>OX463779.1:2750576-3214708 GCA_949825025.1 Siphlonurus alternatus | reverse complement strand
GTCTGTAGTTTCCTGGTAAGCAATTCAATACAAATCGTCTCCTATCCGAAATAATGAGCTATCTGCTATTTCAGGTGAGCGCAATTATGAGCTGTAAATTGGTATAAAACAAAGTCCATAATTTCGCTCACTTGAACTAGCAGATAGCTCATTATTGCATGCAACGAGATCGTGGTAGGCAGATAGATCATTATTCTGGACGAGAGATGGTAAATATGTGCGGCACTAGCGGCACCACGCTCATACCCCGCGAAGCTCTGAAAAAGTTGGTCCACTTCCTTGCATAAAACACGAGAGGTCTAATGGTCTCTGATTCGTGTATATGAGTACATTTAAATGTATGAAGGTTGCTACAAATTCAAAAAACACCATTTACCGCACATATAATACAATATATGTTTTTCATGCACCAAAATCGAACATTTAAACAATACAACTACAAGGCGAGTGACCCACAGTTGGTGATATTCAGACTGCCTATAAAGGGTACGACATAACTGCTCTAACAAGGTGAGACCAGGAGAAAAGTCTACCACGGAATTGAAGATTTAATATGATGGAGCTACAGAAACTTGCTCCACCTCATTTTTTAAATTAACATCATGTCCTTTTATACATATATATGTCTGTGTACAGACATTGTCAGATATACTGTCAGAGATTTTTGTAAGAGCAAATACGTTACTTTACACTTTACTGTGATATTATTTAAGCACTTAAAATCAAAAATACTGTGACGTCATACTCCTGTAAAGTACTTCCTTTTGATTAACACACTGAATCGCATGATTTTGCAACGTATGATAAAAAATTATAAGAAACTATGCAATCAAGTGTACGAGCGCAACAGCTTTGTTTCGTATCGCATGGTATCGTATTTTTTTCTCAGTATAAACCGGTTCTAAATTTTCATCATATGAAGTCATACGTTACGAAGGCAGTGAACGACCACCCTCGGTGTAAAAATATTACACAATGACCCAACAGCGATTTGTAGCTTTATTATAAGCACCCGGTGTTCGAGATTATAAGGAGCCTTAACAATCTTAAAACTTTTGCAATTAAAAATACGGTTGCCTTTCGGTTGGTTCTGCTTGACATTCCCCTGCTTTTCTATTAACTGTTTTCTTTCATGCCCATAATCCGAGAGGCAATCTTAAAACATTACATGACATATGTTTACAATGCGCATCTACGCCATTGTCAACGCCCCCCCCCCCTTATTAATGCTACGGTTAAGATATATTATTCCTGTTCCCGTTTTTTCTTTTGAAATTGTTACATTCAATTCAAAAAGGCTTTTATTAGAACAGGATCTTTCACGAAGGGTCAATGAACCAGATCTCTCACTATTCACGTCAAATATTATTATCAATGAACTAGACTGTCGCTGACCGTGGTCAAGTGGTTAATTTTATTTGTGAAAACACGCTATATACATATTTTGGTGGATTTAAGCTTTGATTTAAAAAATTAAATGTTGCAATTTTCTTTCAAACTGTTGAAAAAATTCCACCGATTGCCAAGAATGTTTATCACGTTTAGAAAATCTATACAAAATTAGACACTACCTCGTTTGGTTGGTTGGTTGGTAGGTTGGTTGGTTGGTTGGTTGGTTGGTTGGTTGGTTGGTTGGTTGGTTGGTTGGTTGGTTGGTTGGTTGGTTGGTTGGTTGGTTGGTTGGTTGGTTGGTTGGTTGGTTGGTTGGTTGGTTGGTTGGTTGGTTGGTTGGTTGGTTGGTTGGTTGGTTGGTTGGTTGGTTGGTTGGTTGGTTGGTTGGTTGGTTGGTTGGTTGGTTGGTTGGTTGGTTGGTTGGTTGGTTGGTTGGTTGGTTGGTTGGTTGGTTGGTTGGTTGGTTGGTTGGTTGGTTGGTTGGTTGGTTGGTTGGTTGGTTGGTTGGTTGGTTGGTTGGTTGGTTGGTTGGTTGGTTGGTTGGTTGGTTGGTTGGTTGGTTGGTTGGTTGGTTGGTTGGTTGGTTGGTTGGTTGGTTGGTTGGTTGGTTGGTTGGTTGGTTGGTTGGTTGGTTGGTTGGTTGGTTGGTTGGTTGGTTGGTTGGTTGGTTGGTTGGTTGGTTGGTTGGTTGGTTGGTTGGTTGGTTGGTTGGTTGGTTGGTTGGTTGGTTGGTTGGTTGGTTGGTTGGTTGGTTGGTTGGTTGGTTGGTTGGTTGGTTGGTTGGTTGGTTGGTTGGTTGGTTGGTTGGTTGGTTGGTTGGTTGGTTGGTTGGTTGGTTGGTTGGTTGGTTGGTTGGTTGGTTGGTTGGTTGGTTGGTTGGTTGGTTGGTTGGTTGGTTGGTTGGTTGGTTGGTTGGTTGGTTGGTTGGTTGGTTGGTTGGTTGGTTGGTTGGTTGGTTGGTTGGTTGGTTGGTTGGTTGGTTGGTTGGTTGGTTGGTTGGTTGGTTGGTTGGTTGGTTGGTTGGTTGGTTGGTTGGTTGGTTGGTTGGTTGGTTGGTTGGTTGGTTGGTTGGTTGGTTGGTTGGTTGGTTGGTTGGTT
The DNA here is from genome assembly GCA_949825025.1 of Siphlonurus alternatus. Taxonomy (NCBI): domain Eukaryota; kingdom Metazoa; phylum Arthropoda; class Insecta; order Ephemeroptera; family Siphlonuridae; genus Siphlonurus; species Siphlonurus alternatus. Next base: position 3,212,218 of record OX463779.1, on the reverse strand, counting down.
GGTTGGTTGGTTGGTTGGTTGGTTGGTTGGTTGGTTGGTTGGTTGGTTGGTTGGTTGGTTGGTTGGTTGGTTGGTTGGTTGGTTGGTTGGTTGGTTGGTTGGTTGGTTGGTTGGTTGGTTGGTTGGTTGGTTGGTTGGTTGGTTGGTTGGTTGGTTGGTTGGTTGGTTGGTTGGTTGGTTGGTTGGTTGGTTGGTTGGTTGGTTGGTTGGTTGGTTGGTTGGTTGGTTGGTTGGTTGGTTGGTTGGTTGGTTGGTTGGTTGGTTGGTTGGTTGGTTGGTTGGTTGGTTGGTTGGTTGGTTGGTTGGTTGGTTGGTTGGTTGGTTGGTTGGTTGGTTGGTTGGTTGGTTGGTTGGTTGGTTGGTTGGTTGGTTGGTTGGTTGGTTGGTTGGTTGGTTGGTTGGTTGGTTGGTTGGTTGGTTGGTTGGTTGGTTGGTTGGTTGGTTGGTTGGTTGGTTGGTTGGTTGGTTGGTTGGTTGGTTGGTTGGTTGGTTGGTTGGTTGGTTGGTTGGTTGGTTGGTTGGTTGGTTGGTTGGTTGGTTGGTTGGTTGGTTGGTTGGTTGGTTGGTTGGTTGGTTGGTTGGTTGGTTGGTTGGTTGGTTGGTTGGTTGGTTGGTTGGTTGGTTGGTTGGTTGGTTGGTTGGTTGGTTGGTTGGTTGGTTGGTTGGTTGGTTGGTTGGTTGGTTGGTTGGTTGGTTGGTTGGTTGGTTGGTTGGTTGGTTGGTTGGTTGGTTGGTTGGTTGGTTGGTTGGTTGGTTGGTTGGTTGGTTGGTTGGTTGGTTGGTTGGTTGGTTGGTTGGTTGGTTGGTTGGTTGGTTGGTTGGTTGGTTGGTTGGTTGGTTGGTTGGTTGGTTGGTTGGTTGGTTGGTTGGTTGGTTGGTTGGTTGGTTGGTTGGTTGGTTGGTTGGTTGGTTGGTTGGTTGGTTGGTTGGTTGGTTGGTTGGTTGGTTGGTTGGTTGGTTGGTTGGTTGGTTGGTTGGTTGGTTGGTTGGTTGGTTGGTTGGTTGGTTGGTTGGTTGGTTGGTTGGTTGGTTGGTTGGTTGGTTGGTTGGTTGGTTGGTTGGTTGGTTGGTTGGTTGGTTGGTTGGTTGGTTGGTTGGTTGGTTGGTTGGTTGGTTGGTTGGTTGGTTGGTTGGTTGGTTGGTTGGTTGGTTGGTTGGTTGGTTGGTTGGTTGGTTGGTTGGTTGGTAGGTTGGTTGGTTGGTTGGTTGGTTGGTTGGTTGGTTGGTTGGTTGGTTGGTTGGTTGGTTGGTTGGTTGGTATTTAGGGGCAATTGACCCATTTGGGTCATGTATGCTCCAATACATAAGATTCAAACACTCATCATATCAGACACTCATCATACTCCGATCATCTACCTGCCATAGGTAAAATGCAGGTAAGAAAAATGCCATTTTTCACAATAAATTGCCATGTAAGCTATTAAATTTGCTATTCCATCATAATTGTGTGTAATTCATATACTAGGATCATTAAAATGCATGGCATACTAAGAACTTAACGTTTGGCCTGTCTAGAAGTGTATAACATAATTATATTCCCACCTTGAGAAGACAGGTGTGATCCTTGCAGGTCGGATCGTGGTGACGTGGGGTGTCTGACCGGCGCATGTCTTTGCTTCGTAAATTGTCCACTGCACGTCCGTTGGGGCGGCCTCTCGAGCAATCGTGAGGGTGGACAGACGAGTGCTAGGTGGAAGAAATAGAAAATAATTTGTTAGTGTTGAACGATTTTGTTTTATAGTATTTATGATAGTTAAGGTAGTATTTTTTAATAATTTTAAAAACTGATATTTCAATATCAAATATATTACAAATAAATAAGGCAAAGGAAATTTCATTGTTGTTCAATTATTCGCAGAGACCGTATTTTTGACCTCTGCTCTATCTTCATGGCCGGAATTTTTACAAACGTTTTCAGAACTTTGCGGGGTCCGAGCGTATAGTGGCGCTAGTTTAGATCATAAGTAATCAAGTTAACTAATATTCTATGGTAGTGTCACGATCACCTATTTTCAAATTAAGTACGTATATTGTTTAATTTTCAGCCAATCAGTGCTCAATTACTCTGATGTCACAACAATTAAGCAATCTAAATGTCTGAGAATTTTACATATTATAAGTTTTATCTATGACTTTTCTTAGTCTATAGTTTCCTTGTAATCAATTTAATAATAATAATAATAATAATAATAATAATAATAATTATTTTATTTCGAAGTTAAAGGTTGCACAAGGCAACATACATCACGTCAAATGTCACAAGATACCAAAATATTAATAACTATACAAAAACAAATCACATATTATACTAACAAACAAAACAGCCACAAATTTCATCATAAAAAAAAACACAAGCCTAGCATTGAAATTTAAATTATAGATTTAAACAATTCTCAGACAATTTATTAGCAAAGAAACTTTTAACAGAATAAAATTCTTTATCAATTAACACAGATTTAAGCTTAGCTTTAAAAACAGAATCAGATTCCAGATTTTTTAAACAAGAAGGAAGAAAATCATAAATTTTTGCACATTGAAAATGAGGATTCCCCTCAGCAAACACTGAACTCTGTTTTCCAACCCGAGGGTTGTTCCTATTTCTTGTATTATAACAATGGACTGTATCAGCTATTATAAACAGCTCAGGATGATTCCTCTTAAACATTGCACAATGAACAATATACATGCATGGAACAGTTAAAATTTTATTACTTTTGAAATGTGTAACACACGAATCTCTTTTTTTAAATTTTAACATTGTTCGTAAAGAACGCGTTTGTAAAATAAAAAGCTTATGAAGTAATTTATTAATTGATCCATAAAATATTATTCCATACGCCAAATGAGAGTAAACATAGGCATAATACACTGCAATTAATGATTCGTGTGATACAACATCCCTTATTGAATACAAAACAAAATTTGCAGAGTTTATTTTCTTTTTAACACCCTCTACATGCAGAGTCCAATCTAAACTTTCATTAATATTTAAACCAAGAAATTTTATATTATTGACCCTTTGAATTGATTTATTATTTAAATGAAAAAGGTAGCTACAAATTGGCACATTTCTTGGAGAGTGAAATTGCATATATGCAGTTTTATCTATATTTAGCAACAACTTATTGTGAATACACCATTGCTGCATTTCTCTAACAGTAATTTTTGTCTTAAAAATAAGTTCTTCCTCGGACTCTGCAGTAACAATGGCGGTTTTATCATCCGCATATTTTACAATTTTTGCATTAGTTATAAAATTTGGAAGGTCGTTTGTTCCTGTTCCATAAAGATTACATGATAGCTTTCCCCCTTGAGGAACGCCATGCAAAACTGGTAATAAATTAGATTTTATATTTAATTTCTGATTATTCTGCTCGTAATTTAACTCTACATATTGAAATCGATCTGTCAAATACGAATCAATTAACTTTAAGCTATTTTCATCAGAACCAATTTTTTTTAACTTTGATAAAATTACCCCTTTATCAAGGCAGTCAAAAGCTTTAGACAAATCGAAAAAAATCGCTAAGCAATATTTTTTACTTTCAATTGCTTTATGGACTGAGTTCAATAAATCAAAAATCGCCGTGGCCGTTGACCGATTTTTAACAAAACCGTGCTGATTTGGTGATATTAGATTGTTTGTTAATCTATGAGTCATTAATTGATCATCCAATACACTCTCAAATAGTTTGCCAAAAACCGATATTTTTGATATGCCTCTATAATTCTTCAATAGACGTGAATCACCATCTTTAAGTAACGGTGTTACCACTGAGTATTTTAAAATACTTGGAAAAATACTCTCTTGAATTGAACAGTTAATTAAGTAGGTAAGTGGGACTGACAATAATTTATCACAGTATTTAACTACAGTATACGGTATTTCATCAGGCCCGGCTGCATTTTTATTAGGCAGTGCTTTAATTTTATTTAACATTGTATCATAATCAATTAATTCAAAATTAAATGAAGAATTGCTTTCACTTATAATATATTCTAAATTATTTTGAACAACATTTGTAAAATTTTTATTAATTAAGTCATGAACTGATTTGACAAAGAAATTGTTATAAGAATTACAAACATCTTGAGGAAAAGTGATTGTTTGACCATTTATTGCTAGTTCAGGCAAGGTAAAAGAAACAGTTTTTTTTGAAACATTAGCTGTTTTCTTTACAATCTGCCAAGAGGCTTTAATTTTATTAACAGAATTGAAAATTTCATCATCATTTTCAAGTTTTTGTGATTTTAGTATATTTTCTTTGTGATTTTTCAGTCTAAGTTTATATTCTGGCATTAAACTTGGGTCTTTATTTTTAACAAAAAAATGAAAATCTCTTAATTTTTGGCCCTCAGTAATTAAATTAGGATTTTTTAATATCCAATTAGGCTTTTTAGCTGTCAAATTAATTTTTTTTGTTACTTTTGGAAACGCCTCATTAAAAAAAAAATAAAAAAGATTCATGAAACAGTTCCCATTTTTTATTAGAATTTAAATTTTCATTTAATAATTCCTCCCAAGTTTCTTTCAATAAAATGCGTAATAAATAATCAAAGTTTTCTTGCCTATATTCTCTCTTTGTGTACGACAAAATTTGATCTTTTGCTGGATTATTAATAACTTCATGATTTATCTGCATTATTGTATATTTATGATCAGACAGATTGGTGTATTTAGAACTGTATGATCCAATAACGTTCAGATTCTTGATAATTAAATGATCTATAAGAGTAGCTGTCTTATTAGTTACTCTTGTAGGTTCTTAATTTAAAATAGTCAAATTAAATGAGTTTAATAAATCAATATATTTACCAACAAATGAGCTAGAATTTAAAATATTAATATTAGTATCACCACCAATTAAAATATTATCATTTTTCTTACAGTAATTTCTAATTTTTATACACAAATTTTCCAAATTTGTTAAAAATATTTCATTGTTACTTTCTGTGTACTTAAATAGGGCTTTTGCTCTACTACTTGGAGGTGGTCTATAAAGGGATATTAAATATATGTTACTGGAACTATCAATTTTCAATTTAGCTATGGCACATTCAAAATAAGATTCTAAAGATTTATATACAATGGGATTCACTTTTAAGCTTGACTTTGCAAATATAGCAACTCCACCTTTTGTTTGGACCGATCTACAAAAACTTGATATCAGCTTGTAATTTGTAAATTTCACACAAATAATTTCCTCATGAGACATACCATGCTCACAAACAAAAATTATGTCAACATTTTCAGATTCAATAAGCATTTCAAATAATTTAATTTTATTTTTTAAACCAGGTATATTTAACTGCAGAATTTTGAAATACTTATTGAAATTACAATTATTTTTATCTACGATTTTTTTATTTGTGACTTGGTGGGCACAAAATTTTGTGATGAGATGCGAGGACGAAAATTAAATCGTTTATCAACCTTATCTTTTTCGTCATTTAACAAGTTTGGCGCAACCTCACTGAACTGTACATTATCTTTTTTATTAGGGGTTACAAATTCTTTAAATTTTTCTCGTATATAATTAATTGACTTATTAACAGAATCTGAAGACACCAGGCTAGAATCTGATGAGGAACTAGAACTACTATTATTCACAGATTCATTACTTGCAGGTTCTGTTAACTCACTGTTTTGATTTTCTATTGTTGCATCTGTTGAAACGTTGAGACTCTCTGTTGACTGCCTGTGTACGTCCGCTGTCATCTGCTTCTCAGACTCCCGCGATGGGCCCTCTTCTTTTTCTTGAGGTTTCTTCCAGGCCATCTGCTTCTCAGACTGGGCCATTGATGAACTAGCCGTAAATAAATACGGTGGTAATACTTGTGAGTCCGTCTGGTCCCAAGACCAACGACGGTTAGGTAAAGAAAAATTTTCTTTTTGTGTGAAAACATTTCTTTCATGTGTATTTTTCTTTTCCTTTAACTCATCAATTATTGGCAGATTAGTTGAATTTTTGTCAGATACAGAAGTTGAGAAAGAAAATTCTCTCTGGGGTTGCTGTACCGACGGTGGCGAAGAAAACTGACTCTTCCCAGGGAGCCGCTTCGTTGCAACGCTCGATTGGCGCAGTTGACTATACTGAAGTGCAGCACCCGTCTGACGCGCAGGTAATGACTGACGTGTAGCGGGTCGTTTACTAGCTTTGAACACTTGCCGTGGTGTTTGCCTAAGATGGGGGAACTCCTCCGATGCTGCGAGTTCAGGTGATAAATGTTGCGACGAGCGAGACTCTTGTGATTGACGGCGTGGCGGCTCATCATTAATCCGTTGACGTTTCCTCGTCTGCTCACATGATGAACTCATTCTTGTATTATCCACGTGCCCCGTTGATGACTCACGCTCAACTACCTGCGAGGAAGTTTTCTTTTGTAAAAACTTCTTGTAGTTGAAATATACACTAATTTGAATATTGGTATCTTGAAAAATTTCAATAATTTTTGATTTTATGATTTGCCAGCTTTGTTTATCAAGACCCGAAGAGATTTTTGGCATGGCAAGTTTTTTTATTTGTAAATTTATACAAGTTGATTTCAAGTCTTTCAGTGCTAAAACAATATCCTCTAAAACTGGAAGGTCTCTTGAGTTACGTTTAGTAACTAAATAAAAAATGTAGCGACCCTCAGCATGAAGCACTGCAGTCTGTCCCACAATTTTCCCTTGATTTTTTAAATAAAGCACTTGTCCATATTTCTTTCTAAATACGGAAGCAATTCCAGCCCCCATACGAAAATCTTCTGCTACTGTATGAACCAAATTCTCATCTTTAGGGGCATCAAAAATATTACCTTCTATTTCTCTCAGAGAGAAATTCTTATTTTTAGTTACATAAGGTCTATTTTTCCTTGTATTATTTGGTTTGTTTACATTATCAGCTGGGAATGCTTCAAGGTTATTCAGAGGCGCAAAAGAGTTCCTCAGCTGAATGTCAGAGGCACCTGGCACACGAGACGGCGGGGGACGCCGGCCAGCATTCATTACCTCCGTCCAAGGTCGTTCATTGTCCAGTGCAGACGTGTCGTCGAGCCTTGATCTTTCTAGACGTACGGGCGGTGGCTGGACATTCTTCACCGTCTCCCCCTGCCACTTTTGCCCTGCATCAACTTTTGTTACAATTAAAGAGGATACAAATTCAGTTATAGATTTCAATTCTGCCACGTCAACAGACAATGAATCAATTTTTCCACATGCAAGTTTTAAACCGGCATTAAGATTTTCAAATGCAGGATTAAATATATCAAAAATTTTTGTAATATAGTAATTTGATTTATAAAAATCTGGTAAGTCCATATTAAAATTATTAAAACCTGAGTATTCTTGAGCTGGTGGATAAAATGGCATGTTGCTAGTTGGTGGTATGAAGATTGACGAGGGGCCCATTCTTGGTTGACGGTAGCCACTTGAGAGGAAATTATATGGAGCCGCCATGTTGGCGAACAACAAAAAACTTCAAATAATCTCTCTAATAACTCACAACCACACTCAAAAATAGCACAATTCACTCGTCACTCACTTTACACAACTGTTGTCACTAAAAAATTTACAATATAGCTAATAGAAATTCAATAACAGTAAAAATATACCAGACAGAAATTTTCCTCGTCTTGCCAGTGCGACTGCAGCGCCTCTCCTCCCGTCCTCATCTCCCGTCTGAAATAATGACTAATGAGCTATCTGCTATTTCAGTTGAGCGCAATTATGGGCTTTTAATCGTTATAAAATAAAGTTCATAACTTCGTTCACTTGAACTAGCAGATAGCTCATTATTGCATGCAACGAGACTGTGGTAGGCAGACAGATCATTATTCCGGACGAGAGATGATAAATATCGAGGTTTCTTTATAAAGGTTAAGACACGCACGCATTTCATGCGTCAATTTCGTTAAATTTTCAGGCCACATTTTACCGCGAAATTTCAAAAATAGCATTGCATGATGGGCGTATTCAAAGTTTCGCGGCACGATGTGGCCAACAGTACTTGAACGTGATTGGCTTAGCCCTTTAACATTGGTCCAATCGGTGGCTTAACCTGTATAAAGGAACGTTGATAAATATGTGCGACACTAGCGGCACCACGCTCATACCCCGCGAAGCTCTGAAAAAGTTGGTCCAATTTCTGGCCATAAAACACGAGAGTTCTAATATGGTCTCTGATTCGTATATATGAGCACATTTAAATGTATGAAGATTGCTATACATTCAAAAAACAGCATTTACCGCACATAATATATCATATATATATGTTGGCATCCAGGCGCGAATTCGCTTCGGACGCGAATTTTTTGTTCCCAACGCGTTGGGATCATTCGAAAATTCCATGAAGCGAAATTCGCGTTCGGAGCATCGCAATTTTGATCCCAACGCGTTGGGAACAAACGAGAATGATCCCAACGCGTTGTGAACAATGTGAAAAACGTCCAACGCGTTCGGAACAAAATTAAGATGTTTTTTAATGATTTCCATGACGCGAAGTTGATGGCGAGAAAGTCAAACTCATTGATACTTGAATTAGGATGAGTATCGCGGTTCGCGGTGAACATTAATAAATTAACAACGTAATACTTTCGTAATATGCTAATTAATTAATCAATTAATTCATTAAAACGTAAGAATGGAAGAACAAACAAATATTATGAATAAGAAAACAGCACTTTTTTTTTTTTACAAGGATACACCCCTAAGAGCTTACAGCTCGCGGCGGGGTAATGGGTAAGGATAAGGTAGGGAACAGATGCCACGGCCTGTTACGCGTCCCAGCATTCACTGAGGTGAGACTGAGGGAGCCGTGGAAAACCTCAGTCAGGACGGACACCTCTACTTTTTCTCAATGGACCAAAGCGATGTCCAAAGCCTGGGGAACCACACAAGTGCATCACTGCACTGGGTGGAAAGCGAGACGAATTTACCCCAGGGAGGGAGCAGCGTATTTTTTACTTGAAACGGTCACCCATCCAAGTACTAACCACGCTCGACGTAGCTTGACTTCGGTGATCTAACGAGAACCGGTCAATGCACTGCGCCACGCTCGACCCCACTTACCTTTCAAAAAAGCATACAAAATATAAAGCATATAAAAATAATATATATTATATTGCATAAAATTCAATATTGTCATTACAATTTTTTTACAGCATTATAAAAAACATTTCTCTCTATAATTATTATTTTTACACTGCAACGAAGAAACATTTGTCCATGTTTTTAGGCATAAACCAACACGACAGCACCGCACACAAATAAGAAGTGAAATGACTTAAATTTACATGCTTGACCTTTGTAATAACCTGTATCCAAATATAATCAACAATTGAGTACCAAAGGTCACAAGGATATCACTTATCTTATTTTTTTTTTTTTTAATTGACAATTTCATAAATAAAATAAATTTACTTATTTCATGTAAAATTCATAATGAATCACGTCATTTCATTTTGCAAATTGAAGGAAATTTAATCTAATTTAATGTGTAATGTAACTCAATCAAAGTCTTCTGCTCGTTGTTAGTAAACAAAGTATTGTTTTGTTATATCTGTCGCGTGAAAAGAAAAACATGGGATGGTTGTTGATTTACATGTTAACTTATTGAAAATGACCGTTAATTATGAAGTTGAAACGGTTAACTAAGCGCCAACGCCAACAATGCCATTATGCCTAAAAACATGGACAAATGTTTCTTCGTTGCAGTGTAAAAATAACAATTATAGAGAGAAGTGTTTTTTATAATGCTGTAAAAAAAATGTTAAGACAATATTGAATTTTACGCAATATAATATTTTATTTTTATATGCTCTATATTTTGTATGCTTTTTTGAAAGTTAAGTGCTGTTTTCTATTTCATAATACGACCCTATTATTTTGTTCTTCCTTACGTTTCAAGTAATTTATTAGCATATTACGAAAGTATTAAGTTGTTAATTTATGAATGTTCACCGCGATGCCATCAACTTCGCGTCATGGAAATCATTAAAAGACATCTTAATTTTGTTCCGAACGCGTTGGACGTTTTTCACATTGTTCACAACGCGTTGGGATCATTCTCGTTTGTTCCGACCGCGTTGTAATCAAATAGTTTTGATCCCAAAGCGTTGTGAATTTTGCTGAAGTGCCCAACGCGTTGGGATCAAAATTGCGATGCTCCGAACGCGAATCTCGCTTCTTGGAATTTTCGAATGATCCCAACGCGTTGGGAACGAAAATTTCGCGTCCGGATGCCAACATATATATATTATATCTCTGAACATTTTTCATGCATGACCAAAATTGAACATTTAAACAATATACAATTACAAAGTGAGTGACCCACAATTGGTGACATTCAGACTGCCCAAAGTGTGTGACAAAGCTGCTATAATAAGGTGAGGCCAGGAGAAAAGTCTACCACGAAATTGAGGATTTAATATTATGGAGCTAAAGAGACTTGCTCCACCTCAATTTTTAAGCTAACATGTTCGTTTATATATCTGTATACAACCACGGTCAAATATATTTTCAGAGATTTTTGTAAGAGCGTTGCGACTACGTTACTTCACATTTTGCTGTGATATCCTTTAACATACTTAAAACGAAAAATACTGTGACGTCATACTTCTGTAAAGTACTTTTGATTAAGGGATGTCTCACACAGAATCGCATGACTTTGCAGCGTATGATAAAAAATTAAGAATCTATGGGTGTAGGAATACGAGCGCACAGCTTCGTATCATATCGCATGGTATAAGTTTTTTTCTCATTTAGAACCGGTTCTAAATTTTTATCTTTTTACCATAGTCATACGATACCATGGAAGTGTGCGACCCCCCTCAATGTAAAAAAAAAAATATACAACGACGCAACAGCGATTTGAAGATTTATTATAAGGACCCGGTGTTGGAGAATATACAGACTGGGCCAGATATGGTGTTCCGATCGTACGCTAAATTTTCGTCGGGAGGACTTTCAGCTAGAAAGTTGAAATTTGGCATTCATAAAGCCAAGGGTTGTAATTTTTTTGACATGTGTTAGAATTTTTTTAAAATCACTCTTTCAAGCGTTTTTAGGGGTGGATTTACGATTTGCATTACTTCCTTATGGGATTTCCATGTTAAATTAAGTTGATAGAAAAATTTTGTCCGATCAGCACCAAATTTTATTTCTAGGGGGTTAAAAACATGCTGAATCTAATGGTGTAATTTAAAATGTGATAAAAACAACCCCTATTGAGATATCGACCTTTAAACCTAAATTACGAGCTTTTTCTAGAAGTCGCAAAACCAGTAACGCCCTCTCTGATTGGCCATGACGTCACTGAGCCAATACCCCTCCACTTACATAGCCTGGCTCTGCCAGGGTTAAAAGTTGCGACTTTGGAGTTGCGACTTCTGTTTAAGCGCAAAACAAAAAGCCCGTATTTTCAGCCTTATAGCATTAAAAAATGGTTGCATCCTAATTTTGACATTACCGTTGTAACGAGCTAATTTTTTTACTCCAGAAAACACCTTTGATTTTTTTAAATCGGAGTTACTTAGGAATTTAATTTTTAGGGGTTGGTATTTTTACCCCTAATGTTGAAATCCTTAACTAACTCCGATTTAAAAAATTCAAAGTTGTTTTCTGGGGTAAAAAAATTAGTTCGTTTCAACGGTAATGTCAAAATTAGGATGCAATCATTTTTTAATGTAATAATGGTCCATATCTAATTTAGGGTTATTGTTATCACATTTTAAATTACTTTTTTAGATTAAGCGTGTTTTTAACCCCCTAGAAATAAAATTTGGTGCTAATCGGACAAAATTTTTCTATCAACTTAATTTAACATGGAAATCCCATAAGGAAGTAATGCAAATCGTGAATTCACCCGTAAAAAGGCATGAAAGAGTGATTTTAAAAAAATTCTAACACGTGTCAAAAAAATTTACAACCCTTGGCTTTATGTATGCCAAATTTCAACTTTCTAGCTAAAAATTCTCCCGCCGAAAATTTAGCGTACGATCGGATTACCATTTCTGGCCCTGTCTGTATAGATCCTGAACAATGTTATCATTACATAATTATCACGAGATATTGTACCAATATGTGCAGTAAAAATTACGTTTCTCTTTAGATAGGTTCTGCTTGACATTCCCCTGCATTTCAAACAATAAACAACATGCATGAAAATTTTTTAGTGCATAATTGATAGAAAATAATGCTTCTCTAATTTTTTCAAATTTATTTTTGAGGCCCAGAACAATTTTTAAATAATTATTGAAAGTTCGGCAACGCCCCCTGGAGGTGCTAATAGGCGTCTAGTCCCCATCCTTTTTATTAACAATTCAGGGGTGCCAAATTATTTTACAGAATTTTCAATAATTTTTTAAAAATAGTTCTTGTTCTCAAAAAATCTGAAAAAAATCCAAGTAGCATAATTTGGTGCCTTGTTATTATTTATGGAATAAAAAATTTCAAGTAGGTTGCCCAATGTTTTCTTTCATGCCCATGAGCAGGAAGGTAATCATAAAACATTACATGACAAATGTTTGCTCACAAGATCATCTTATACGAATAAGGTACAACATGACGGGGTGCTGTAATGAGAGCAGACGTAACGTTCGGGATATCAAGAGGTGTATGACGAGACATGTGACGTCATAACGCGATATAATTTTCACTGTAAAGTAGGAAAATTTAAAGCACCAAATTGTCGCCGGATGGGTCTGTAAAGGCGGATTTACATGGCGACAACGGCGGTGCGACGCGATTTTGACGCAACAGCTGTGAAATCCTATGCGGCGAGAGAATTCGCGAGGTTGCGCCGGTGAATATCGCGTGAATTAACGATGCTCTTTTTTTAATCACCAAATATGGTCACCAATGAATGTTACAGCAAGTGCGCGCGCATTATTCGCTTCGCGTCGCTTAATAAAGACCGCCATGTGAATCCACCTTAAGATCCTGACACTAACAGTGATGAAGTTGGCAATCTGTCAATTTTACTTCGTGGATAGTCTATACGAGTATTTTTATCAAGAAACAAATTATCACGTGAAATTTCATTCAAACTGTTTATAAAGATATCTTTTTTTAATTTACAAAGTTTAATACTGCTTACAAATGACAAAAATTAGACACTGCATTCGAAACTTGGAGCACACAGATACAAAAATTCAATAACCATATCTCAAGCGTCGCCTGTTATTAGTTAAATTTAAACTTGTAAACGTAATAAAAAGAGCAGCGCCTCTAATTACAATATAAATTTTTCATAAAAAGCGGAAGAGTGTATTGCATACTAAGAGCATGGGTTAACGTTCGGCCTGCCCAGAAGTGTACAATATTATACCTGGAGAAAACACGTGTGATCCCTTCAGGCCGGATCGTGGTGACGTGGGGTCTCTGATCAACGAGGAGTCTTTCTGTCGCAAGTCGGGGGGTGGCCTCGATGATCGGTCGTGTGATGTGGCATGCAGGCAAGGTCTAAGAGCAATAATTAATTAAGCAATTAATAATAACTAATAACAATGCGGTGCAAAGTGAGAGATTCAAAACTTTTATTTTCCTTAATAATGTTCGATAAATATATATTACTTTATTATTTATTATTATTTTGAATGAAATAAAGCATATCACCCTATCCATACATAGTTGCCAGCACATGATGAATATTAATAAATATATTTATTAATTCATATATTTTTCATGCACGGAAATTTTACAACTGAAATCTTATACAAAAATCAATTATATTTTGAATTTTTTTTTTTTTTTTTTTTTTTAAATACATTCAAGTAGTCACACGATTATATTTACAAAGTGAAAGTGACCCACACTGCCTCGAAGTGTGGTCCCTCTTAAAAGGTCCCAAACACATTGTAAGTGTTACCACCCCCATTGCCCCCCCCCCCTCACAACAAAATTTAGCATTACGAGATCAGCCCCCCCCCCCCCTAGAGTCGCGCGCTTGATGCGCCCCTGAGTCCAAGCCCCCATAAGTTTGTCCTAGTCCGAGGGATGATAAATTCAATCTGTGATAGGTCAATCTGACGTCACGTGATCCTCTCATTAAGATTTTATTGGAGGACAAAAGATCGAGACGTCAGATCAACCTATCCCAGACAGACTATACATTATGAACCCTACCTGGCGAGGACATGGAGTGACCACGGAGCGCACCTCGTGGTGTCACGTGGGGTGTTTCCTCGTCCTGACAGCGAGGGTCAAGATCTGAATGGTGATGTGCGAAAGTCCAGTCAGTTGAAGAGTTTTTATATGAAAATAACAATTTTCCTGATTCATCGTGTAGTTATATAGTTGTTTAACCCATTAAAGCCTAGCGATGCATTTTAGCATCGCAAAACACTCCCTGGCAAAAAAATATTTAAAAATAAAGTTACAATGCTATATTGCTAAAAACAGTCAATAACTATTTGCATTGACACTATAGGTATGCTAATATATCAATTTTGATTTTTTTAAAAAAATTGCCCATCAGACGCTAAATCAAAGTTGGGGTACAAATTTTGTTCGCCTTCTGCTCAAAGTTACTTTGCAAATATTTTAATAACCTTTTTAAAACTTGTAGTAAAATTTTCATTCTTATATGAAAATGCTCCCTACATACTACACTTTGAAGTAAGAAATCAAAAAGTTGGTTGACATAAATATTTTGGGTCATATGCCTTGTCAAATAAGAGTGATGCTAAATTGCATCGCTAGGCTCTAATGTAGTCAATTTCTGCTTTTTTGCTGTTTTGAGGTTACGACCTCTTACAGTCCAAAAAAGTTTTTTGGGGGATCTCTAATGAGTAGATCCATCTGTTTTATGTCAAAACAAAAATTTAGTGGGTCTCAAGTGGGCCCAAAAGGCAAAGGACCCACTTTGACATCACTTATAGAAACAAAATAAAGTGTCCAAAAAGGTAATGGCTACTCAAATTTGTTATTTGTGTGTTGAATATATTTTTGTATGTTACTTGGAAGCATATGAAGGGACTTCAACGGGTCCCAACAAGGGGTCCCAAGGGTCCCGGAGTAGTTTTTTGCTCCCTATTCTTTTTGTCATTGTAATTGAATACCATATAGAAAGTATTATTTGAACTTATGTCATTGCAAATCCCAAGATACAAGATGCAAGTTACATGGTGGGGCCCATGCAGGGCCTCAAATGAGACCCAGGGGCCCATAATACTCTTGCTCCTATATTTTAGTTTCGTATTTTATATATTTTCTAATGCGGTCCTCAGTGTCTTTATTCCAGTAAAGTGTAACCCGTACCCTCAAGCTAGCGATAATTTTGTAAATATACAGTTACCTTGAAAATACGGTTAACCAGTAGCGCAAAGGCAATGAGCATTACATTAGAAAATATGTAAGATGCCAAAATACAATATAAGAGCAAGCGTATTATGGACCCCTGGGTCCCATGAGAGACCGTGCATAGACACCGCCATCATGTTCATACCTTGCAATGCTAGCTCAAACAATACACTCGAGCTAGCATTGCAAGGTATATCCCAACATGATGGCGGAGTCTATGCACGGCCTCACATGGGACTCAGGGACCCATAATACGCTTGCTCTTATAATGTATTTTGGCATCTTGCATACTTTGATTATTTTCTAATGTAATGCTCATTGCCTTTGCGCTACTAAAGGGTGAACCGTTTTTTCAAAGAGCTAACTGTATATTTACAAAATTATCGCTAGCTTGAGGGTACGGGTTACACTTTACTGGAATAAAGACACTGAGGACCGCATTAGAAAATATATAAAATACCAAACTAAAAAATAGGAGCAAGAGTATTATGGGCCCCTGGGTCTCATATGAGGCCCTGCATGGGCCCCAACATGTAACTTGCATCTTGGGACTTGCAATGCCATAAGTTCAAATAATACTTTCTATAATATGGTATTCAATTACAATGATAAAAAGAATAGGGAGCAAAAAACTACTCTGGGACCCTTGAAACCCCTTGTTGGGACCCGTTGAAGTCCCTTCATATGCTTCCAAGTAACATAAAAAGTTATATTCAACACACAGATATAACAAATTTGAATAGCCATTGCCTTTTTTGACACTTTATTTTGTTTCTATAAGTGATGTCAAAGTATGGGTCCTTTGCCTTTAGGGCCCACTTGGGACCCTCTGAATTTTTGTTTTGGCATAAAACAGAAGGGCCTACCCATTAGAGACCCCCAAAAAACTTTTTTGGACTGTAAGAGGTCTTAACCTCAAAACAGCAAAAAAGCAGAAATTGACTACATTAGAGCCTAGCGATGCAATTTAGCATCACTCTTTAATTGTCATTTAAAACTTCAATTAAAATTTAAAAAAATTAAAATTTCGATTTTTCTCACTTAGAGACCTAATACTTTCAAATTATAGCAAAAAAAATTAAATTTGAAACAAAAAATTAATTCAGGCTCTAATGGGTTAATTTCCCTTTAAATAATCAATTAACATACAGTGATTAGTATTTCAAATTTATTATTTTTATTTGATGATTTAAGATCCTTCAATAAAAAAAAAAGAAAAATTAAAACATTAAAAATACCGTTTACTTGAATTGTTTTCTACTAAAATGCATTACTTCAGGTACATATCTAAATATGTACTTTTTTAGTCCTTAGAGCTACCTTGATTGTTGGTACAGATGAGCTGTGACGTCATCAGTCACGTGGTCCTCGACTGTTCAGCTATAGCGGAGAGTCGCCGCTAGCCCAGACGTGGCTGCTGCCCAAAGGTGCTACAGTGGAGAACACAATATTGGGGGTATAGACAAAGCACTATAACCCAAATTTAGCCTTGATTTTTATCCCCTGGATAAAAGCGAGTACTAAACATAGTAACAAAAACCAAGGACTAAACATGGTGCTATAGGAGTGAGCTAAATCAGGGCTATTCAATGTTAATCCGATACTGATTTAGCCCACATTTTTTATCACCATGTTTAGCCTTCAATTTAGTGCCATGTCTATTACTCTCTTTAATCCGGGGAGTCTAAAGTACGGTTAAAGTGTTTGTGAATGCCCCATTGACATTTTAGTGTGTTATAATTAATAATGCAGTTATTTAATGTTTTTATTAAATAAAATGTCAACTCACCACACCAAATTGTATTAACGCGATGGTTGATACGGTGTGTCGTTCAGTACAGGTAAAAAAATCAGGTGACCCAGCGGGCTGAGTGGGCATGGCATCACGGTCTCTGATACATCAGCAGCACACAAAGTACATGGGCATCGAGTTCTCAGCCACACACCAGCCGAGTGGCCCCTGCATTGAGAGATCAGAATTTAAATTTAGAACATTATATTAATAAAGAAATATAAATTATTTTGAAACAAAAAACTTAACTCACCAAACATCAAGTAAGGTCTTCAGGGCGGTGATCGCGCGGAGGTCACGTGATGAGATAAACCAATGATGTTCGAGAATTTACAGACTTTGTTTTAAATTATAATTAAATTATAATAAACTTAATAATTATGAAGTGAAAAAAAAGATAGTGAAATTAATTTTTAGTAATATTAATTTGTAATTAATAACATTACCGGCAACGTGTTTTAGTTAACTAATCAATATATTATGATTTATCGATTATGTGATCGATATATTCACAATAATATCCATTTTCATGTTTAATTATTCAAAATTGAATAATTTTCAAACCAAAGGAGAGATAAAGGAGCCATGACTACACAGTTCCATTGCTAATATAGCATATCAAAATAGTGGCAAGAACGATATTTTTCAAAGTGGAAGGTTTCAATCAAAGCCTATATACAGAATATTCAAGTATATTATAAGCTTTGGGTTCAGTTACTTAGGACTATGTAATATGATCCAACAATCCCGGAAGTTACGTAAGAGACATCATTGCTTCAAAACACAACTATTCAATTATTATTTTTTAAATGCAACATTAAATTTTTTACTTTATAAATATGTTTTTATATTAGTTTTAACATTTCATAATTTTAAAAAAAATATTGAAATAATAATCATTGTTTTTATTAATTAATAACTTAATATTAAAAATATATAAAATAATAATAAAATCATATTGCGAAAATGAAACATCCTGTTCTTCCCAGTATAATACAAAACAAGGTGGCCATTGGTCTATATAGCAATTTCATTACATCAGATTTTACATATCATTCAGATGGAAGGATTATGGATAAAGGAAAAAAAATAACAAAACAATAATAAAAAATAAATAAAACGAAAAATAATAAAATAAAAACTAAAAATAACTGAAAAGGGTTATTATGGATAAAGACAGGTACGCCACAATTCTTTGTCAATGGATTTATCCAAAGCCAGGGTGACCACAAAGTGTGGCAAATTGTGACGATTTTGTACCCTGGGTGGGAGAAGCATAGCCGTGTCATCCTAACCATTTAAAGCTATGCTCAGCGAAGGCCGGTTACGCTGGTAACTTAGGGAAACGTCCGAACCTCCGCTACACCCCCACAGGACACCAAAAACAAGCGGAGGGGAAAGCAACTGCTGATCTCACGGTACAGCAATCACTCTCCTTCGCATTGTCGAGGGATTGAAAACCATCCTCGTAATTACTATAAGATTTATGTGTTTTAATGATTTTCAGGGCCATGACAACCTTGTTCAGGATGATACTACAAAAACACAGAATTTGAGTTTCAGAAATCTTGGTAAATTTTATATATCAAATTTTTTTTTACCATAATAACAATGTTAATTAAAGGAAGTATTGTTTTCTTCATCCTATCTTACTTCTTTATTTTTTACTTAAGTTAAAGGAAGTTAATTAATAGTCTGGTTTATCCGCAAGGTCTCTCAATCACACCAGGTGTGATTTAAATCTCATTGCATGACTTGACTACAAGTCACGGACTGCAAGCCCTAACCTAAACCAATCTAAACAAGGTGTATTAGATTTATTATGAGCAAAACAATAATAATAATAATAATAAAATTAATGCGGCAAATGTGGCTACGCCACGGTGGCTCGCGAAGGGTTTGCTTGTCTCAAAACCCTCTTAAACAACTCATAACTCTCCGCTTCAACAACTTCTGCCTTCAGCAAATTCCACTCTCTTACAGTCCTGTTAATGAAGGAATATTTTCCCACATCACTTCTACTGCCGACAAAATCCAACTTCCAACTGTGATCACTCCTTCCAATGTAAACACCTCTCTTAATACGAGAGCTCAACTCCCTCCAACCCTCACTATTTCTTGTTATTTTATACATAACACCAAGTCTACAATTTCTCCTTCTCTCCTCCAGCAACTCCCACCCTAACTTTTCAATCATCGCAGTTACACTCTCAAACTCTTTTCTGACCTCCTTTCCATCTCCCACCAACTTCCATCTTCCCATACGCCCCATAACTCTTCTCGCTGCTCTTCTCTGCACCTTCTCCAACTCCTTCACCCCAACATTCCTGTATGGATCCCAAACACTACATCCATACTCAAGCATCGGTCTCACCATGGCTCTATAAGCGCTATCTCTCACGAACATACTAGCTCCCTTCAGATTTCTCATAACAAACTCCAAGAACTTTCTACTCTTAGAAGTAACATACTTAATATGTTCATTCCACATCAATTTTCTGTGCAGCACCACACCCAAATACTTGTACTTCTCAACTTCTTTCAAAACTTCACCCCCCAATATATACTGCAACACCCTCCTTGTCCTTTTCCTGCCAAACACAACCACACAACACTTCGCCACATTCAACTTCATCCCATTATCATCAACCCACCCTTGCAAAATATCAAGATCCTGCTGAAGTTCAACAACGTCATCCTCACTTTCCACCTTCCTATACACAACACTGTCATCTGCAAACAGTCTCACCTTCGACTTCACTCCTCTTGGCAAATCCTCTATATAAATCAGAAATAATAAAGGACCCAAGACACTGCCCTGGGGAACCCCTGACGATACTCTAACATGGTCTGAAAACGCAGCTCCAACCCTAACTCTCTGCACCCTATCCCTTAGAAAATCCTCAATCAGCGACACCAACGCCTCATCTCCAACGCAGTGCCGAACCTTATTTACCAACTCCCTATGAGGCACCTTATCAAAAGCTTTTTCAAAATCCAGAAAAATCGCATGCATCTCTCCCCCAGCATCCAACACATCAGACAACTCCTGCACTAACCCAGCTAACTGTGTTTCACAAGAAAAATGCTTACGAAAACCATGCTGCTGCCCTCCAAAGAAACTTGATTCCTCCAACTCCTGCATGACAAATTTCACTACAACCTTCTCCAACACCTTTGACACCACTGAGGTCAAACTAACTGGCCTATAATTCTTGGCATCACATTTCGAACCTCCCTTATGTATTGGAATAACCCAAGCCTCCCGCCAACCATCAGGTATCTTACCTGCTGCTAAGATGACCCTAAATAAATGAACCAGATACCTGCAATGTAAGCCAACATTTAATTTCAAAAATGAACATGAAATATCATCCGGACCTGAAACTATAAACTATAATAATAATAATAATAATAATAGAAACTATAAACAAAAAATTTTATAACAGCAAAGCTACAAGATAGTCAAACCATATCACATATGCAAAACACCAATACCATGCATCAAATTGTTAATGGTATGGTGTGTTTATAAAACAAACTATACCTGTGTACTTACTTTAAAAAATATCGTTTTATAGTAAACTACTTTTAAAACATTGAAATAGATATTATTGTATTCAACAATTTTATAGTCACTTGAAATAATAAGAATGTATTTTCTTGAATTTAAACTTTGCTACCCTCCAATGTCCGATAATATTTAATGTATATCAAATGGATATAATTTATTCAACGCATGGCAAGTGTTAATTCAAATAAACGCCCAATTTTAAACACACGTGCCAGCCAGAAGATGGCCGGCTGTAAAATATCACACGAGCGAGGTTCGTACACCTCGGGGTAGAGCAAACGTTGGAAAAATTTTACAACTTACAACTGTCAAATTTGATCGCTATTTAAAATAGCATTGTTAAAAAATGGTAATAAATTTAATAATTAATTTAACTGACGTAAGCATAACTGTAGTACAATTAATAAGATCATAATCGCAATTACTTTCGCAACAAACTTTCTATATTTTAATTTTATTAGATAAAATAAACAAATAAATACATCATTTATATAATTTACACCAGAATATTAATTTAAATAATTATTAAAATATTTTAAAAAAGTAGATAAAGGGATATAAAAGAATAATAGAAAAAAAGATTAATCAAAAATGAATGTTAAAATTTATTACACATCATAAAAAATTATTTAAATACAGGTTTCCCGTAAAATATAATGTAAAAACTTCTGCCATGCTATGAATGTTCACTATAAACATCAAGGCGAGAGAGAAAATGTACGGACAAACATGTCGCTGCTAGTCGACACGACTCTCTATCTCCAGAAGAGCTTGATTTTCGTTGTCTCGTAGAATCACCTGAGGAAATACATTGCAGCTTTCAGTACAATCACGCTAAAAAATTATGAGATCGAGAATGGGCGAATCTACGCTAATTTATATATTATTTCACCCAATACAAATAGATACACATATTGTTGAAATGCTATACAGTGGGGATAACATGGGGAAAATTCAAAACGATCGCAAATTATACTCGTAGTTCTGTTTTCACCATTTCAAGAAAGTATAATTTTCAATTGCATAAAATTAATTTAATTTAAAGACCCTAACTAAAAACGCATTTCTGTGAAAGTATTACCCTAGGGTTTCACTCGCTGTACCAGGTGGGAGGGGGCGAAACGACCTGCTATTTAATTCACACGATTGTTAAAGAAAAAATCTTGCCTTTTTTTGTGGAATTTGTGGATGGTTAATCAACAGTAAGAACGATGCATTGTTTCAAAAATTTGGGGCTAGTATTTTACATTTTTTCACATGTTTAAAAGAGATATGGTTCATCTCGATCTCTCCTCCCCCCCCCCTCCTGGTTATGCTAGAGTTAATGTGCTGACTTGCTGAATTATAATATAGAAACTTTATCGTCAGGTGAAAAGATGAAACAAAAATAATTTCCTGGTGATGCAACTACAGTCAAGTAAATTTAAAATTCCCGCCGGAAGATCCCATAGAAGTAGAGATTTCTAGTCTTCCTATTGGTGTTTACATTTTGAAATTTTAGTTGAAGGTTTCTAAGAAGATAACTAACATGTTTTTAAACGTTTCAAGTCTCGGACCTGAACAAGACGACCAGAAACCTTCCACTTCCGGCAGGAATGTTTTATAAATCTGAGTGTACAACTGGTTCGTGTTTGACAAAGATCACTGAAGTATAGTACAAAACTAAAAACCCCGTACCGTAATATTTCGCTTAAAACAAGTGTTAATTAAAATAGAGTGAGTGATTTCATTTTTTTTGAATATTTTATTTTCTAAAAATAGTTTGACTCGCCCTCTATTGAGAAATGAAAACCAAAAGAATCCCAATTTAGTGTTTTGGATGCCTTTAACATGCATCCTTATGGAACAGAAAATGGCTTCTTACTCCAATTTCGTCTGAACTATGGTACCAATTAAAAAATATGTACGTAGTCTATGGTGAATTCTTTAATAGATTTTCAAATAACTAAAAAATTTACAGAGCCACTTTTCCGAAAAAAAATCTTGAAAATCCTTATGGGAATTAATCCGCAAAAATTTTAAATTTTTTTTCCGGAAAAACGGCTCCGTAAAAAAATTATTTAAGTTGATAATCGATTAAAAAATTCATCATGGTATAAAAGTACATATTTTTTAGTTCAGATGAAGTTGGAGTAAAAAAGCTACTTTCTGTTCCATAAGGATGCATGTAAAAGTCCTCCGAAACACCAACTTTGGGAATTTTTTGTGGTGAAGCTATTTAAGATGGAATTTTTTGGGTTGCATTTCTCAATAGTAGACAGGTAAAACTATTTTTAGAAAATAAAATATTCATAGCACTGAAATCACTCACTCTACTTTAATATACTCCGTACCGTACTATTTCGTTTAACCTAATTTCATCAAGAGAAAACTTGTCATTTTTTAAGAATTTTTGTTTTTTGTCATAGATGTATTTCTATATTCATTAATTACTATTAAAATGACCTAATTTTTATTAAAGGATAAATATTTTATGAATAATACTCGAAATTATTTTAATCCATAAAACTGCAATACGATTTATATAAAAAAAAACATCTCACAAATATTTTATTGATATTACGATTTAGTTTTACTGCATCATTATAAATAGAAGCAAAGTTCATTAATTAACATACTTAATACATTTAAAATGCAGAAACTATACTAATGAACCTTACTATGAACAGCAAATTAACTAAATTGATTTTTCATCTGTAGCATTTTAGTATCTAATTATCTTTGAAATCCAGAAAAAAAAATCATCGTGACTATATGGACCGCAACTTAATTAAAATATTGATTTTTTTTTTATAAATATAACATTTATAACATTTGAATTGCAGAAAATTAAGTTTCAACATGTCTATGAACAGGAAAATAATTAAAAAAAGTATCTTTAAATATAATTAAACACATGTCTTATAACATTTAAATTGCAGAAATCTAAGTTTCAACGTGTCTATATATAAACAGTAACTTAATTAAACTAATGTTTCATAAAGTTAACTCACATTTAACGTCGACATACTCGACATTCCACTGCACGTCTCTCCCGTCCGCTCGCCACACAAGTACTGAACAGTCAGTGAGCACCGAGCAGCGACCTTCGACATCACCTGTTGACTGCCTCCCCTCTCTCTTGTAGGGCGCTTTACTTGCGCTCGCTTACCTGCATGCCTTGCGGTGACAGATTATACGTAACTAAAACCCCTTCTACATTCAGCATTTAAGCTTATATTACAATCAATTTAAGTACTACGTTAAGTGTCGTATTTAAGGCTTAACCTGAGAAATTTGGACGAAAAATTCGCTGCAACAGATTTTCTTCAAATTAATTTGGTGGACTCACAACAATCGTAGCTCTGAATTTTTTCGGAATTTTTTAACCGTTGGTTTAATTATAATTAATTTATTTAAATGAGAATTTTGTATCCTTCCAATGTTAAATTTGTTAATTAGCATTACAAAAAAACTATACAACAGATTCTTTTACTTTTTTTTTTACTAAAACCTAATTTTTTAGACTATTTTTCTGAATTGTTTTCATATATTTTGAACCGTGGCGATGATCGTTTCCTATATGTGATGAGAAATGTGGCAACGTTCTCAAAGACTGTTGTCACCACTCCCTCCTAAAAATTTATGCGCATTCCAATGCAAACAGTGTTGCCACTATAGCCACGCCTCTTGACCTTGACAGACAAATTCTCAGGTTATACCTTAAGTACTCAGTAAAGTCATTTAAAATAAAAACCCGTTTAGAAAATATATCAAAATTATTATTGATGATTTACGAACACAATTCATCAAGAAAGAAAAGAAATATTCATTGAAAGCAATGTTACAAGGAGGCACTTCCAGAAATTTATTATTTTATTATGCAGACTTCTCAGGCCTATAATATAACATATAATATATTACTGTACTGTATAATATTATATTTATATATATATATATATATATATAATTATATATATACATACATATACAAATATATTATAAATTAATGCCTTTCACAATAAGCATTATTCAAAAACTTTTGTAATTTTGAGTAGAGTATGAATGGGCGCAATTTACAAAGCAGATAGCCAGGTTTCTAACCACGTTTAGTTTAACCACGTTTAACTAGGTGGTTTAACACGTAAAACAGGTATAGTTAATTAAACGTGGTTAAGCTAAACGTGGTTACAAACCTTGCTAACTGCTTCGTGAAGCGCACCCTATATTTATATTTGAATATATTCAAATTTCTCTTCTAAATCTGTGATACTCGGAAAAGTATCGATCTTAATATCTCTGTTTGTTTGAACCCCCTTTTTTCTATAATATTTTAAGATTTTTTTTACACAGTTTTAAATTCAAATTTTGATGTCTAAATATTTTATATGTGAAATATTTCTCCAAATTATCTGAAAAAAATATAATTCTTAATATTTAGACAACGGATAATGTATTTCCGCAAGTAAGATTAGTTAGAATAAACTTTAATTTTTTTAACATGTGATTTAAATAGCGTGCGTTTAAACTCCCCACCCCCCCTTGGTAAAGTGAGTGACAAAAAGTACCTTGTCAATGTTTTGGTTAAATGTGGACCACAGGGGCTAACGGAACTCAGAAAGTGGTGATGCAATGCACGCGCGGACTTGGGCAAGTAACGACGAACATTAAAAGACTAACATAACACTTTTCACGTTATAAAGAGAATAGGAAATATAGGGGGCATTCACAAAGCACTTTAACCCCCACTTTTGCACCAGGGATAGAAATCGAGGCTTATGTGGGGGCTAAAGTGCTTTGTGAATGCCCCCTATAGGCTCATTAATTTCAGATTACAAGAACTGCAAATAAGAGTCTTTAAAAATAATTGAAGATACTATATTATTTACGGACAATCAAAATTAGGCGTGGATTTTGATTTTGAGTTGAGAGGAGGGGAGGGGAGCTTCAGTCCTTCTCTTGAAATGTTGAATTTAATTAACATGGGCAAAATTTACATTTCCGCCACTCAATTGTTTTTTCACATTGGCTTTTGAAAACAAACTCTTCCCCCCCCCCCTTCCCCACACACACACACAAATTAGTTCTGGATCCACGCCTGATGGCCACAAGCACTGTCATATCGCCTTGTATTTTTTACAAACATCAGTATGTTTTTTAATGCCGTAGGCCATGTTTTTTTTTCTTTGTATTTAATCCCCTGACAATACTTTTTAACTGATGACTTTTTCACGTGTAAAGAAATTTTCCTCCGACCACGTGTGTTTATTAGAGGGTGACAATTGAAAACAAACAACAGTATAGTGCAGTGAGAGTTTTTATTTTACATACAACATACATTACAATATTACTGCATGTTATATTCTCTGGGTAACAGACTGTTGTCTACAACATGATCTCTGGACAGCACGATCTTTACTCCTTCCTCAAGGTGCATTTCCATGGAGCGATGTCGTCACGAAGCTTGCATGGCGAAAAAAGCGCACTTGCAGTTAAACCATATGGCAGCCATATTGACGAGGAAAAATCACTTTCCCGCAGTAATGTAATCACGCTGTGATTTTTCCTCGCCAATATGGCTGCCATGCGATTTTACTGCAAGTTCGCTTTTCTCACCCTGCCAAGCTTCGTGACGACATCGCTCCATAGAAATGCACCTTCACTTGCTAGAACTGCAGCTCATTAGACAGAGAGATGTAGATATGAAATTTTGGGTGAGATAAGAAGAGCACCCAGTCCACACAATATCAAATATTTTTGGTTTTCCACGCCTCCATAGACTGCGTCATTGTAGTTAAAGGTAAAATGGATACTTTATTTTACATATTCGGGTACCTGAGATTTATTTTGGTATCCCCGTGGCTCAATATTTTCGTAAGATAGTTATTTTATAATTTGATTTGATTTGTTTATTGGATCCAATACAGAAACTCCTTATTGTGGATGTATTGATAGATTCATAATATTATAATAATTACAATCCTATATAAAATATAAAATAAAATACGACAAACATTATACACATTATACAATAATTCATTAATTATATATATAGTTAAAAAGTTATTCTAAAAGTCGTTGGTTGAGTCAAGCTGGCACGCAGCCACAGCTGCCGCTGATATGACAAGAAGGGGGTGGTAGAGGAGGTTCCCCCGATTCACGGAAGATTTGTCGTATCAGCGGCTGCTGCGGCCGTGCGCCGGCTTGAATCAACTATCAACTTTTAGAATCAGTTTTCAAATTAAGTGATTAATTTAAAATTAGGTAAGCATCGTTCGAAAATATAAAGATACAGGGATGTTAGAACATTTCTTACGCAAGCGAATATTTAAAAAATTTATTTACTTTAATTTTGTTACAACTTTAACGCCAACTAATATAGATAACATGATGTCCAGAGGTGTATATTACTAGGGGGTAGGTTGTAGATTTATTTTCAGTTGGCAGGTGCGTTTCTTAGACATCACATACCAAGAAATCAGAAATGCAAGAGCGGATGGTCTATAATGGACGATTTGTATCACATTTTTTTATTCGCTGAATCGAAAGAGGAGGTTGAAAAAATACACCTATGAATTTTATGAGATTTTTATTCGTACTACATTATGGCTAAAATAGAGATGTAAAAAGGTCACGTGACCTGGAAGCGGCGCCCGTGACACCCATGACGTCATCGAACTGTCTGATCAAGCAAACGATCGTCTATATAACGCTTGTAAAAATTAAATTAATTGTTGCTTGTTTCCATGGCAACGTGGTTGCTTACAAGCGTTATAAAGTTGATCGTTTCTTTAACCGAACAGTTCAATGACGTCATAGGCGCCACCTCCAGGTCACGTGACCTCTTTACATCTCTCTTTTAGGCATGATGCAGTACAAGTAAAAATCTTATAAAATTCACAGGTGTATTTTTCGACCTCCTCTTTCGATTAAACTAATAAAAAAAAATAAGCAAATTGTCCATTATGTAATTATTTAACAGGCTGTAGCCTAGACCAATCCCTTGAAGGAAGGGAGGGAGGCGCGGACCAGAACCAAATTTCGGTGGGGGAGGGAGGAAGGTGGCTCTCTATTATGCCAATGTTAAAAATATGCCAATATTGGCCATGTTAAATCTGAAATTTGGGGGGGGGGGAAGGGCATCTCCCCCTGGATCCGCGCCTGAAAGAAGTGTACTAGTGTTGGTAGACGGTGGTTTTATTTTCAGTTGGCAGGTAAGTTTCTCAGGCAGTTCAGGCAGCAAAGGCCAAGACAGCAGCATGGCAGTAACGAGTGGTCTCTGTGCATCCTGCTGTAGCCCGTACCATACACGTGCACGATGCCGGGCCGGCCGCAGCGGCAGCACCAGCTGATCAGTGCGCATGCGCAGAACGCCACGAGCAAAAACACTGCCCCGACCACGATCACCCATACAGGCAGGGAGGTCAATCTGGAAACAAAAACGTACCCGAGTTGAAATAAATTTCATCTTATTTTCGCTATAAAGCTCTCTTCTTGTCTATTCCCTCTTTGCACGATTTTAGAGGGAAAAAGACAATATTACTTATTTTTCTCTCTTCTTGTGAATAAAATGTAAGAAATATTATTTTCTTTTCTTACTCACTTTGAGCGAGGAGGAAATAAGATGTTATTTAGAGATAAAAAGATTAGGTTCAGACGTGTAAAGGAGTATTTGAAGGCTTATTTTTTCAACTAGGGTAGATTTTGAGTCAACTCGTCACTCACCCGTAACTGCACAGCACCACGTCACTCCACTCGACGTTCTCGACGTGATGGAAGTTTTTCAGCTTCTGGAACTCGACGGAGAACTCGAGACTTCCGCCAGAGGGAATCTGAGTCTTGTTGGACAGCCAGAACACGTGGCCGCTTGAACGAGGGCTGACGTGGACCCAGCT
This sequence comes from Siphlonurus alternatus, assembly GCA_949825025.1. Taxonomy (NCBI): domain Eukaryota; kingdom Metazoa; phylum Arthropoda; class Insecta; order Ephemeroptera; family Siphlonuridae; genus Siphlonurus; species Siphlonurus alternatus. The sequence continues at coordinate 3,183,695 of OX463779.1, read as the reverse complement.
TGTCAGATCCACGTCCTTCCAGGCCAGACGAGTCTAAACAAAAGTATTCGTCATTGACATCTTGTCAGACGTGGTGTTTCTTCACTGACGTGGACCCAAGAACTATTTACTAAGAGGACGGCCTAACTTTTTTGCCGCCAACCGACTGACATTTCCTTAACCCAGTGACGTCACGACGTTGACTTTTCTAGCACATTTGATTGGCCTAGAGTCAGCTACAAAGATACCGCGGTCAAAGATGCCGCGTTATTAACCATCTGTCAAATCTGTCAAGCTGTCAAATCTTTGACGTCTTCAAAGAAACCGCCCGAGCACGTGGCTCATTTAGCGGACTTCCCCGAAGGTTGGCGAGAAATGTTGAGTATCGAGGTTCTCCAATGAGTTGTTCTAGGCCGTCCTCCAGTATATAGTCGTTGACGTGGACCCAGTTCGTCAGATCTTCGTCCTACCAGAGAAGTTAACATAAAAGGACAGGTCATTAACGTTTTAAGTCAGACGTGCTTTTGAACTGACGTGGAGCAGCTCGTTAGATCCTCGTCCTTCCAGGCCAGACAAGTCTAAACAACAAATCACGTCATTACGTCTTAAGTCAGACGTGTTCATAAACTGACGTGGACCAAGCTCGTGAACTCGTCATCCAGACGAATCTACACAATAAAACACGTCATTACAGTCTGACGTGTTGAGCGAAACAGACGTGCTCAGGGTCGGTCTGGCCAGGGCCGCTAGGCCGCAAATGCGGCCCGGGCCTCAGCTGTGGCGGGCCCCGGCGGACCCCACGGACCTTTATAAAATAACAATATAAAAAAAGAAAAAGAAATTTAGGCAAAGAAAGGACGTGAAGGAAAGGAAAAAAAAAATGTTGAAAATAATTTAACTTCTTTGGAGACATTAAAAAAATTGGCGTCACATTTTTTTTATACTATTTCCGTGATAATTTTTTTTTTTTCTAACACCATAAATGAAAGACTTACAAATATGGGCGGGTCCGGGGACACTGGCGGATACACAGCTAATTTTGTACTAAATATAATGAGGGTATTTTCAGTGTTCTTAATGATAGATGTGGTAATTCACTCTGAACTCTGTAAAATTATAAAATTAGCAAATCTTCCGTATTCCGTATTTAAAGTGGGAGCTAATGCAGAGATTGCAGAGAACAAATCCAAAGTCAGAATGAACGCGGCATTTAACATGCAGCCTTAACTGACAAAACCCCTCGATTCCCCCAAAGAAAGTTCGTGGATTGGTGTGGCTCTCGTACCACCAACTGACGAACTTTCTTCGAGTAAATTGAGGATTGAGGGGTTTTGTCAGACAAGGCCCCACGTTAAACGCCATATGACGCGTTCTCTCTGACTTTGGATTTTTTTTCCTGCCATCTCTCGGGAACTTAACAGAACTCGCTGCCATTATACCTCAGCTCGAAGTAACGAGGTATGGCAACGAATTTTGGTGTGCATGTATATACCTTTTGGTTTGACGTTCCCATGATAAGATGGTGCACTTCATATCCTATTGTTTAGTGCTGGAGCCACCTCCCACTTCCTCCTCTTGACAGCGCCCCACCTATCCAGTTTATCTAACATCCTTGGATCCCACCTATCCAGTTAATCTAACATCATTGGACGACACTCACCAGCGCGAACTTGCTGACGTCACCGTTGAACGAGAGTCGGATCTTCCAGCCGGGTGAGCTGCCGTTGTCTGCAGGCACGGGCATGTTGAGAGAGAACCGCCACCTGGGAGCTGACAATGAGAATGTTAGCAAAAATGTAGTCGTAACTAAAGATCCGCAATTTTTGTTTAAAAAATCACACATCCTCATCGAAAAACATCGGGATAAAGTTCCTCGTATTTTTTATTGGGCGCCTTTGCCGCCTGTAATTAGGCAGTGCAGCACCACTCCGGAGAAACACAGGTTGCATTTGTGTGTTGACAGGGGCTAACCTTTTGCATCTTTGACTTTCAGGCACTTTAGTCGTAGCCGCTCGTGCCTTTGTGATAGCTTTCTTTGTAATTACGACATTGGAAAACCTTCGCGATTTTTTTACTGCATATTTGGATAAAGGGCCTCAACGAGTTAAGGTGGATTTTCATGGGCGATTTCCAGCCTGCGACGCGACGCGAATAAAGCGCACTTGCTGTAACATCCATTAGTGGCCATATTGGGCGATTAAAAGAAAAAGAGCATCGTAACTAACGCGATTACCGGCAAGTTCGCCGCCGCATAGGATTTCGCAGTTTTTACGTCAAATCGCTCATGAAAATCCACCTTTCTTAACGGTGGATATTCATGAGCGACAACGGCGATGCGGCGCGATTTGACGTAAAAGCTGCGAAATTCTATGCGGCGGCGAATTCGCCGGTAATCGCTCTTTTTCTTTTAATCGCGTCGCCCAATATCATTGCCGCCAATGGATGTTACAGATTCCCGGACAACTCGGAGCGCGGTCGACTGGGAGCGCGAACATCCTGGAGCCTCAGTAGGACAACTCGAAGCACCGTTTTATTTAAATTAATGAATGAATTTTCAAATTAAAATTGATGTATTTCGAGAATGTATCGTTAATCGTAACATTTATTGTTATATTACTTATATTCATTACGTAAAAAAATTATTAAGTTTTCTGATGATACATCAGTGAGGTACGTTATACTGTCTAATATATGGAAGTAAAATTTACGTTATGCGTTCAAATGTTTGTTGAGATAGGTGTCATTATCATTGTTAATTGAACTTTCTGAATATTTTTGTTTATACTACATGACATTCCATAAATTATGAATCATTTTGATAATCTAATACAATATTATGTGAAAAAATAAAAAGTATACACACACACAGTTTTCATAAAATGTTTGCTCTGTATTATTTAATTACTAATTTTAGATACACAAGAAACTTTATAACGAATTAAGTGGGTAAAATTTGAGAAAGGAAACTAAAAAGTATAAGATATAGTTACTTCCATATATTAGACAGTATAACGTACCTCACTGATGTATATTTCTTGCTGGCACAAAAAAATACAACGTTATAAGACTTAATTATTTATTGCAGAATAAAATGAAATTTGAGGAAAAAAAATGAAGCAGAAAGAAAAACTGTTTATTTTATTTACTTATTTTCCCCAATAAAACATGTAAAAAAAACACACGTTTTATATATAAATAAAACAAATATTAAGTTAATATTGAATTGTTTTTTGGATTACAATAATCTAAAGCTAATAATCTGTAATTTTGTTTAGAAAAGAATTTTTTCTCTTATTTATAGAATATATTTGAAACATTAATTATCACGTTGTAAGTTAATTAAGTTATACACACCTGGGCTTAGGTTGAAGAGGTGCAATTGCGGGGCCACCTTCTGCAGGTCTGGACACGCAGGGGGCTGTCCGTGGGTCAGTGACCCGCCCAAGGTCATCAACAAAATGGCGAACCTCATCGCAGTGGACCTGACAGAAAATATAATTATATACTATCAGACCACAACCCGGCTAATGATCAGATTCAGTCACAACACTGAAGTGTGTGCTAGGCATTCTTTAAACTATTTCAAATGTAGATAATTGCTTTCTGTATAGTGTCGTCAGGATTTTTTTCCATAAACCGGACCATGCTAGAAAATTTAAAAAAAAATATATAATATATCAGTTATGATATTTCCTCTTATTTTGCACCATTTTAGAGGAAAAAAGAGAAAAAAAAGACTATATAAGATTACGTGTCTCTTTCCCTCTTCTTGAGCATAAAATGTTAGAAACATTGGGGGACATTCACAAAGCACTTTAACTCCCACTTTAGCCCCGATTTTTAACCCTGGTGCTAAACATGGTACTAAACTAGGGGCTAACCATGTTAAGCTCATAGCTTAGCACCATGTTTAGCACCAGGGTTAAAAATCGGGGCTAAATTGGGGGTTAAAGTGCTTTGTGAATGTCCCCCATTGTGTTTATATTTCATCCTCACTTTGAGCGAAGAGGAAATTTGATATGTTTTAGAGGTAAAAAAATTAGGCTTTGAATTGTAAAGGATGAATTGAAGACGTAATTTTTCAACTAGGGTATTTCAAAATACAGATCTAATACATTGCACCCCTGGCTGTTATATTTGTCATGTCATAGCCCATTGAGCTCTATACAAGGCTAGAGGGCTAATCAGCTGTTTTAGGCGCGCACGGCGTCTGGGAGGAAAGTGGGTGGTGGTCGGTGCTATCGAATGCCTGGTTGACCAACCTAAGAAAGTTAAAAAAAATACTAAATCTTAGTAAAATTTCTAAACTATTTTTCTAGGGATTTTTTTTTTAGTCACGAAAATTTTAAAATTGTTAGCATCGAACATAGAGGCGAATACAAATTAAATTACCGAAACATTTTTATATTTAAAACACTACTAATAAGTAAATTTAATCGTAATGAATAATGTTGTTCTATGTACGTAATATTAGAAAGGCTTTTATTTAAGTTATATATTTTATTTTCTATTTATATTGAAATGAAAAAATTGTCTCTCATTGCAAATGTGAAATAAAATATTATATATTATATGATATTAGTTATATAGTGTAGAAAGAATGCCATGATATGAAGTTAGGTACGTTGCACGGTTTTTTATTTTGGCTGACTGCCTTCTGCCTACCAAAATATATTTATTTTATTATTTATTTGTCTAAAAAAAATGCATGCAGTTGGGAAAAGGTCAAGGCGTCCTGCATTGTCCAAAATATTTTAGATTTCCAAGGTTAATTCCCTCATGCAGTTCACAAAGATGTTCCGATGCTAAGCAACGCTGTTTAAATGGTTTTAAAATAAAACAACTACTGCATTAACTTGATGAAACTCATAAATCTCAGACTACCTTATATATTACATTGAAAATTACATCAAGAGTTATTAATTGTATTCATTTTGTATTTGTTTTTCTTGCGCTAGCATTATATATTTCTACGAAACGTACATAAAAAAGTGTCACGAGTCATGAACAGGGGCGTAGACAATGGGGGGGGGGGTGTTATACCCCCCCCCCTCCTTGAGAGCTGAACCTTCGGGAAAAATAACAAAAAATGGTACTCGACAGTTACGATTTAGATAAAGTTTTATGATAAATTTTCTTAAAAAACTTTAAAAATTTATATCCCCGAAACACATCGTTAATACATTTTTAATTTATTTAAAATCCGTCTACAGTATTATGAATATTTAAGTATATATACTATAATTCTAATATTTAATTCCAATGTGCTTTTTTCGTCATCGATAATATATAACATCTAGTCTACGGACTATAAAAAAAAACTATTATTATAATTATATTATGTAGTATTCATTAATAAGTTATTTATGTTTTTGTAGACAACAATTTAAATTATAAAAAATGTTGAAAACATTTATTATCAAATTATCCATTCACAGAAATTCATAGACACACAAATTGTTCATTTTTATTCCTTGTTAATTTTTTATTTTATTTTTATATATTTTGCAAGGAAAATTGTGTCATATGTAATACAAGCTGTATTAGGTTATATAGGTGTAAGAGTGGGCTTGCCTAATAAACCTCGCCGCAATAAAGAAATTTTCTATTGTATTCCCATATATGTTTTTTTTTGTTTTTAATTTAATGAGAACAATAAACAACAACTTTAAAAATGAACGTTCTCTGCTTAAATATATTTGATTCTAGTTACCTTCCTGCTGAATTGCTGTTCATACTAAGAATAATTATAAATTACATAAGTTTTATGTTTAGGGAAAAAAATCCACAGGTTGTCTGTTTTTTTTTGTTGTTGTTGTTATTTTACAAATGATTTTTAAACAGTACCTGCCTGCTATATAATTAGAAATTTTATTTAAATTTTGATGCTCAAAAATATATATGTACCTGCGTATTTCAAGTACTGTACAGTACTTGCCTCTCAAAAGCTTCCTTCTGCAGTCTGCTTAATCACAGTGTTCTGTTTCATAATTATTTATAGACCTATTGGGCATGGTGACTCTCAAAAAGCTGCAAAAGGGAACTATTCAGAGGTGAAGAGTGTACATATCATCAATCACTAGGTATATATAATATATATATATATATATATATATATATATATACACATATATTATACAATAATGCAAGACTAGGATAGGAAAAGCGTTTCAATTTCTCTAAAAGGTTAAGGCTTATTCTGTAGTTACGGTATATAGAATATATTTCATATTATAATTGTATATCATTCTTGAATTCAGATAGCTTGAAAGTAGATGAAATTATTAAGGCAACATTTTTTTTTTTTACAAATTTTATTTTTATGGCATGTAACAATAAAAAAGTAAAAAAATAAAGGATATAATAAACAGTGTCTCAATGTCTTAAGTTCTACATGAACTAATTATCTTAAAAAACAAATAACAATCACCACATTATTAAGATTCACTATTACAACACGTTAGTAATATAATTGGACAGCTTTTTGCTATAGAATAAAATCACAATTAGTGACAGGATTGCATATTACAAGCATTTAAAATCTAAAATAGCATGTACTTTAAATTCTCACCGTTATAAATTGTTATAAAAAAAATTTAACTGGATGGTGAGAAAAAAAAATATATACAACATTTAACACAATTATGATAATTGGCACTTTTATAACGACACATATTTATACATGTATATATAAATATATTCACACTGTTATAAAATGGAACAGTAAAATGGATAACGTGCATGAAAATTTTTTATTGCAGAAAGGTACAGTGTACCAAATTATGCAACTCTGAATTTTTTAAGATTTCTTTGAGACCAAGAACTATTATTATATAAATAATTATTCGAAGAGTGGCCACGCCCCCTGGAGCCATAAATAGGCATCTATAGGACCTATCCTTATTATTAAGGATTCAGGGGTGCCATTTTTATTTACAAACATGCAAAAATTATTTAAGAATACAGCTGTAGTTCCTGGACTGAAAAAAAAATCTTAAAAAAAAAAAAACGTACTATACAATGATTGTATACCTCCTTTCCTAGAATTTTCTGTGCTAAACGCTCTTGAACATCTCGTGGTATTGGCTGCCTCCAAGATGAAGTGTCAAACACGCCTCTCAATGGGACCATCGGAGCAGGTTCCCTCTGTAAAAATAGTAAACATTAGCTTTGTGACAAAAGAGTTTGACGATTCACCATGAGGTCCAAATTGATATGAAAAGAAGTATTAACAGGAAAAAAAAATTAGTTATAAAATAAATATGTACCATAAATAAATATAATAAACATATAATTATCATTATTATGATAAGAAAAATTCACAAATATAGAAATTTGTCTCATTTTTTGGGAATATTCAAAAATATTTTTCTTTTTACTTGATACATTTGAAAAATAGAAAAAAAAATTAACATGAAACGATTTACAAAGTAATTATAAAAAATTCGCTGCAATTTTTCATCGTAAAAAATAAAAGTCCACGCCCCTTTTTCAAAAAAATCGTGCATCATGAAACAGATCGAGACCCTTAGAGACCTCCGTGTCTTATGACCAAAAATTTGATAGCCTGAGGGGGGTCCAAGTGTGGTGGCGCTGCTGCATCGCATGGACATGGTTGCATGGGCACGACCCTGCTCTCGCTGGCTGCCAGCTTCGCGCGCAGTTGAAAGCCGTGTTGTAGCCCCACGGCGCCCATGCGATGCAGCAGCGCCGCCAAACTTGGACCCCGCCCAGGCAATCAAATTTCTTACCATAAGACATGGAGGTCTCTAAGGGTCTCTGATCATGAAACTAATAAAAATAATATAACAGTGTGGTTACTGTATTAGAAAAATTACTTGCTTTAACTAAAATTATTTACTCAAAGCTTCTTTATTACGTTAGTGCTCGTATATTTTGAAAAGAAAATTTAAATATGGGGGTGCAAAATATTTAAAATTTTAAAAGAATTGCAACAGGACATACATTGTTTATAATATAGTATTTTTCATAATTTTACCCTAAAATAAGGGGTGTGTCCTTTAAAAAAAAACGCACCTGCCGCGGGCTATTATAGGGGGCTTCGCCCCCAATCCCCAGCAGGTTGTTCCCAATTTGTATCTTGAAGAACTCCCTCCCTTGGACGAATCCTGGCTACGCCACTAACAAATTGAATTAACTCATCCGATTAATTATCCGTCGTCAACGGATATGTATTGAACACCGTCATGTGAACGTAGTGAATGTTATGCATACAATAGGTTTATTATAACCTGCCCTGTATATGATACTTTTTCTGCTCCTGATTGACCCAATACATGAATGCCATGGAGGGCACAAATTATGAACACAGTTTGGATTTGGCGAACCAACATTTTGTGCATTAATATGCAGTCAAGCTGCTGATGTGTTAATAAATTTAAACTTATTGTTTGTCTTAGATTTACAGTATATTATATGCATAAAGTCCGTATTACACTAAATACCGTATGTATTGTATGATATATGCATACAGTATAATATATGATATGATCCTGCATACTGTAACATACTGTGTGTATGCATATTATACTGTCCCGTATACATCCGATGTATTTCAGCTGATTGTATGCATATATAGAATAGAAAAGATAGTATTACTACAAACTATCCAATAGACCATCCAAGCAAGCTACAGTTTGTTGATTTTAACTGATGCAAAAATCAACAAACTAGAGCTTGCCAATAGTTACGTATCTTCCCCCATGCAATTGGCTGTTTTCGTGTCATATGAAATTTACCGTATTAAAATAAAGAAAACTTCTTTTGATACGCATTTCAGGATTATAAATGGCCAAAAACTGCAGATTGTGGTGATTTGTTCATTTTTACAATCGTAGGTTTTAAACATATTGAAATCTGTGTGTGACAATCGTGAATTTCCCATAAGGTCCAATGTATCATAAACAAATTTTAAACACACAATCAACAACAACAATGAAATGGATGTGAGAGTTTGTTTTTTGCTAAAATAGGGTTTTGCAAGTGGTCTATTAGGATAACGAGAACACACGTATGCATACTATATATTCTATAATTATATGGATTGAATTTTAATTAAATATATTGAGCAGCTTACCTGTGAATGGCGATAAAATTTGCTTGGCCAAATTGCTGATGTCTTGGCACGTTGACATGCATGCAATCGTATGCACAGCATCGCAATACAGCAGGCATGTTGCTAGTAGTTCCTTCTTCATTCACACATAACTCCAACACGACTTGATATTTAAATTTTCACTTCGATAAAACTCTAATCACGTAGCTCCATGCTGTTTTTCGGCCGGCCCACAGACTGTGGCCGGCCATATTTACAAACTTGTTTACAAATTTACGCGATTGCGTTGCCAACGTAATAGGAAAAAAATTGAACTTACTAAAACAGAGATAAAAGGAAATTCACTCTAAAAATTTATTTTAAACACTTACAATAACTCATATTGTATTTCAAATTTAGTTTTTATTTATTTTTATTGCTAAAATCCTGCTATTTCCTTATAAAATAAATATTAAAAGTTACAGTGCAGTTGGCAATTCTGAGGAGAATACGTTGGAATGTGTGACGAAAGCGCAATCTCCCACCCACTTCCTCCCGCCGGACCGTGCGCACAGTTTAACATTGAGAAGTATAGGGCATTATCCCTCTAGCCTTGTATAGAGCTCAATGTCATAGCCCTGTCATAGCCCTAGCATTATGCCAAGCAATTTTTGACACACGCTATACCAAGGGTGGGGGGACGATACGACCATAGCCCTCTGGTGGAAGGCCAAGACCAGCAGGGGCGATCGTCAACTGTCAAGATATTAGCCGTTTGGAATTTAAAAAATAAAACGCAAAGTAATGAGGAGGAAATATTTTTTTAAAAATATTTACCTGATATTATTGAAGGTATCTTGTAGTGTGATACTATTTTAATGTAGTCTCCTGCGTGCTGATTATTTTATTTAGTTGATAAATATTATACTACCTGAGAAATATTACGGTAAAGTCAGGGCGGGAACTTAGTTATATCCTCCAAGCTTTGGATATGTATCATGACGTCACGGAATATTGAAAATACAAAAAAGTACTTGCATTAACTTTCATACATTATTTTCGATGTAGTAAATAACTTAACTTGATATACAAAGTAAAGAAATTGCAATTAAGTAAAGTGAAAGTCACTCGCTATGAAGAAAGGATTTCAATGTTTACATGACGTCATCGCCAGTAAACTGACTTTTTCCTTCGCGGCTTCGCGCATGCGCAGATGTAACAGAATCTTCATAAAAGATTAATTAGAGTGTATTGATATTGGTTTTGCGTGAAAAAGAAGGTTGTTACGCAAGATTAGACTATATTAGAGTTAAACTAGTTTCATTTTTAAAACTCTAGCACACAGCGCAATTGTCGTAAACCGCGACCAAAGTGAAGTCCTCTCCCATTTGATTACACGCAAACCTGCTGCTCAGTATATAGGACGGCTATTGAAAAGTTGGCGCGGTCAGGTCTTGGCCTTCCACCAGAGGGCTATAATACGACCCTCTACTTTAAAGGCGTGGATCCAGGAAAAAATTTCGGAGGGAGCTGCCTCCATAAGGCCAATGTTAAAAAAAAAAATTTGAGTGGGGGAAGTGCCTATATTGCCTATGTTAAATCCAAAATTTCGGGAGGGGGGGCTGCAGCCCCCCTAGCCCCCACAACTGGATCCGGGCCCGACTATTTAAATCACATGTTAAAAAAAAAGGTATTTCATTTTTTTTTTTGCGGAAAATGTGTTATTCTTTGCCTTTATAAGGATTACAATTTTTTTCATATTATTTGGACAAGTATTTCGCATTTTTTTTTTTTTTTTTTTTTTTTTTTTTTTTTTTTTTCATTTTAAGAGAGTTGTGGGTCGTCTAAAGATACTTTCACATATTCAAAAATCGTTACGGAGTTCCGTAGCAATGCCGTAAGCCTTTCACATATTCTCGTTCGTTTGATGTAGCTGCAGCGGAAAATAATGTGAATGCCGTAGCAAAATCCAGATGAGTATGATTTTGCTACAGCGTGCCTTAGAACGCTGCAGCAGTAGATCACGATCTCTACTGCGTGCATAATCAACAACACTTGCTACGGCGTGTTTCCGTAGCGATTCTCGAATATGTGAAAGCACCTTATCCCCCACCCCCCTCCCCTCCCCGGTAATGTAAGGTTTAAAAACGTCGAAATCTTGTCCATTAATTATTGAAATTACATTTTATAAATTCTTCTGTAACACGTGACTGAATAGGTGTAACGTCATAGGCAATACAAATTTCACAAGCCTTGTGCTTGCCTCTGACGTCACAAATTTTTTAATCACAATTAAGTGACCAGTTTTATAAATACAAATTTAATGTTCAACCCAAACTCGTGGAGGGAAATCCGGTGTTACTTAATCTCAGCAGGAAGCGATAAGACGGTCGCGTACAGGAATTACCACGCGTGATTTTCAACAAGGAACTTACGCAATGTCTACACTTTGTAGATGCTTACAAATTTAACATATACTAATTTTACTTCCGAAATTCAAACTCCTTTAAATTATAAACTATCCTAAGTAACTTTTACCCAAAGTTGTTAGTAAACAAAGTATTGTTGTGTATGTTAACGTCTGTCGCGTGAAAGGAAAAATATAGGATAGTTGTTGATTTACATGTTAGCTTATGGAATATTATCGTTAATTATGAAGTTGAAACGGTATACCTAGCGCCAACAATGTCATTACGTTCTCTGCTCCGGTGGTAAAATTAGGCACTACGTCGTCCCATGTTTAACAATGAAAAAGGCTTCATGCGACAGACATTATAAACAATGGTTTGTCGGCCGCCATCGTATCAGCCCAGACTAGGCGAGAAGTCCCGGAGTAGCCTCACCTCACGACGTCTGATCGAATCAAGAATGTAAAATTCCCGACCATCCTCAGTAATGCCAGGTTCTTGTAACCGTTTGTTCTGAAGAAGAAGAAGGAAAGAAATGTACTGCACCCAAACTCGCAGCACAGAGTGACACGCGCCTTTTACAAATCGTGTCTCCAGCTAGATAGATTTTACATTTATTTGGGAATAGGGTCTGTTGCTAGCCGAAGCCAATATCAGACGAAGATGTGTATGAAATAGAAACCTGATTAGACTTGATTAATTTTGAGACGCAGGGGAAAACCTAGAGGGATAGGAAAGATCCTCTAGTAAAACCCGCTTAATTAATTTAGGGCTAGATTGGCCACTGCCTATTGAAAGAAGGAGGCAGGCTTCTAGCGAGAGTAAGATATTGTACATGCATATTACGTATTAGTGTATTAAGTATTTTTGTTATGTTGAGTTAATGCAGGTGGGTAGAAACTTAGTGACTGCAGTTTATGAAAACTATGTTTTGGTCTTAATTTACGTTCAAGATGATTTTTTTTACCTCTTGTTAAATTACTAATAAGAGGGTTAACATGATTAGCTGCTTTGTAGAAGAAATTTCTACATTGATTATACATAACTTTACAAGTTTTTTGAACATTAAGTTCTTGATGCATGGTATTGATTTTAGTATATCTAGGTGGATTTGTTATAATTTTGAGGCATTTGTTTTGTACCATTTGGATAGCACGAAAATGACATTTACTTGCTGACGACCAAGCTGGAGCAGCGTAGGTAAGAACTGGAAGAATTGTTGCTTTATATATGTTAATTGCAGTATTCGTTTGGATTTTGCTTCTTTTGTTCAGGATAGGGTATAGTTGTCCTATTCTTTTTGTAGCTTTGAGAATGGTTGCTTCAATATGTTGTATCCAGTTTAGTTTGGAGTCTAGTAGAACTCCAAGATACTTTGCTGCTGTAGTTTTAGGAACCTTTTCATTGTTGAGTACGATATCATTGTAAAAGATTTTCTTCTTTCTTCCTTTTTTGAAAAGAATAGTTTCACATTTTTGAGTATTTACTTTCAGTCTCCACATTTTGAACCACATAGAGATCTTGTTAGTATGTTTTTGTAGTTTTGTGAAAGCATATGAGACACTGGCTGATGTAGACATGATGGCAGTGTCATCAGCATAGATAGCCAAAGATGTATTAGGATCTTTGGGAATATCATTTATATAGATGTTGAATAAGACAGGGCCTAGAAGTGATCCTTGTGGGACGCCTGCTGCTATTGACTTGGTTGAAGATGTAGAATTTTGTAGATAAACATAGAAATGTCTATTTTCTAAGTAAGATTTAATTGTGAATAGTAGATATTGAGGTATTTTTATGATTGTGAGTTTGTGAATAAGACCATCATGCCATACTTTATCAAAGGCCTTCTGCAGGTCGATGAGAAGCATAGCTGTTACATGTTTGTTCATAAAACCTTTACTTATATGGTCAACGACTCTTGTGACTTGTTGGGCTGTAGAATGATTTGATCTAAATCCAAACTGCTCATTTATAATAATTTTATTGTTGTGTAAATATTGATTAATTCATGTTAGAATAGCTTTTTCAGTAACCTTGGACATTGTACATAAAAGACTGATTGGTCGATAATTGTTTGGATCTCTGCTGTCTTTACCAGGCTTGGGTAACATGAGAACTTTGGCTATTTTCCAATCATCTGGAAAATAGCCCAGTTTGAGAATTGAATTGATTATTTTTGTTAATAATGCAATAGCAGAGTCAGGTAAATGCATGAGAGCTTCATTTGGAATATCATCTGGTCCTGGTGCTTTCTTTTTCTTAAGTTTCATTATCATATTCTTTACTTGAGATGCTCTGAATTTCTTAATATTTGGATGTTCTTCATTCTTTTTGAGAGACTTGACAGTATCTTCAACAAGTTTGTAGTGTTGCTGCAATGTTGGATCTGGATCATTAGGGGAAAATGAATCTTTTAGAGTTGTAGCAAGAAGTTCAGCCTTCTCTTTAGGATCAGTTATGAATTTATTTCCAGAAATAAGTGGAGGAATAATAACTTTTCTTTGAGTAAGAGATTTAGTGACTTTCCAAGCACTATGGTCAGTTGTACTAAGTTCAGATACTTTCTTGTCCCATTTTTTATCTTGAAGTTTAATAATCTTGCTCCTTATTATGGTGCGAAGTTTGTTTATCCTGGTATTAACAAGTGGATGGCAAACTCTTCTATTTGTTCTACGTAGATAATTTCTGTGTTGAATTAGACTTTTTATCTCCTTATTTATTTTTGATTTTTCAGGCTTAGTATCATGAAGTGGTACAGCAGTACTTATTGCTTTCTGTATATAATTAGTGAGGTTAAAGACGGCAACGTCTAGTGACATATTATCTGTGATTTGTAAGTTTGTGTCAATTTTGCTTTTTATGATTTCTTGAAATTTCCGCCAGTCTGCTTTGCTGTAATCATGTTTTGCAGGGATTATCTTTTCAATATTAGAATGTATAGTCATTTCCACGGGTAGATGATCAGAGTCAAGTTTTTCATGGACTTGGTAGTCAATGAGATAAGAGATGTTTTTAACAATTGAGATGTCAAGGATATCAGGTAAGGTTTTTAGGTTAGAATGGGTATAAGTAGGGATAGTAGGGCCTTGTACAGCAAATGTGGATTCTAGACAGAGTTTGTAGAGTTTGGTGCCATTTTGGTTGGCACGTCTTGAGTACCATGCTCGGTGTTTGGCGTTAAAATCTCCTGCTAGGATAATAGGACAGTCAATTTTCATTGCTGTTTTAATGTCTTCTATATACAGTTCATTGGGAGGGATATAAGCTGCTCCCAGTACTATTGGAGAATTATTAATTTTTATTTTAATGCACATAAGTTCTAGTTTTTTAAGCTTAGGTGTATTAATTTGATGGTGGTTTATAGTTTTATGAATAATGATTGCTACTCCACCTCCAAAAGATTGTGGAATTGGATTAGGGCGATCATTTCTGTAAATATCATAACCAGGAACATCTATTTTTATATTTGGGGTAAGTTTTGTTTCACATACAAGTGCTATTTTAGCATTAAGTTCTTGCATTAAATCAATTAATTCATCAATTTTATATCTTAAACCATTTGCATTCCAGTATAGTATACTAGTTTGTGCTGCCATTAGGATGCTGTTGAGATGATAAGAGTCTGTTCATGAAATTATTAATAAGTTGAGCTGCAGTTTCATTTGTAGTACTTGCAGCATTGATGGAGAGAAGAATAGTTTCTTGTACGATTGTATAATATGGAATGTCAGGGCGTTTATCCCTGATCATTTGGATAGCTTGATCCATAGCTACTTTAGCAAGGATGTGTCTCTCTTTCTTTACTTGATCTTCACCTTCGTTAGTAGGAGGGGGGGGAGCCGTGGGGCAAGTAACTTGAGGAGTTTTAGGGGGGGGGTTGATCGGGACCGTCACTGAGGAATGCTTGCTGGGCACCCTTTTCTTAGGAGTGGCAAAGAGTCTTGTGGCCACCACCTTGCGTGGGGTCTCCGGGACTCCGGAGTTGCTGGGAGTAGGCTGGGGAGCAGGATTGCTGGAAGTGGTAGGGGCAGGGTTTTTACGGGGAGTTTGTGGTAAGCGCTGCTTATGTGGCGTGAATGGCTTATTTGTTTGAATGATGTTGTTATTGTAATTTGGATTACGTTTCACTTGATTATTATCATGATTAAGCTGAGAGTTCTTTACTCTGTTTTTCAGTGCAGCAACTCGCACAGGGCACTTCCAGTCCCAGGACTTATGATCTCCATCGCAGTTGGCACACTTGGGATTATCTTTAGTTGTGCACTCTTGGGATTTATGGGGGCCCGCGCAGTGTAAACACACTGCGTCGCGGCGACAAGAGAGATTGCCATGACGAAATTGTTGGCAGTTGTAGCATTGCAGGATATCAGTAGAATGTTTATATTTTTCTACTGTAACTTTCATCATGCAGAGATGTTGAATTTCATAAATAGCTTCAAAGTTTCCCTCTTTTTTAAGGGACACTAAGAACATTGGTAGGGGAGTCTTTGAGATGATCCCCTTCATCTGCTTGACGTCTTCCACCGGGAATCCACGATCAATAAGTTCGTCATAGACCTCTACAGGTGGGGTGTAGGACGGGATGTTGCGAATCACCACGCGCAGAGGAATCTGATTTTGAGGAGTGAAGATAGAATATTTCTGGTGCTGCTGGGCAGCATAAGTAAGAAGTTTTTCATGGTCACTCATAGTTTCCACACGAATTATAAGTTTTCCTTGTCTATGATTAGCTTCAACAAAGTCAGGTTTACAAGTTTGTTTAAATTGTTTAAGAAAATTAATTGATTGTGGAACATTATCCAGGCAAATTTGTTCTTAAACATCGTGTCTACCTTATAAAGAGTGTAACAACCTGATTTAAGAACTCTGTACAGAGTGTACCAACCTGATTTAAGAGCTCTGGACGTGGCGGCGAACGTTCGAAAACTACTAGAGATGGCGAAGTGAGGCGGAAGCTCAGATTTTAATTGGTCTGAAATAAATATTATAATCGCTGCAAGATTTCTTTGTTGGTACATTTATCATATCCGGTAGCTATGTGCTGCAAACTTTTCGTGTTTAACGGACTTGCCTATATGATTTATAAAAATGCTAAAGCCGGCGGTATTACACGATACAATTTTTCTAGCTATTGCATACAATTTTTCATTACAAAAAAACTTGAATTCCATTTGTTTGAATGGAGATAAAATTTTCTTGCAAGGAAAAATTGTATGCAATATTGTATGGTGTAATACAGGTTGAAGATATGACATGGGAAAAATTGTGCACTTGGTGTCAGCTTGTGAATGAACATGATATTATGATATATTATGATCTTTTGCTGGTGCGAGATCTAATTTAGTTATATAAAAAATATAGATTTCTATAAAAATAATTAGGATCTGTGGCGAAGTGTGCTTGAACGGGTCTTGTCAGATCACTAAAGTAAAGCATCGCCGAGCGTGGTTAGTAGTTGGATGGGTGACCATTTTCAACAAAATTCACGTTTCCCACCCAGGAATAAATCGTTGCGCTTTTCCACCATGTCGTTCCCCTTGCTTTGGACCATTGCATTTCCGTTTCATTGACAAAAACTGCAGCGTCCCTCGATCCTGGCTGAGGTTTCCACGTTTCCCTCAGACACAGGCAAATGCCGGGATGGATTGCAAGGCCGTGGCCGCCTTCGTTCTGGAAGAGCCCGCGAAACGTTCAGGTAATAGTTTAAGATGGTTAGGGGCTTCAAAGTAGCATGTAATTAAAAATTAATGAGTAGGCGCGCGTACCAAACAGGGTTTGATTAAAAACAATAATAATGAAAGACCATCAGGTGAAAGTGTAATGCCAAGGTCTGAAGACAAGGTTGAAACCAGGAAGGACCCTAAGGAAGGTCCCAAAATACATGGAAGGACCACCCCTGTATATCATTTAGCATCACAAATTTAATTAAACTTTCTTGCCCACTCCTCTCCCCGTAATTCAGAGCCGAGCGCTGCATCTACCATTGTTGTTAGGATGCATGCACACTTAAGGCGGATTTACATGGCGATTTTTATTATACGACGCGACGCGAATTATGCGCACTTGCTGTAACATCCATTGGCGGCCATATTTGGCGATTAAAAAAAAAGAGCATTGCAATTAACTTGATTTCCCTGCTACAACCTGGCGAATTTTTGCTCGCCGCATATTAGGGTTTCACAGTTTGTATGACAAAATCGCGTCGCACCGTTATCGCCATGTGAATCCGCCTTTAGGGTGATCGCAGACAGAATTGCTAGATATCGCATGGTATGATAGAAAAATGAAGATCCAATCTATGCGATCAGGTGTGTGTGCGCACAAAGCCTCGCATGCTGCACTCAGAAAATATTTAAAGCAAATATCCTAAAAAGCAACACATTTACTGTGTTGTTTTTGTACCTCAAAGGAAAAATCCTTAAATCTTACACACACGGGAGTTTAGAGTTCAACACATCAAGATGTTTAAATTTTTACACATTTAGTGTGTTGGATTCTAAATTTTTGAGCGTAAGATCCAACACCCCTTGAGCGTAAAGTTCTACACAGAACTGCTTAAAATGTTACACACTTGGTGTAAGATTCTACGCCCCGAGAGTGTAGGCTGCTAAGCTTTTTGTGTGTAGCTTTCTACGCACCTAGTGTTTAGTTTTCTAAGCTTTTGTGCGTAGCTTTCTACGCACCTGCAGTGTAGGATTTTATGATTTTATATATATTATAATAGTATTATACTATAGCCATGTCTCTTAACTTTTCGAAGACTTATAAGTGTATACGATAGCATATTGAATATTATAAATTAAAATACATCTCCTAATTTTTGGCTGCCTAATTATTATTCGAATTATTATTTATTCCTCTTATATTTATGATTTTCTTCCGTATTTTTAAAACAGCTTCTATCCTCTTAAGTATCCTAAAATTAAAAAATAGTTATAATAAATTATACTATGATAATTGTGTATTTGCTTAAAAAAAGGTGGTTTCATGGATAAAATATAATTAAAATTTACATTTTTTTTATTACTTAAGAACACAGATATCACATGAGTAAAAAAATGATGATGCAAGTAACAAAAAAGAAGATTATATTAAACAAAAACTCTTTATGCAGTTCTATAGTTTAATAGAAAGACAAATTTCGTACGTACTTTAATAACCATTTGTAGGTGTACATATATATATTAATATATTTTAGACAATATTTCTTGAAACACTCATTAATACAACGGCACATAAATTGATGCTGAAAGCATTCTTGCACATATTAAACTCAAATACTCGAGCTTTTATTGAGTTTTCGGTGCACACAATGTTATGCCATGGCGACTCCCCGGCTTCTTGCCCGCCTAAACGAACGTTTAATCAAATCTACAGTTTCAATACACTGCTACACACTCGCACACTTCACACACTATTGTCGCATTATCTAAAACTCGATTACAACATGCACTTACATTCACAAGTAAAGTAAAATATTACAAAATTTAAACTATCACGAAACGAAAACCTCATCAAATCCAGATATTGATGAACTAACACACAAGCGAGCAAACACACAGCAAAGAACTTCAGATCTAACGGTCGCAAATTCCTGTCTCTGATGACGCTGCGCGCATCCTTTGCGCAGATGTGTAACTGTGTAACTGTGTAGGACTTTAAACTGAAACAAAGTGTGTAAGGTTTTAAGCACTACTGTGTTGATTCTTATACGTTTTATTCTAAAAACCAGCTTAACACATTTCTTGTGTTGCTGCTTAAGTTGCATGTGTAAGTTTTTAAAAGAAGGTGTGTAAGATTTTAAGCACCAATGTGTTGATTGTAATACGTTTTATTCTTAAGTCCATCTTAACACATTTCGTGTGTTGTTGTTTAAGATGCATGTGTAGGAAGTTACCTAGCTTGGTGTGTAAAACAACTTTTTAAACAGTTTTGTTGCTTAACTTTTACTCACCAAAGGTGTTGAGTTTTAAGAACATAGTTTTACCTCTCTCGTTACACTCTTGTATACTGACTTTTTACACACTTTCATCTTAAAATCTTACACACCTTGGGCGTACCCATACATCTTACACACTTAATGTGTAGACTTCTACTCATTGAAATCTTAACATTTAATACCTTTGTGTTAGTTCTTACACATTTTGAAAACGCAACACACAATGCGTAAATTCTAACACTTTTTGCTTAAGATCTAACACTTTTTACGTGGGATTTTTAAGCAAAAAGTGTACAACCCGTCTTTACACATGTAGGTGTGTTGGGACTTTTCTGCGTGTGGTATATGTGGTATGATATCTTACGTTTCTCGTTTAGAACAAGTTCTAAATTTTTATCACGAAGTCATACGATGTGATACGATGGCAGTGTACGCGCGACCTTCCTTATAGAGTTTCGAGGTTTGAAGATGGACAAGTCGTGCGGTAACGCTTCCTGAGGGGCCTCACCACAAGACAAAACATCACCAGTACGTCCCTTGCCGATCGACATGAGGCATCTCAAGAGAAATACAGTTAAAATAATTTAAAATTCCTGCTGGAAGGAGCCGGAAGTGACAGGTTTCTGGACTTTCTATTCATACTTGAAATTTAAAATTATGAATACAAGAAGAGTACTATATTATAACATGTTTGCAACTGTTCAAGACTCGGATATGAAAAAGATGACCAGAAACCTTACACTTCCTGCGGGAATATTATATAAATTTAACAGTATATTGTGACACTTTTTATGTCCAGTGCTCAGTGGCCCACTGTCTGCGTCAAAGTCAAAAGATTGGTAACATCATAACTTCCAGTATTCCTCCGACTAATTTCCGGTCCCCATCTTTATAAAACGCTCGTCTGAGTGGAGATCACTTGACACAACAGCCGACCATGAAGGTGCAGATTCTCTTGCTGGTACGTACCTAGCGACGTCCATGAGCTGCAGACCAACTAACGTGTACAATATTTTGTTAAAATGTGAGTGTAATTATTTGTTATTGTCTTTTTGGTCTGTTGTGATGGTATAATAGTGAGCTTTATTTATTTATTATGAAAGCATTTTAATGTGACAAAATAATTTATGTATTGAGTTTGCAGCAGTAAAAATGGAATATGGACCTCAAAATCTTTTATCGCAGAAATGGATAGAGGGTGCAACGTTATGCCACCCTGATTTTTTTCAGATTTTTTACAGCTCTGGATGTATTTTTAAAAAATTAGTTAAAGTCCTTTTTGTTAAGTCACGCGGTGGCAAGTCCTATCCTTTTCTTAAAGAGAGGAGCCTCGTGACGTCACAAAAAGGACATTCAATACTTTCTTAAAAATACTTCCGGGGCATTAAAATATCTGAAAAAATCACGGTAGCATAACTTTGCACCTTCGATCCATTTCTGAAATAAAAAAATTGAGGTCGATACTCCATTATGTAATCCCATAATTATGTTTTTCTTTGTCTTTTTGCTAAAGGGATGTACTTTCAGTTTAAATGAAATGTGTCCGATCAGGCCATCCATATTAAAGCAAAGTCTAGCTAGTTGGAGGTTTTTAACATTTTTATTTTATCGGAGTGAACGCTGGCAAAGATAACACCTTACAGTACAATCAATATGGCATGTGAAATGAACTGAAAATGTTCCTTTTTTGGTACGGTACAAAGTTGAAAATTTCTTACTTCTAGCTTATCAGTATAGTCTAGTATAGAGGTTGCAAAAATTGTCTTTATTTTTAATAAAATAGTCGCCTAAAAGGTCGCTTATTTTTCATAAAATTGTCTCTCAAATAGTCGGTCTGAAAATGACGATTTTGGCATTATAATCATGTATATTGTCACGGAGCGGCAGGGTACACTACTCCGTGTAGTATTGAGACGAGATCTTCCCGTGGGTGGACAGAGGAGTATCAGAACACAAACTCGAGACGTCTTGTGGATCAACACTTTAATTGACTAATGTAGTAATACATGCGACTAAGTCCTGCAGGGCTGGCCGCAAAGAGTACAAACTTATAATCAAGTGTCAGCAGTAAGCTCAAGAAACCTAGGTGACCCAGTCACGGGCGGCATATATTACTGTAATCATGAAGTGTCAGCAATACCTGCAGGTCATTGCAGTGCATTTTTTTGCTGATGCGGCGTCAAGACGCATCCATATTGTGTGCATTATCATATTTCCGCACTTCCCCATTACTTAATAAATTATTATTACTTTTAACTAAATCGCCACGTGAAAATATCATGCAAATTTACATTGAAAATGATAATTTCAACTGAAATGCGTGGTTTTTATGGCCATATATCAAGTAATTTCACTGATGTTTTACGTATATTTAAACTCGAAAAATTGCCATGTAAGCAATAGCTAGCGTACGTCTTCGCTCTTTTTCCAGGGGGTGGGGGGGGATGTAATTTTGCAGCACACAATAGGCTACTTGAAAGGTTCAGAACGGGGACGGCCACGGCCTTGAAACCCATCCCGACATTTGCCTGCGACTGAGGTAAACGTGGAAACCTCAGCTAGGATGTACGATAGAGCTTTTGTCAATGAATCGGACGTTCAATGGTCCAAAGCCAGCTAGGTGAACCACATAGTGGAAAAGAGCAACGATTTACCATTGGATGGGAAACGTGATTTTTGTTGAAAATGGTCACCCATACAACTACTAACCACGCTCGGCGTAGCTTCACTTTGATTATCTGACATGACCCGGTCAATGCACTGCGTCATACCTCCCACGAGGTTAATTATCTACGTTAAATTACCAATCATGTTTGTGCTTGCAGGCGATGGTCGTTCTGCTGGCCGTGCACGTGACGTCATCGCCCGGGGATCACGTGACTCGTGACGTCACCAGGTCCAAGAGGTGGTGTGTGTGCTTCGCCTATCCGTGTAATTGTGGTTGACAATGGGGAAAACGCTCCGCCCCCTCGCCAATATCAACCGCGGAGGATAACGCGGAGTAGCCGGGAAACACGACGAGGGTCCTTCTAGGGGGGGGGGGACTTTTACCCTGGATGAGTAAGCTGGTGAATGTAGCTCGCAGATCAAGTCTGTCTACTTCCTGAAATAATAATTTCAAGAAATAAACGTGTTCTTTTCTTTTCGATATTTCCTTATTTAATGCATGCTAATTCCCTAGTTGAAAAATTTCATCTTCAACTTATCTTTTACACGTCTAAACTTAATCTTTTTATCTCTAAAACAAATCTTATTTCTTCCTCGCTCAAAGTGAGGATGTAATTGAGACAAATTAAATTTCTAACATTTTATGCTCAAGAATAAAAAATCTCCTCTTTTTCTTCTTAAATGATGCAAAAAAATAAAAATTAGAAGAAACGAGAGAAAATAAAAGATGAAAATTATCTTTACTTGGTTTTTCACATAAAATCAAAATAATTTGATAATCCTTCCAGAAGTAGCAGGAAGTGTGAAGTTTGCAGCTCTTCTGTTTGTAATTTAGTTTTAAAACTTTACAGAGTGGTTTGAAGTATATAATTATTGACATGTATGAAATTGTAACGCTGAAATATTGATAAGGAGATCAAAAACCTTAAACTTCCGGCTAATTCCACAAGGAATATAACGTAAATTCGACTATATTGCACTGATGAGAGCTTGATTAGCTTTAATGTCTGTGAGTATACTAACTAAACAAATTATAATATATACTTGGAATTTTAACACAGATAATAAATATAAAAAAAATTGCAATCAGATTTTAATAATAAAATATATATCTAATGCCGGTATTGAACGATAAAATTTTTCCTTGCAAGAAAACTTGAACTCTATTTCTTTGTATAATATATGCTGATGAAATTTTCTTGTAAGAAGAAAATTGTTATGTTAAAGATAAATAATTGTATTGCTCATTATGCATGTTATGATATTGTGTGTGTTGTTTTGTATTTATATTAAAACTTGACGTGAACATATGTTTGTCCTGCACAACCTGTAAAAGTTCAAAATGAATAAATAAAAATAAATAAATAAATTGTATCGTGTAAAGCCGGCATAATGTTTTCACATTTATATTATTATTTAAAATTCAGAAATTTGAATTGGAGCACAAAATCAAAGTATTTATTTATTTATTTATTTATTTATTTATTTATTTATTTATTTATTTATTTATTTATTTATTTATTTATTTATTTATTTATTTATTTATTTATCTATCTATTTATTTATTTATTTCACCCAAATACATATTGCTTATAGGAGACAATAGAAAAAAAGGGGTGGGGATAACATACAAAGCATCAATGACACTATATCACAAATAAATATGAAAGTAAATGTAATCAACAATATTCGCATACACGCGCGGACAAAAAATTTTAGTAGGCAAACTTGGTAAGAAATACACTTACAATCTTTTTGTTGCATTGTACAGCAAATCTTGTAAATTTTCACTACGGGCTTTGCAAAATTTACTATCTCAGCATTGTAAAAAATACTTGGTAAAAGTTTACCATTTTGTAAGTGATATTTACAATGTTCGCAAGTTAGCGCTAGCATATTATAACGTCATAAAATGTTACTATCGAATGTTATAGTAAAATTTTACCATGTAGTAGCTAAAATCTACAATGTTCGCAAGTTGGTGCTAGCATGTTGTAATGCCTTAAATTGTTAATCGCGAATGTTGGTAAAAATTTACTATTTATAAGTAGCTGATGTTTACAACGTCCACAGCACGTTGGCGCTAGCACGTCAAACGTTGTAAAAAGAACATAACTGAATTGTAAAATCTTACCATACGTGGTAAAATTTTGCAAACTACAACATCCTGTTTTCAAAAAAACCGTTGGGATTCTTCATTTGGCTTGTGCGATTTGAGCAAACTGGTTGCAAAAACTTTCTGTGCTGAAATATATCTAATTAAAAGTGCTCCAAGTACCCCAGAAATAAGCAAATTATCGATAAATGACTATGATCATCAAGCTGATCATCAGGCTGATTATATTATAAGGTAAGCAAATATGATAATTTGTTGCTTTTTCTAGTGTTTTAGAAGTATGCAATGTACATAAGTCGATCATTACAATTTTTGTAGAATTTCTTTGTTATTTCTGTTTAGTTACTTTAATTTGTCACAGGAGATTTGTATTGCAAGTTTGTATATTGCAAAATTCACTACACGTTCACATGACGGTGTTTAATACATATCCGTTGACGACGCCTCATAAGAAAAACATGCACGATATCACACATGAATATCTGTTGTGTATGGATCCGTATTAAACAGCGTCATGTGAACGTAATTGTAACTTGTAAACGCACGTCAGAATACGAAAATATTTATATAGGGCTACAAAAGTAGAGTGTACCATATCAAAATTATTTTTGGGTAATGTAACGTTCATTGCATTAATTGTACCGAGTCTAATTATTATCATGTTTGCAGGACAACGATGCGCGGTTTGGTGTGACATCGCGCTGAGGGATGAGTCTTTTCTGTTGCCAACCGCAGACCTAGATCGCACTATCACCTTATACAGCGAACTATCCACGGCGTCCACACATATCAGTAACCGACCCTCGCCCACTGATTGACCCACACGGCATCCACGACCCACGACTGACCCACGTGCGGTACCCTCGCGGGGACATTCTTCTCTACACTGGGTACTGTACTGGAGATACGGCAGTCATCGTTTTAATTGTTTCAAAAGACTTACACGGATTATAAAATTTTTCTTATTTAAAGTGAGTTTAATTCAAACTTCATTTTTTTGTAAATCTGAGTTTTCATCAGCCAATAAATGCATTAACTTAATTTCTTAAATTTTTTTGTAATTATTATAAAAGTGTTCCCGTCCTTAATAATTTGTAATTTTAATTAACATATTAGCACTCGATGATTATTTTAAAGTAGGATATCAAATATTTATTTTTAATACAAATTTCTTGTGATTTGTGTGTGTGATCATGTGATCAACACATGAGAATAAGTAGTACCCACGTATAAATTTTGACTACTTTGGGCTTGGTTTGCTAGCCCAAAATAGCATTGCTAGCTCAAAATTACTTTCCTTCAAGTATCAGTTTGGGCTGCGAAGCCCAGAGTACCTCAAACTGGCTTTAAAGTGTTATTGAGCTATCTGAACTCAAATTTGCTTATAACCAAAGTAGCCCACGATTGTCCAATAATGCTTCAGGCTTTATTTAGACCAAACATGCTCATTTAAGCCTCCAGCTCAGATTGGAATTTTATAGCTTAAAATAGACCAGATTTGTGACCAAGCAATTTTAACCTAATTAAGACCAAACAAGCTTGAAACAAATTTAAGCTAGCTGTTGACCGTTTAAGCCCAAAATGGCACCTAATATCCCCAGGGTTGCAGTAAGCTTGTTATTGGCCAAAAAAGCTCAATTAAGCCCAAGCTCAACCTAGCTTCATGTAGCTGTATATTGACCAATCCAGCTAAAATAAATCTGAGCACCCTGTAGACCATTTCTGCCCAAAATAGCCATGAATGAATTCCTTGCCTCGGCCAGCACAAAGTGAGCCAAAAATGCTTAAAATGGCACTCTTCAGCCCAAACATGCCCTTTTTTACTCTGAAAGTATTCATGTGCTTGACCAAGCCCAAAATGGACCACAAAAGCTTAAAATGGCACTCTTTAGCCCAAACATACCCCTTTTTACTCTGAATGTATTCCTCAGGTTGGCTCAGTTCAAAATAGCCCAAAATAGCTTAAAATGGATTTTTTTTGCCCAAAGATGTTTTTTCCCTCCCTGAATGTACTGCATTGGTTAGGTAGCCCAAAGTGGACCAAAACAGCTTAAATGGACCTCTTTTGCCCAAAGATGTGCCGGTCCACCCTGAATGTACTGCATTGGTTAAGGTAGCCCAAAGTGGACCAAAACAGCTTAAAATGGACCTCTTTTGCCCAAAGATGTGCCGATCCACCCTGAATGTACTGCATTGGTTAAGGTAGCTCTACCTTAACCAACGCAGTACATTCAGGGTGGATCGGCACATCTTTGGGCAAAAGAGGTCCATTTTAAGCTGTTTTGGTCCACTTTGGGCTACCTTAACCAATGCAGTACATTCAGGGTGGATCGGCACATCTTTGGGCAAAAGAGGTCCATTTTAAGCTGTTTTGGTCCACTTTGGGCTACCTTAGCCAATGCAGTACATTCAGGGTGGATCGGCACATCTTTGGGCAAAAGAGGTCCATTTTAAGCTGTTTTGGTCCACTTTGGGCTACCTTTACCAATGCAGTACATTCAAGGTGGATCGGCACATCTTTGGGAGCCCAAAGTGGACCAAAACAGCTTCAAATGGACCTCTTTTGCCCAGAGATGTGCCGATCCGCCCTGAATGTATGCATATATACTGCATTGGTTTAGGTAACTTAAAGTGAACCATTACAGCTTAAAATAGACCTCATCTATAAGCTGGGTCTATTATATTTATTAGAATTAATTATTTAAGTCGTCTGTCATGTTACTCATGTTTACAAAGATTTCGCCATTTGTAGACTTTTGGAGATTAATTTAGCGCGTTTCCGATAGTTTCCGATCGGTTCCGAACTTCCGATCGCTCTGATTGGTTCATTTGAATTCATTTCTCTACCGGTTTTCCATCTGACTTGTAACAGTCGACAATGTTGTTGTTGTTGCAGTATGTATATTTCTTATAGTGTCCTAATAAGTAGTGTCATGTATCTATATTTTTAAGGTTTTCTTTAGTGTAGTTATGCGTTAATCATCTGCTAAGGTAAGCATACATGTATATAGTCTATATACATCAATATCTCAGGGTTAAAGTTGATCGGGAAATGTTTTTCTGTTCATGCCACCGGGTGGCATATCTCTCCTAATAGGTTTAAGCTGCTAACAATGCAGTTCCTCAGTCTATATTCTTCCACAATTTTGAAGAAAAAAGCAGTTCTACACAGCCAAAATGTAAGGAAATAAATGAACAAAGGTTAATTTTGTTCTAAAATTGCGGTAAGTGGCATTTTTTACAATTTTAATAACAATTTCACAGCTATAATAAATGAAACTGTATTTCATTCTGGATATTATGCTCTCTAATTACTAATAGAATTGTTACAATGACCTCTTACATACGTACTGTATATATGCATACTGTATTTACCGTGTGCAAATAATATGCATTCAGTACGTACGTTATTTGTACGTATATGATAAAAGAACAGAATAAACAGACACCTCATTTAATATGCATACCATGTGATTCTTGGGCCAGTCTCTTCCCCTCACAGTCAGCCAAGTATTCCTTTGCATTATTAGTGTCTGGTATGCATGCATCAGCATGATGACAATACTGATTTTCCCTATCTCTTAACCATGAATAAATTATATTATTTTATAGCACTTTTATCAACTTTGAGCTTCAAGTATCAACTAATTAATAGAATGCATTCATGGTCATAAAAGGCACATGTTTTTAGGCAAAATATTTCTATCTTCATCTATTTTCGTTTGTTTTATGAAGCGATAATTAAGGTAAAGAATGTAATACATTCAGAGGAAAAAAGGCCATTTTGAGCTATTTTAGTCTATTTTTAGCTACTGTTAGTAATGCAGTACATTCAAGTTGAATAAGCACATCTTTGGGCCAAAGAGGTCCATTTTAAGCTGTTTTGGTTCACTTTGAGCTACCTAAACCAATGCAGTACATTCAGGGTGGATCGGCACATCTTTGGGCAAAAGAGGTCCATTTTAAGCTGGTTTGGTCCACTTTGGGCTACCTTTACCAATGCAGTACATTCAGGGTGGATCGGCACATCTTTGGGCAAAAGAGGTCCATTTTAAGCTGTTTTGGTCCACTTTGGGCTACCTTTACCAATGCAGTACATTCAGGGTGGATCGGCACATCTTTGGGCAAAAGAGGTCCATTTTAAGCTGGTTTGGTCCACTTTGGGCTACCTTTACCAATGCAGTATAGTCAGGGTGGATTGGCACATCTTTGGGCAAAAGAGGTCAATTTTAAGCAGTTTTGGTCCACTTTGGGCTACCTAAACCAATGCTGTATATTCAGGGTGGATCGGCACATCATTGGGCAAAAGAGGTCCATTTTAAGCTGTTTTGGTCCACTTTGGGCTACCTTGGCCAATGCAGTATATTCAGGGTGGATCGGCACATCTTTGGGCAAAAGAGGTCCATTTTAAGCTGTTTTGGTCTATTTTGAGCTATATAAGCGTACTGGGGACAACCAGGGTAGAAAAGGTCAAGTTTGGGCAAATTTGGTCAATTTCCAGCTTGTTTAAGCATGGCATAGTTGGTTCAAACTGATCCATAATGAGCTACATAGAGCTATGGATTAAGTGGTGTATTGGTCCAGTTAGGGTTATATTGGGCTATTACAGCTCAATGTTACTTTTTTTGCTAGCCCAGATTTGCCCAAAATCGGCCAATTAGGTGCCTGTCGGAGTCTAATTGGGCTAGCAAAATTTTGGTCTTATTTGAGCTGATAAGCCCAAAGTGTAGTCAAAATTTATACGTGGGTAGTAATAAAAAAACAAACATAATTTTTAACATTAGCTCTATTAAGTGAAAATATTTTTTACGCAAAGAGTCGGTTTTAAATTTTACATACTTATTTGTTACTAAATTTCTACCACTGATTTGCAAAGATGAGGTCAAACTTTAAGTCCGGATTACTTTGTTGATTTTTATTGTTGCATCAATCGAAATCAACAAAGTTAATCCGGACTTAAAGTTTTACCTCATCGTTGCATATAGGCGGTAGATATTTAGTAACAATTAAAAGTATGTAAAATTTAAAAGCCTAAGGTATGCAAAAAATTACCAACAGGGTTTTACCAATATTTAGTTAGTAAAATCCTGCAGTAAAAGGAAGAAAAATTTTACTAGCACTGCCAGTTAAAATTTACCAAGTTACTGACCTTCTATTTTACCAACATGCCGTAAAATTTTACTACGCAACACATTTTTAACTTCTACGTCATCATTAGTGTAATATTTTACTGCAAAAGTTAGTAAATTTTAGCTACTTTTCAGTATACAAAATTAAGCAAACTCAAAAATTAAATTTTTACACAGCTACTGTCTTAGTGAGATTCGACCCGCCTTTTGTTAGTAAAATCTTACTAACCGTTGGCTAAATTTTTTGTCCGTGTCGACGTTCGATATGCTGTTTGTTCTCATGACAGACGATACTTTCTTTTGACAATAATAAACGAGCAATAAACGAAAAATAATAATCTTTGTTATCATTTGGTTAATTTCCAGCACAGAAAGAAGGATTTTAAAATTCACAGCATAATATGTATATCTGTAGACCATTATGCAGTCGTAGAATTATGATTTTTTTTTTTTTTTTTTTTTAATTTAAGTATAATCCAATTTGTAGCCATTTTTAAACAAATGCTAAATTGAAACACGAACGAACATTTCACATTTTATTTTTAGGAAGACAGAAATTTATTTGAGGATGCGGTTCACATTCAGATCAGTCTCGAGGTTTGAAGATGGACACTCCGTGCGGTAACGCTTCCTGAGGGGCCTCACCACAAGACAAAACATCGCCAGGACGTCCCCTGCCGACATGAGGCAACATTGACATAATTTTCACACCTCCCCGTCTTTATAAAACGCTCGTCTGAGTGGAGATCACTTGACACAACAGCTGACCATGAAGGTGCAGATTCTCCTGCTGGTACGTACCTAGCGACGTCCGTGAGCTGCAGACCAACTAACGTGTACAATATTTTGTTAAAATGCGAGTGTAAATATTTGTTATTGTCTTTTTGGTCTGTTGTGATAATAGCGGATATTATTTATATATAATGAAAGCAATTAACTTAACAAAATAATTAATGTATTGAGTTTGCAGCAGTAAAAATAAAATGTCGACCTCAAATTCTTTTATCGCAGAAATGGATAGAGGGTGCAACGTTATGCTACCCTGATATTTTTCAGATTTTTTACAGCCCTGGAAGTATTTTTAAAAAATTAGTGAATGTCCTTTTTGTGACGTCACGTGGCGGCAAGTCCTATCTTATTCTTAAAGAGCGGCGTCTCGTGACGTCACAAAAAGGACTTTCAATAATTTTTTTAAAATACTGCAGGGGCTCTAAAATATCTGAAAAAAATCAGGGTAGCATAACTTTATACCTTCTATCCATTTCTGCAATAAAAAAATTGAAATCGCTACTGTATTATATAATCCCTTAATAATGTTTTTCCTTGCCTTTTTGCTAAAGGTTTGTACTTTATTCAGTTTAAATGAAATGTGTCCGAAAAGGCCACCCATGTTAAAGCAAAGCCTGGTTGGAGGTTTTTAACATTTTTATTTCATCGGAGTGTACGCTGGCAAAGATACCAGCACCGTACTGCACAGTAAATATAACAGATAAATGAACCGAAAATGGTATTTTTTTCGTACGGTACAAAGTTGAAATTTTCTTACTTCTAGCTTATCAGTAGAGGTTGCAAAAATATTCTCTAATTTTAACAAAATAGTCGCCTGAAATGTCGTATTTTTCATAAAATAGTCTCTCAAATAGCCGGTCCAAAAATGATGATTTTGGAATTTACATGATAATATAAACTGCATTGCAATGTGAAACAGCAATGCGTGGCTTCTAGGGCCATAAATTAAGTAATTTCACTGATGTTTTACGTACATTAAAACTCGTAAAATTGCCACGGAAGCAAGAGCTAGCGTTTTTCTTTTCTTTTTTCTTCCAGGAGGGGGGGGGGGTAATTTTGCAGCACACAATGGGCTACTTGAAAGGTTTTACGGTAAAATATGAGTTTTTATGACTTCAGTCATGAAAATGACAATAAAAAGGAAGAAAATTTGCGTAAAGTCGCAAATAGTCGAGTTTCTCTAAAATAGTTGTGAAGTGCATGGGAAAAAAGTCGCAAATAGTCATTCTCTTTTTTACCAACTCTGTTGATTTGTTATGAGATCTGTGGACATCTGCAATAAAAAAATCAAAAGTCTCAAAATTAAAAATATTCGAAAGACTATTTTTGCGACCTCTATATACTAATTAAATAATTACTCACTAAATTTGAAACCTCGAACCTTCTGAAACCATAACTTAAGCGTTTCTCGGTCTCGTTGGAAATAGGGGTGGCCACGGCCTTGAAACCCATCCCGACATTTGCCTGCGACTGAGGGAAACGTGGAAACCTCAGCCAGGATGTACGATATATATAGCTTTTGACAATGAACCAGAAGTGCAATGGTTCAAAGCCAGGGAAACCACTTATAGTGGAAAAGCGCAACGATTGAAACGTTAAAAACGTGTTTTTTTGTTGAAAATGGTCACCCATCACCCATCCAACTACTAACCACCCTCGGCGTAGCTTGTCTTCGATGATCTGACTTGACCCGGACAATGCACTGCGCCACCCACGAGGTTAATTATCAACGTTAATTTACCATTTATGTTTGTGCTTGCAGGCGATGGTCGTTCTGCTGGCCGTGCACGTGACGTCATCGCCCGTTGACCATTTGACTCGTGACGTCACCAGGTTCAAGAGGTGGTGTGTGTGTATCCGCTCGCCGTGTCCTTGTGCTAGACCGCCCTGGGGAAAACGCTCCGCCCCCTCGCCACTTTCAACCGCTGAGGATAACGCGGAGTAGCGAGGGTCCATCCAAATAAGGAGGGGGGCGTCCACTTAGCCTGGATGAGTAACCTGGCGAATGTAGCTCGCAGATTAAGTCTGTCTGCTTCTTTAAATAAAAATTTTAAGTAATAAACGTGTTCTTTTCTTCTCGATGTCTCCTTATTTAACGTATATGCTAATGCCCTAGTTGAAAAATTACGTCTTCATCTCATCTTTTACACGTCTAAACCTATTCTTTTTATTTCTAAAACATATATATCTTATTTATTCCGCGCCCAAAGTGAGGATGTAATTGAGACAAAATTTCTAACATTTTGTGACCAAGAAGAGGAAATCTCCCCTTTTTGTCTCTTTTTCGTCTAAAATGATGCAAAATAATAAAAAAAATTAGACGAGACGAGAGCAAATAAAAAGATGAAAAATATTTTAACTCGGTTTTTCACATAAAATCAAATTAATTTGATAATCCTTCCGGAAGTAGCCGGAAGTGTGAAGTTTGCAGCTCTTCTGTTTGTAATTTAGATTAATTAAGACTTTACAGAGTTTGAGTGGTTTGACGTAAAAGTACTGATGTATGTGTGAAATTGTAACGCTGAAATATTGATAAGGAGATCAGAAACCTTAAACTTGCGGCTTATTCCGGAGGGAATATAACGTAAATTCGACTATATTGCACTGATAAGAGCTTGATTAGCATTAATGTTTGTGAGTATATTGACTAAACAAATTAATATTATTAATATACTTGAAAATTTTAACACATTTTAAAATTTAACTAAAAAAATTGCAATCAGATTTTTATAATAAAATATAGATCTAAAGGCGGTATTACACGATACAATTTTGCATACAATCTTTCCTTGCAAGAAAATTTCATCTCCATACAAACAAATAAATAATGGAGTTCAAGTTTTCTTGTAAGGAAAAATTATTGTATGTAATAGTTAGAAAAATTGAACTGAATTTGTTTTTTGTTTGCATGAAGATGAAATTTTCTTGTAAAAAAAAGAGTAATGCAAAATTGTATCGTGTAAAGCCGGTTTTTATGTGTTCACATTTATATTTATATACTATTCAGATATTTGAATTAGAAGATGTAATCACAATATAATATTTTCAATGAGGAATTAGAATCGAAAAATTTTATTGGCTTAATCGAAAAAAGGGGTAAAAATATGACGTTGTGAATTTTTTCAGATTTTTTTGTGACCTATAACTAATTTTAATTAATTAATTAAGTTGCATTATTTTGAGAGTGCCGCCTCTCGTGACGCCTCTGACGTCACACCATTCTTGTACTTTTGCACTATAGATGAGATTAGGTGAGAACATGCAGGTATGAAAATCAAAATGGCTGGCGCCACGTTTGAAATTCCCCGCTTCAAATTTTTGAAGTTTTAATGTGGGTTACGTTTGATCAATTTTAGCATTATTTTGTTCGCATACCACTGAAAAATATGATTGAAATATGATTTAAAACTTCTATCGTGCTCTAATATTGTTTAATACGTAAAAAGTAGAAAATTATGAGAGACTAACTTCTTACGTTAAATTAGCTTGCTTTCTTCCTTTAAATAAAATAATTTACTGACATTTGGTGTGCTAGTGGGCTAGCCCAGTGGTAAACGCATCAGACTTCAAATTTTGTGGTTGAGGGTTCGATTCTTTCTTCCGGCGGGTTTTTATAAACACATTTTTTTTCTTTAATTTTAATATATTTATGAATTCTAAATTTATAAAATGTGGTTAAAATATGGTTTACAGCTACTATCAATCGTAATTGATAACTTTTTAATAGTAAAGAGAGGGAACAATTATATTATTAAAAAATTACTTCACTTTTATACGTTCAAATAAAACATTTTTCACACTGTGTCCCAAAGCTTGGTGTGGCACAGTGGCGAAGACGCAGAGCTCGTACTCTTGTGGTGGAGACTTTGATTCTCCACGTCGAAGGATTTTTTAAACTCGACACTTTTCTTTCCTTTAATTTAGTTTAATTTAATTAAAGAAAATTTCTCCGCCACTGTGCCACACTAATTAAGCTTTGGGACACAGTGTGAAAAATGTTTTATTTGAACGTATAAAAGTGAAGTAATTTTTTAATAATATAATTGTTCCCTCTCTTTACTATTAAAAAGTTATCAATTACGATTGATAGTAGCTGTAAACCATATTTTAACCACATTTTATAAATTTAGAATTCATAAATATATTAAAATTAAAGAAAAAAAATGTATTTATAAAAACCCGCCGGAAGAAAGAATCGAACCCTCAACCACAAAATTTGAAGTCTGATGCGTTTACCACTGGGCTAGCCCACTAGCACACCAATGGTCAGTAAATTATTTTATTTAAAGGAAGAAAGCAAGCTAATTTAACGTAAGAAGTTAGTCTCTCATAATTTTCTACTTTTTACGTATTAAACAATATTAGAGCACGATAGAAGTTCTAAATCATATTTCAACCATATTTTTTAGTGGTATGCGAACAAAATAAAGCTAAAATTGATCAAACGTAACCCACATTAAAACTTCAAAAATTTGAAGCGGGGAATTTCAAACGTGGCGCCAGCCATGCATTTTGATTTTCATACCTGCATGGCATGTTCTCACCTAATCTCATCTATAGTGCAAAAGTACAAGAATGGTGTGACGTCAGAGGCGTCACGAGAGGCGGCACTCTCAAAATAATGCAACTTAATTAATTAATTAAAATTAGTTATAGGTCACAAAAAAATCTGAAAAAATTCACAACGTCATATTTTTACCCCTTCTTTCGATTAAGCTAATAAAATTTTTTGATTCTAATTCCTCATTATAATAAAACAAATGTAATTAACAATATTCCCATATGCTGTTTGTTCTCATGACAGACAATACTTTATTTTGACAATAATAAATAAACGAGCAATAAACGAAAAATAATAAACTTTGTTGTCATTTAATTAATTTCCAGCACAGAATAAAGATTTTAAAATTCACAGCATAATGCATAACCGTGGACCATTATGCAGTCGTAGAATTATGAATTATGGACTTTTTTTGTTATTTTAAATATAAATCATTTTCAAGTCATTTTTAAACGAATGCTAAAATGCAAAACGAACGAACATTTCACTTTTCATTTTTAGGAAGACAGAAATTTATTTGAGGATGTGGTTCACATTCAGATCAGTCTCGAGGTTTGAAGATGGACACTCCGTGCGGTAACGCTTCCTGAGGGGCCTCACCACAAGACAAAACATCGCCAGGTCGTCCCCTGCCGACATGAAGCAACATTGACACAATTTTCACACCTCCCCGTCTTTATAAAACGCTCGTCTGAGTGGAGATCACTTGACACAACAGCTGACCATGAAGGTGCAGATTCTCCTGCTGGTACGTACCTAGCGACGTCCGTGAGCTGCAGACCAACTAATTTAGTCACTATTTAGTTTCCCTGTGTGCCATGGTTTAAATTTATAACTTTTAAATATAATCTTTTGTCTTTATAGTAAATCTGATTGTGCGGTGCACCAAACCTTTGTAAAGAAAATCTCGAAGTACTTTTTTACCACGAAGGATTTATTTTATGGGAAAACGATCTCTTGATTAAATACCAGAAGATCTCTAAATGGGGGAGGGGGGATGGGAGGAGATATTTTTAAATCAATAACTGTAATAGTAACAAAAAAATTCAAATTTTCTAACACGGTGGCTTATGGAGAAAATTTTCCTGTCGAGGAACATTTAAAGCCTCTATTTATTCACTGTGCGTGTACTACCTCTGAATGGACAATATATTTATAAGCTCTAATGTACTGGGCCTCGCATGTCATAGCAATATGAAAGTCTTGATCTGCGTGATCCTAAAGCTGAACTACCATCGAGTCAAACCAGTTTATACATGGACATTGACTGTCTGAACTGTAGTCTCGACTGCTGTAATCGTTTTAACTAATTATAATAGGAAGTATCCATCTTGACGTCACCAACCCTTTGTCCTCCCATTTACTCACAAAAAATATTGGATGCACGTAAGCTCCTATACGGAGCAATTTTTCAATCACAAATTGTTAACCCTCTAAATAAGTTATTATATGTGCTGTGCAAATATAAAATTAAATATTGGCACTAACATTTTACGTTTCCTGCTATAAATTTTTTATTGTTTGCCTCGGGTCAGTTTAATTAAAGAGCATCTAAAGAATTACCCGGTAGTAATGTTTTGACTTCAAGCCGAAAAAACTTACGCAGAAAGGTTGCGCACCTTTCCGCGGTGGTTGTAGCAGGAGTCAAATTCAGCAAACGAACATTGTTCAGTTACGTACAACATGGCGACTAAGTTTTCTGGTAGATGCTTACCATTGAATCTGTAGACTTGTCCAAAATATTTTGACTGTGGAAATACAAACAAGGCCCGTTTAGTGACGTCACCCTACACAATACTAACTTACAGTCAAATTAGTTTGAGATTCATTCCTGAAGTAGCCGGAAGTGTGAAGTTTTTGCAGCTCTTTTGTTTGTAATTCAGTTTTGAAACTTTATAGAGTAATTTTAAGTAGAAGTACTTATGTGTGAAATTGTAGAACTGAAATACGAATAGCAAGACCAGAAATCTTACACTTCCGGCGACTTCCAGAGGGACTATTATGTAAATTTGATTGTATTAACTTGTGGAAAAAGTAGCCAATCTCTGAACAATAATGTTAACAATATTTAAATGTTTTATTAGATCGGTTCTCGTTAGGTCACTGAAGTCAAGCATTGTCGAACGTAGTTAGTACTTGGATGGGTGTCCGAAAATTACGTTGCTCCCTCCCTGGGGTAAATTCGTCTCGCTTTCCACCCAGTGCAGTGATACACTTGTGTGTGGTTCCCCAGGCTTTGGACATCACTTTGGTACATTGATAAAAAGCGGAGGTGTCCGTCCTGACTGAGGTTTTCCACGGTTCCCATATTCTCACCTCAGTGAATGCTGGGACGCGTTACATGCCGTGGTTACTTTGCTTTCCCTACTTTATCCCTACCCATTACACACCGCTGCGAGTTGTATGATAAACTACTAGGGGTGTATATTCCTGTGGAAAAAAATCAGTATGGAAATATCCAAGACAAGTAGTGTCAATGGAGTATCGACTTTAATTTTTGCAGAGATGGATAGAGGGTGCAAAGGTATGCTACCCTGATTTATTTTTTTATTTTTTAGAGCCCAGGAACTACTTTTAAAAAATTACTGAAACTTCTTTTCGTGACGTAACGTGGCGGCAAGTCCTATCATTTTCATAAGGTGGATTTTCATGGGCGGCAACGACGATGCGGCGTGATTTGACGTAAAAGCTGTGAAATCATAAGCAGCGGCGAATTCGCCGGTAATCGCGTTAATTACGATGCTCTTTTTCTTTTAATCGCCCAATATGGCCGCCAATGGATGTTACAGCAAGTGCCATGCGCTTTATTTGCGTCACGTCGCAGGCTGGAAATCGCCCATGAAAATCCAGCTTTAATGGGAATTTCCATAGAGCGTGGAAAGCGAGAAAATCGCGTGCCATAGCCAATCAGAGGCTCGGAATTTCCTCGCCTTGCGGGGAGCGATTTTTTGCCAACATGGCTACCTTACGAGATTGAAGCAAGTGCGCTTTTCTCGCGCCGCCAAGCCCCGCTTGACATCGCTCCATGGAAATGCCCCTTTAAGGAGCAGCGTCTCGGGACGTCACAAAAAGAACTCTCAATAATTTTTTAAAAATAGTTTCTGGGCTCTAAAAAATCTGAAAAAAATCAGGGTAGCATAACTTTGCACCCTCTATTCATTTATGCAATAAAAAAAATTAGGTCGTTACTCTATTTACCAATCATGTTTGTGCTTTCAGGCGATGATCGTTCTGCTGGCCGTGAAAGTGACGTCATCGCCCGTTGACCACGTGACTCGTGACGTCATCAGGTCCAAGAAGTGCCAGGTATCCCCGTGCCCCAGATGGGGATGGAGAAGGCCTAGGGAACGGTCAAGGGGAGGCTGGCGTTACAGATGAACAGCCCCCACCCTACCGCTCAAAGTGTAGCCTGGGGAAGATGGGGGCAAAGCAGCTACCCTTGTACTTTTGAGTATTGGAGTTATTCCTTTTCGTATAGCAGTAGAGTTCAGTGATAATAGGAGGTTTAGAATAAAGAAAAAGACTGAACTCTAGACATTTGAATATTTTATCTGCGATTAACTGATTAATTAAAAATAAATAGCAATTTAAATAACATGTTTGTTACAATACTCGCTAAGTAATATAATTGTGTTTAATTTTAATTAATTTTTCTAACCTTCTTTGGTAGATAACGGTAAAAGCCTGTTGGCTAACTTCAAATTGTGTTGTGTTCAAGTTCGTTATGTATATCATTTTATATAATGTATATTATAATATCAGAGGAAATAAAATCAATCCTGAATTTTGTATTGTAGTTATTTGGGGTTGTAGTGCCACACACCGACATTTGGCCCTGTAAATAGA
Source organism: Siphlonurus alternatus (assembly GCA_949825025.1). Classification (NCBI taxonomy): domain Eukaryota; kingdom Metazoa; phylum Arthropoda; class Insecta; order Ephemeroptera; family Siphlonuridae; genus Siphlonurus; species Siphlonurus alternatus. The sequence continues at coordinate 3,145,203 of OX463779.1, read as the reverse complement.
AAAATTATGAACTATTTGTGAGCTTTTATTTCTAATATGTAAATTGTATCTCTTTAACTGAAATGCTGGAGAGATAAACATTATAGAGATTAAAGAGTGTAATTATGTCCGCGAGTATACAAATCAGCCAGGCTGAAAATGTTGTCCCTCAGATATTTTTGTGGGTCATATTGACTCGAAGCACATTTCAAATTAAGATTTAAAAAGACAAAAAAAAACGTGTTTCCTTAAAGGAGGGGAACCGCTTCAGCTTTTATATTTTTAACATTTTATAAATAATGTCAAACTTACTTGTGTGCACCAAAAATATAGTCACCACCCTCCACCTTCTACCAGTTCAGCAATTGACATTCAAAAATCGTGCCGAATAAAAGTGGGGCTTATTACGTCAGGTCAAGTGCAACCAATCGTTGATCTTGACGTTAAAAGCCCCACTTTTCTTCGGCGCGCTTTTTGACTATTGAACTGGTGGAAGGTGGAGGATGGTGATTATTTTTTTTGGTGAACAAGTAAGTTTGACATTATTTGATAATTAAAATTTTAAATATGTAAAAGCTGAAGTGGTTCCCCTCCTTTTTAATAGGGTATAAGACGAAAATTTAAAAAGTGCTTTAACCATGATAAATTAATTCTTTGTGCCTTTGTGATCATGGTATCGAAAATTTGATCAAAATCTGACCATTTTTCGATTTTATATGAATTTGTAAAGTATTTGTAAACCTCCCGTTTATCCGGCGCGAAAACGATTGGGATCGTCTTGCAGGCAGGTGGCGGTGGGGATGTGACGTCACCAAACCTTGGTTTGAGCCTTTTGCAGCAATTTTTCAACACATCTTTAATGTTTTTATAAATATTATGAACATTGTAAATAATATATAATGTTAAGTTAGTAAATTCTTTTGGAAAAAAAATTAAATAGAACACAAAGAAGAACTGTAGCCGAAACACCGAGAGTAAAAATAATATATAATATTGGGTTATTTATTTAAAGATAAAATCTATTATTTTACCAGCACATTTCCCTAGTCGAAAAATAAAGGCAGTAGTCGAGTGGTGACTACTGCTAAGTGATAATTTGACCAGTGTTCAAGTAGTCACTTTCAAGTAGTCTCCAGGCAGTAGTCACTTTCAAGTAGTCACCAGTAGTCGATTTCAAGTGGTCAAATTAAACGGTTTTTTAGTATTTTCTCGCGATATATCCGTCCATCATCACGAGCAGTTTTTTCCCGTTTAAGCCAACAGATAGATAAATTATAACTGGAACAAGTAAAGAAATTATTCTTTCACATTTTTAACTTGAATTATTAAAATGTAATTCTAATACTTTGTAATAATTCAAGATAAAAACGTGACAAACAAATAGGACGAGAAACATCTATGATATACATACCAATTTTACGCTCCATGCAATATAAAGCACTTTTTAAAACATTTACTTTATTAAATTATTCCTAACTTATTAATTTTAATTTAATTTCTTTAGTATTTTTTTAATTTTTTTACAGCAAAATGAAGGAATAATATTTTTTAATCATTCTTTATAAATATATATATATATATATATATATATATGTATATATATATATATATATATATATATGTGAAAAAAAACACGTTGATTATTAAAGATTTATAATTATTATATAATAAATAAAATACATAATAAAATATGAACATCTTTGAAGAATAATTACCAACGACTTTCATCTCGGCGTCTTTTTTATCAAGTTCCGAGAGCCGATAAACATTGACTGCATGTTTAAGGCTATAACCTAGAACAAATAATTTGACACAAAATAACGAGAATTTTAATAAATAACATTTCATAATACGTTTTAGGTACTGAAAAGGTACTTACCTGATGTAAAACTGCTAGAAAAAAAAAATGTTCCGGGAGCTCTGCACACACAACCCCGTCTCACACGTGTTTAGTGCCACCATTTTAAATAATTTTCTTCATCACGAGAACCCCGTACAATTGACTACTTGGTAAGTGATCACTTTCTTAAGTAGTCAGAATTTTGTGACAACTAATTAAGTAGTCAAGTGCTAAGTGGTCATGATGTTTCGACTACTTGCATAAGTAGTCACAAAATTCTGACTACTTACCAAGTGATCAAGATTTTATGAACACTGAGCGCCGACTACTTGCATAAGTAGTCACAAAATTCTGACTACTTACCAAGCGGTCGAGATTTTATGAACACTGAACGCCGACTACTTGCATAAGTAGTCACAAAATTCTGACTACTTACCAAGTGGTCGAAATTTTATGAACACTGAGCGCCGACTACTTGCATAAGTAGTCACAAAATTCTGACTACTTACTAAGTGGTCAAGATTTTATGAACACTGAGCGCCGACTACTAGCATAAGTGGTCACAAAATTCTGACTACTTACCAAGTGATCGAGATTTTATGAACACTGAGCGCTGACTACTTGATTCAGTGGTCCGACTACTTAACAAGTGGTCAAGATTTTGAACACTGAGCACCTGAGCACTTGACTCAGTAGTCCGACTACTTGACCCAGTAGTCTGACTACTTGTTTTAAATAGTCAACTACTTGACTACTAGACTCATTTTTTGACAAGGGTTGCTGCTCACATATCATATCCTAATTTTTATCTTATTAGTTATTTTTATTATTATCTAATTTTGATATCTACCCCTAATTATGGTAATTTTTATATATACAGTAATGATTAAATTGTCAATAATAAAGGTTATTAAAAAAATTGTTTGGTTATTATATAGCATGATTTATTTAATAATTTGTATTTAAAATAAAAATGCTAACTAAAAAAATAATGGATTCATGGTGATAATTAAAATTTAAGTACACAACCCCCTAATTATTTTCAATGGTAGACCTTCGCTCTATAAATTAAATTATCACACAGTGACCATTGAAACGTCTATCCTAATTAATTTAGACCCGCGCATTACGAATATCACTATACTCTTTATCCCACCCTACCACTTCAACCCCTAAATGGGGTGAGCACCCTTATAGTAAAATTAATATCGACAGATGAAACGGCTAATCTATGCAAATCCTATATCCTCGTCATTACAAATGTATAAACACGTTTTTAATATCTAGCCACCCCCAAGTGGTGGAGTAAAACTCATTAACCCTCTTCCATGTTTTTTTTTTTTTTTTTTTTTTTTTTTTTTTTTTTTTTTTTTTTTTACTTTTAATAGTGCATGCAAGCTATATCGGGTGTTTCATAAGTGCCTGTACGCGTTTGATTTGCCCCTGCAGCAGCAATATTAAAGGTATTTACCCCAAAATTTGGCACAGAGTAGCTAAAGAACTATAACTTGAAAGGTGTATGAAGGATTGTGAAATAAATACTATTATTAGGGCGTTACAGGGGCCGGAAGTAAAATTTTAAAATCTGCATAGGAAAACCAATGTTAAAATAAAATTATAAAATGTTTTAAAAAATTAAAAAAAATGTGTTTAACCACTAATGGACAATTTGCATGACTTTTTGTATTACAGAAATGGATAGAGGGTACCAAATTATGCTACTATGAATTTTTTCAGATTTTTTTGAGAGCGGGAACTATCTTTAAAAAATTATTGAAAGACAGTTTAAGTCTCAAATGACTTGCGATTTTTTTTTCTTTCTTTTTGGAGAACCTTAGCGATTTTTATTTTTCGGCCCCATATATTATAATGCATGTATTGCAAAAATGGAAAAAGGTACAAAGTTATACCACTCTGATTTTTTCCAGATATTTTGGAGCTCGGGAAGTTCAAATTCAAAATTCAAAATTCAAAATATTTTTATTAATTCCATTTCTCCTACAATCATAATATCAATACATGATATATGTTTAGGTTTTTAGGACAAGTCAATAGTAACTAGCTAAGCTGTAAAAAGACAATTACACTATTATATAACATTAAAAACAAAAAATCAATTAACAATGATATCATTAAAGTCATAGTCCAAGTATTTCTGCACACTATAAAAGCACTTGTCAATTAACATTTTTTTCACAGCTGTTTGAAATAATTTCACATTTCCAATACATTTAATCTTACTTGGTAACTTATTATATAATCGGAGGCAGCTAAGAAACGGACCGTTCTTGTACATATTAAGTCTGCACCATTTGGGTGCTATCACATGTTTTAAGTTTCTTGTATTATGACCATGATTTACTTCATGCTGTTTAAAAACATCCATATTCTTTTTAACATAGCTTACACTTTCAAAGATAAGAATACTTGGCAGTGTCAAAATTTCATTATTTTTAAATAGATTTATACAAGAATACCTCCTCTTTACAAAATACATGAGACGTATTACTTTTTTCTGTAGTTTAAACAGTCTATTAAAATCAGGAGAATATCCCCAACAAATGATGCCATATTTCAAAAGTGAATAAAAATTTGAGTAGTATAAAGTTTTTAAACATTCAACTTCACATTCATGCCTCAGTTCACCAATAGCAAAAATTACTGAGGAGAGTTTTTTACAAATATAGTCTATATGATCTATCCATCTCAAATTTTCATCAACAATTATACCCAAGAATTTTGTATTGTTTTTAAGTGTGATATATTGATCAGCTGCAGAAACTGATGTGATTGTTTCTGGGTTTTTGTGATTGTTTCTGGGAAGTATTGCTAACATGCAAGTTTTGGCGAGGTCGAATTCGAATTCATATAAAATTATAAGAAATTAACAGAGATTTGACGAACCATAAAAACTGTAGGGTTAACGGGAATAATATACAGCATGCATACAATTATATATTATGCATTATTACCTCATATATTCAGATGGCAAAATATGGCACAAAAGAATCTAAATATCATGCCATCAAACCAGAAGTATAATATTGTCGATTAAATTTGTGGATAAAGAAGAAATTAAATTTAAATATCGGTCTCTTATTCTTATGAAAATTGTTTTCCACACTATAAAACAAATATCATAATTAACCTCATACCTTAACATAATGTAAAATTATGGAATAAAATATGTAAGAATTAATTTAAATATGATAAGTGGAAGCAAATTTTTAAAACAAAATTGGTTCAATTTTAATCTAAATTAAGTTATTATGTACTCCGCCTTAATACCGGGTAAATGTATCCTAAATTTTATCATTGAAAATCATTGAAGCTCAAATTTAACATTTTTTTATAGATATTTTGTTGCCTGGGGTAGCACCTTTGATTTTTTTTTTTTTTTTTTAAGAGAGAAAAACTCAATTTACTATAAACTCCGGTTCAGTACCAGGTAAATGTTTTCTACGTTTTATTATTGAAAATCATCGAAGCCCAATTTTAACATTTTTTTTTTTGGTGTGGCAGGGAATATATTTTGTTCCCTATATATGTAAATCCACCATCTATATATTTTTTTTATAAGAGAATAATTTTAATAGACCTTGTATTTGTTTAAATATAAAACCGTAATTTGTGAGAGTTATTTTATATATTTGCACGTACTTTGGCGATGCTTAAAAGTTTGAAAGTTAAGGTTGAATTCTAATAATTTTAAATAAATTACTTAAAATGAAATATTTTTTTACTATAAATAACCATGCAACCATGATCAGAATAATATTATTGATTTTTTATTAGTCTTCTCCGATAAAATATGCGTGCTTCACTGCATAGATGAACATGAACACGTACTTCTTAGTGAATGGACTGCTCAGCAATCTTTTTCATTTGACCCATTGGCTATTATTTGTAAATTAAGATTTTGATTATAATATAAATTATGTTATATTATTGTATAGTGCCCATGAACGGGATAATAAAATAAATAGATGCACAGATAGATGCACAACGAGCGCAGTAAAGCCGCCCGTGAGGAGCGCGCTCTCTACCAAGAGGTTAGGTGACGTCACACGTCTCCCCTCCCCTCTCTGGCAGAGAAGGATGAGAGTGTTTCAAAAGCGTTTCGCGCGCAATTAAATATTCGAATAGTTTTGATCACATAACTTTAAAAATAAAAGAGCTAAAAAATGTGAAACTTTGGATTTAAGCTATGATCCGAGCACTGTCAGTAACAATATGTATATCTCAGTTTTAAAACTGACTTTTACCCTATTACATTTTAGTTTATTCTTTAGACAGCTACAAGACCTAGATCGACACCCTTTTCTGCAATTACAAAATATAAAACCTTGTTTTAAATTCGAGGCCATTGCTGTTGCAGAACGTGAAGAAATTTCCTTATCTTGTGGCACATCATTGCACTCAACTCAATAAATTTCTCTTCAGCAGCCTGAAATTTATTTCTGCAAGAAAACTTGCTTAAAATTCCATTTTCAGTTGCAAGTTAATTGGTACAATCGATCAGAATTCACAGATATTACAACAGCCATAACGTTCCTTGGGGATGCCCTCCCACTCAAATTCATCAGATCGTCAAATTCAAAATAAAAAATAAATTGCGGTGTTTGAAAAATGAACAAAACTAGTTTTGCTCAAAAGCCGAAATAAAATCTTACTTCGTGTTTTGATCATAACTTGATACGCAAAACTAGTTTTGTTCAAATGGGAATAAACAAAAGCTGAAGTAAAAGTCTTCATCGGGTTTTGCTCATTTCGACTTGAGCAAAACTAGTTTGGAGCATCAAGGTAAGCTCAAAACCCGAAATAATCGATCACATCCGGTTTTGAGCTTAACATGATCGATGCTCAAAACTAGTTTTGCTAATTTTTTTCGGCTTTGGACTGAATTCGGTTTTAGGTGGTAACAAATATGTACAATATTGATTATATTATACAAACGCAACACTTTACAAACAGGAAGCAATTGTGTAAAAAATTTTATTTTAGGAATCATTTTCCCTTTCAGATCAGTCTCGAGGTTTGAAGATGGACACTCCGTGCGGTAACGCTTCCTGAGGGGCCTCACCACAAGACAAAACATCGCCAGGACGTCCCCTGCCGACATGAGGCAACATTGACACAATTTTCACACCTCCCCGTCTTTATAAAACGCTCGTCTGAGTGGAGATCACTTGACACAACAGCTGACCATGAAGGTGCAAATTCTCTTGCTGGTACGTACCTAGCGACGTCCGTGAGCTGCAGACCAACTAACGTAGTGGATTTTCTAATATTTCAGGCCTCAGAGTCCTAAAATACCTGCAGCAAAAGATATCCCACATAGTATATTACCCCCAAAACAACTTATAAGCTAAAGAATTATATTTTAATTACCATTATTTGTTGATTTTCTCCTCTCCTGAAGTAGCTGCCATTTTTCTATCAACAAACCTTTCTCCTTTGATGCAACAATGGTGCCGCCTAGCGTTAAAACTTATAACTAATGGAGCCTGACGCTCCCCTGATACCACTGACATCAGGCTGACACAGCCCTGATGTCCCCCTGATATCAGGCTGATGTGACCTGACATCAGCCTGATACCCCCTGATATCAGCCTGATATCAGGCCTGATGTATTATTATCGTAGAGGATATTTTTAATATATCATACGACAGACGACGCGCGGGCCGTCAAGCAAGCAAACTTTTTGAGAGAGGAGAAGAAATAGCTAGGAGGGGAAGTGTGTACACGCGGTGAGCGGAGAGGAGGGGGTAACGCTCGAGCAAGCGCTGCCTCTGCTGCGAGCGTAGCTGACGGCCAGGCAGCAGCACAACATTTTTGATGATCTTTGTGCATTCATATCTTGATTTGTATGCATGCTATATCTATATGGACAAACGGTTTTCAGGCTATTTGACAAATTATACTATCAAGACTGCTATCATTAAGTTTTAGCGGTAGGGTTGCAATAGCGTCGCCGTGGCTATTAATAGAGTGAACGTACTTTTTCCAGAGACTTTGTATCTCTTACTCTGTAATCGGGAGTGACGTCACGCGAGTTCTTTCGCTCGCTCCTAGCTACGTAACCCTGAGGGTAGGGAACATTTTTTCACTCGCAATATATAACACGCAATCTAAGCTCACTTTTTAAAACTTGTCAAATGCATCTCTTCAGGAGGCCTTTAATAGTTTTTAAAAGTAAAAATTGGATGCTTATAATATGTAAGATGGACAATAATGTCTGCATTTTTTTTTTTATTTCATAACTAGAAAATATGGCTAAGACAATGGTTTTTTGAATTTTTTCAGATTTTTTGGTGTGCAGGAACTAATTTAAAAAAATAATATTTAAAATGTGTGAATTAGGATGGTAAAACCAACTACACCTGATGAGATAACCGTGACGTCATTTTGTCGTGCTGTGATTGGCTATTGATGACGTCACGGTTGTCCCATCAGATGTACCATCCAAACTAAGATATTTTTAATATTTTTTTAAAATTAGTTCCTGCACTTTAAAAAAATATGAAAAATTTCAGAAAAGCATAATTATTTTATGTATGTTTTCTAATTATGAAATAAAAAGGTACAACCATTATTGTCTATTAAAGGCCTTATGAAACCTTTGCACAATATTAAGTACACGGTAAGCTTTGCTTCAGTATGATTCGGCTGCATAAATTTTTTGCTTCAGCAGCACAAATATCAGAGATAATAGCCAATGAAAAGGAACATGTGACGTCACTTACGCTCATTTAGCGTCGACAATATAGGGAAATCCCTGCAAAAGATAGGTTCACTCCCGCCGCAACCACGGCCACAATTTGAGTTCTGGAATTGTGAAACTTTACCAGGGCAGTCTTGATAGTATTTGTCAAATAGCCTGAAAGAATTTTTTGGATGACATTCATACAAACTGAGTTATTGCGGTAGAAAGAGGAGCAAAAATGTTGTATAGGAAAACAATGTTAAATTTTTGGCTTATCTTGCTACCGCAATAACTCAGTCTGTACACATGCCACCAAAAAAATTCTTTCAGGCTATTTGACAAATACTTTCAAGACTGCCCTGGTAAAGTTTCAAAATTCCAGAAGTAAAATTATGGCCGTGGTTGTGGCGGGAGTGAACCTATCTTTTGCAGGGATTTCCCTATATTGTCGCCGCTGAATGAGCGTGAGTGACGTCATAGGTTCCTTTTCATCGGCTATTATCTCTGATATTTGTGCTACTGAAACAAAAAAAAATATGCAGCTGAATCACACTGAAGCAAAGCTAACCGTGTACTTAATACTGTGAAAAGGTTCATAAGGCCTTTAAGACCCGTAAGTTCTGGTTTTGTCCAATTGTTTTCATGACGCTTCATTTCATGAAATGAAATATTTCATTGAAAGCCAAATGTGGATTATACGTAGATTAACAATTTAACAATAATGTGAAATTTCATGTTGTGTATTCAGTTAATTCAAATATATCAGTTCAACTATTTGGATATGTAATCATAATGATTTAGTATGACTTGATAATATGTTTTCGAAGAAATCCATTTACTATCATTTTTTTTTTATACAAAGTATTTAACCCTCTATTTAGTTGCAATAAAAATTGCAATAAAGACTTAATACAGCTACAGCCCTGCAATGACGTTCCCTGATCTTGTACGTGTGTTAAATACTTGCATAATTGCATTATCGGAGTGCTTTAATTGTTGCATAACTGATGGCAAAAAGTTGTTTGAGAATTTAAATAAATAAAGCGAAATAGCTAGTAGTGCTATAGTAGAACCATCATATGGTCAGCGCTGTCACTTTGACATGGCAGATAAGCCCAGGAATGCATAAAAAAGTCTGAAGAGACAGGCAGGTGGGATGGATAATAATATATATAATATTATGTTATGATTTACATTTATAAAATACTTCAATATTCTTATGCGTTATTATACGGCGACCTTATAAGAAAAAGTATGTGTCAGGAAAACAAATATTTTAATTTTACCTATTTTTAAACTGATTTATTATTTATTTTATCTACTCGACCCACTATTCCACCTCATTTTCTTTTTATCTTGTCTCAGGAAGCCGCGAACAATTTCCAACCTTGAAGAAAAGATATTAAGAAAAATAGGTGGAATAGTGGGAGTTATAATATGTGTTAGTATAAATCAGTTCAAAAATAAGTAAAATAAAATATTTATTTTCCTAACACGTACTTTTCTTATAAGGTCGCCGTATAATAACGCATAAGAAAATAGAAGTATTTTACAAATGTAAATCATAAAATCATATTATCCATTTCACCTGTCTGTTTCTTCAGACTTACTTATGCATTCCTGACTTATCTGCCATGTCAAAGTGACAGCGCTGACCATATGTTGGTTCTACTATAGTACACAGAACTATTGATATTTTTGTTATATCGTCATTTATTTTATATATTTCATTCAGGTTGCCTATTTTTCAAGCATTATACTAATACACATCAACGAAGTGTTTGTATTTCATTTATTTTTTGTTGATTTGAAATTTCCTTAAAGTTGTTCCGTGTGATCTTTTTAATTTATTTGTCTACAGACAAATACTATAAATTTTATACTAGGTGTGTTCGTAAATACAAAATCAGAACGAATCGATTATTTGTGATGAACCGTATTTTTCACGTACATAATTTTCATCATAAATAATCAATTCTTTCTGATTGCGTATTTACGAACAGACCTAATATAAAAAAAAAAGTATTGGCAATTGAAAAAGCTGTCGTGTCAGAGTGGTGTAGTTTAAATGCTCTTGTATCGTATGTCAGTTAAAAAAATAAAAGTGACGATAAGGATTTCTGTTGTTTCATTATTAGGAAAGTTCTTTATTATCTCCTTTGGTTAGTTTTTGACGATCATTACAAAATTTTGCATATTCTTTCAGCTCGTGTTTTTTTATACTGTAAAATATCGAAAAACACATTTTTTGTATTTCTGAAGATTGTTTTTCATATCGTTATACTTGTCATATGCTCATGTGTATAATCAACGATTAGTACGTTAAAGATTACTTAAAATGGCTGAACTAACTCTATTTATTCTACCGATCTTTATTACTATCTCCTCTTAATTCTTGCTTTATGCAGTTAGGATAGACCATATTCTTTTTGGACATGTTAAATGTTCATAATTGATCTTTTTTACTGCATTTACATAAGATTACATTATGTAATTATAGGAAAAGAACGATTGATACAAAATAATTGGTTATAAAAAAAACGAATTTAAGATTTTAAAGTTGTAAGCAATTATCATTGGTTTGATGGCCGGGACCTTTTCCTTTGTCCTCCTCCTCCAATACAATTTTAACGGAGAGTGAACAAGTATAGCATCAATTTTTTTTAGTAGCTCAGTCGAAAGAGGAGGTCGAAAAATACACATGTGAATTTTTTAAGATTTTTATCTGTACTGCATCATGCCTAAAGTAGAGATGTAAACAGGTCACGTGACCTGAAGGTGGCGCCCGTGACCCCTGTGACGTCATTGAACTGTCTGGTCAAACAAACGATCGACTATATATAAACGCTTGTAAACAATAAATAAATTGTTGCTTGTGTCCATAGCAACTTGGTTGTTTAGAAGCGTTATAAAGTTGATCGTTTGTTCGACCAGACAGTTCAATGACATCACAGGCGTCACGGGCGCCGCGTCCAGGTCACGTGACCTACATCTCTATTTTAGGCATGACGCAGTAAAAATAAAAATCTCAAAAAATTCACAGGTGTATTTTTCACAGTGATGCAACGCTTCGCGAAGCTTCGCGCGAAATTTCGCTAGTTTCGGGAATATTCGCGAAGTTTCGCAAGCCAAGTTTCGCGAAAGTTTCGCGCGAAACTTCGCGAAATTGACATATTTTAATTTCACGCTCTACTTTTTCGAATCGTATTTAATGAATACGCTGTTTTTCTTCCTAATTTTACTTTAATGACAGGTTTAATTGCATAAATGAATTAAAAAAGAGTTCAATTTAATTTATTAGATATAAAAGAATTTATTTATTTTTTATTAATTTTAAAAATTACTTTTAATTATTTTTAAAATCATTTGTAACACATTCGAGGTTAGACAGGTCATGAAAGGGGCCATTTTATCTTGTTTTCTTAATTTTTTGATGAATATATGAAAAAATCGCATTGCGACAGTCATTTTTTAAATTTCGCGAATTTTTCGTGAAGTTTCGCGAATATTCTCGCGAAAGTTTCGCACACCATGTTTCGCGCGAAGTTTTGCATCTCTGATTTTTCAACCTCTTCTTTCGACTAAGCTGCCAAAAAAAATTGATGCTACTTGTCCGTTGCGTGACGTTAAACCAAAGATAACAATTTACGACTACACATAATTGTACAGTCTTCTTATTTGGAACACCACATTATTTTTAGTTCGTTGTAGCACATATTGTTTTTTGAACCTATCTAACTATATATAACATAACCAATCAGTGTAGGCACATTGGTCGAGCGCCCGCCTAGCATAAGGAAGGTTGCAGGTTCAAATCCTGATAGGGGTGAGATATTTTCACCACCTTTCCAGGGTTTAGAAAAGTTTCTGCTTCCTGCACTTTTCTCTCATGGCAACTTATTTAAATTAATATTATATTTTCAGCCTCTACAAATGCTTCAGATTTGAAGTGCAGCTTCTGCAACAAAACGTGCAAATCCAAGAGGAGTCTTCACAACCACATTCGTTCGATCCACGGCAAGGACTCTGTCCCCTGTACTTGCGACATTTGTCACAAGATCTTCACACATAAGGACTTTCTGATGAAACATATGGGTCTCTACCACACTGGCAAAGATGTAGTAGAGAAAAAACACAAGTGTCAACTGTGTAGCAAAGTTTATGGGCAGAAAGGACATTTACAGAGACATGAAATTAACATTCACGGAGAGCGTTCCGTACCACACCAGTGTCCAGTCTGCCATAAGATGTTTAAAAATGAAAACAGTCTGAGATCACATAAGATTATCGCTCATAAGATCTACAAGAAATAACATTATGTTGCGATTGTTTTGAAATGTCACCCTTATTTTTCATAATAAAATTATATCATCCAACTTTCAAGTTTTTTTTTTTTTTTTTTTTCAATACAATCTATAGAAAGTTAAAATGGTACACATTACAGGCCAAGATAAGTTTCAAATCAAAAGGATGCCGTGATCCATTTAATGAAGTGCGACGTTGCCATTTCGGTGGCACACCTGCAGCTGAACAATAGCGGCGCTGCATTATGTGGCAACATTGTTTCATTTTACGCTACTTCGTTGGCTGGTGGCATTCTTGTTTGATGGGAGGTACTAGTATATTTAAACATGTAACACATAATATATTGAAGGAACTGATATAACATTGTTAGCTAGATATCAAATACCTGCGTACGTGCTTATAGTGTAGACTTGATGTTTATAAATTTCGCAATTAAAAACAAACACGGATTAAAATTTGAGATTTTGCAATGCATGTGGCAAGCTTGCGGTGGTTTTAATAAAAGTTGTAAGTAGCTTGTAAGATCTGTGGACAGAATTTAACGGACATTTGAGGAGCTGCAAGCTGACACATTCAGCGTACAGACAGCGCTATAATAAATCTAATGGAAATATCTTGGGGAGGTACTCTAACTTGAAACGGCACAAAGAAGCAGGTGTCTCCCCAGATGGGGAGTGACGGTCACATTTAAAAGCCCCATGTGGTCGTGTACCTTAGTCAAATTTCGTATTTTACAATGTTGCCGCATTGCGTCGCAAAATTTCAAACACTGCTAGCGAGAGTTGCTTGCTCGCTGCTGCCGCGTGTGCTCATGCATTGTACGAGCTGACAACGTTGCGCCGCCTCTCAGCGTTGCCAGCTCGCATTAAGAATACCGCCTCTTGAAGAAGTTCGGCTTATTTCTTTGAAGTTTAGCAATGTTGCATCCAGCCTAGAAATACGACCATGGGGCTTTTAATGTGACGGCCACTGTGGTCATATAATAATGCACTCGTGGCAAAAATATTAAATCTATTGACGCGGGGAAGGAGGCAGCGATGCTAGAACGAATTATGATGTTCTATTTTTAATCAACAATAAATATCCGGTCTATTGTCAAGTTTCGCCGCCTAGCTCCTATGCTTCCCGCACGGATATTGTTAGTGTTTTCACTTGGAAAGTCATTATTATACATGACCGTCTGGGGCATTTGGGGGCATTCACAAAGCATTTAACCCCCACTTTAGCCTCAATTTTTATCCCTGGTGCTAAACGTGGTGCTAAACTAGGAGCTTAACATCGTTATATATAGCCTCTGGTCTAGCACCATGCTTAGCACTAGGGATAAAAAATTAGGCCAAAGTGGGGCTTAAAATTCCGTATGAATTGGCTTCTTTGTGCCGTTTAAAGTTGGAGGCACCCTCCCCAAAATTGTTGCATTTGATTTGGCGCTGCATGCCTGGTACAGTCCTGGACAGTTCTTTTGCGAAAACCGTGGGGTAAGCTACCTACTGCTTTCAACAGCCATTGTGATCAAAAACGAAGGAAATCCTGACACTAATCCTCCATTGTCATCTCAAGTGACAAGGGTTGACAGGCAGCAACAATTGATTTGAATACTTAGTTATTGCAATTGAATCTTCATTGCAGTAAAAAAGTAATTAGAGCAATGATTAATGTCTTAATTTATTTATTAAATTAAATTCATGTTTAATTGTTTAATTAAACTTTAATTAATTGCAAAAACTAATTATTCACATCAAGTATTGTTGCATGTCAACCCTTAATTGTCACTTGAGACAACAATGCAGGATTAGTGTCAGGATTTCCTTCGTTTTTGATCATAATGGCTTTGCCAAGCTGCAGCGAGCATTTTCCCCAAGATTTTCGCAACAGATTTGTCCAGGACGGTACCTCATCGTGAAAGCATGCTCGATCATAACCCCAGGTCAGATTTGGAAACTGTCAACACAGTCCATGTATAAGATTTACTTTTATTAAGAAAAGTGCTGGACATGCAGTTACGTTTCCTAAGGGCAATAAAGAAAAAAAAATTCCATTGCATACTAAATAAATAATTTTGTTGATAAAAAAAAAAATCCTGTCAATTTTATTGCTCGTGTGTATATCAGTTAAAAAATAAAAAAAGTATGTGTCAGGAAAACAAATATTTTAATTTTACCTATTTTTAAACTGATTTATTATTTATTTTATCTACTCGACCCACTATTCCACCTCATTTTCTTTTTATCTTGTCTCAGGAAGCCGCGAACAATTTCCAACCTTGAAGAAAAGATATTAAGAAAAATAGGTGGAATAGTGGGAGTTATAATATGTGTTAGTATAAATCAGTTCAAAAATAAGTAAAATAAAATATTTATTTTCCTAACACGTACTTTTCTTATAAGGTCGCCGTATAATAACGCATAAGAAAATAGAAGTATTTTACAAATGTAAATCATAAAATCATATTATCCATTTCACCTGTCTGTTTCTTCAGACTTACTTATGCATTCCTGACTTATCTGCCATGTCAAAGTGACAGCGCTGACCATATGTTGGTTCTACTATAGTACACAGAACTATTGATATTTTTGTTATATCGTCATTTATTTTATATATTTCATTCAGGTTGCCTATTTTTCAAGCATTATACTAATACACATCAACGAAGTGTTTGTATTTCATTTATTTTTTGTTGATTTGAAATTTCCTTAAAGTTGTTCCGTGTGATCTTTTTAATTTATTTGTCTACAGACAAATACTATAAATTTTATACTAGGTGTGTTCGTAAATACAAAATCAGAACGAATCGATTATTTGTGATGAACCGTATTTTTCACGTACATAATTTTCATCATAAATAATCAATTCTTTCTGATTGCGTATTTACGAACAGACCTAATATAAAAAAAAAAGTATTGGCAATTGAAAAAGCTGTCGTGTCAGAGTGGTGTAGTTTAAATGCTCTTGTATCGTATGTCAGTTAAAAAAATAAAAGTGACGATAAGGATTTCTGTTGTTTCATTATTAGGAAAGTTCTTTATTATCTCCTTTGGTTAGTTTTTGACGATCATTACAAAATTTTGCATATTCTTTCAGCTCGTGTTTTTTTATACTGTAAAATATCGAAAAACACATTTTTTGTATTTCTGAAGATTGTTTTTCATATCGTTATACTTGTCATATGCTCATGTGTATAATCAACGATTAGTACGTTAAAGATTACTTAAAATGGCTGAACTAACTCTATTTATTCTACCGATCTTTATTACTATCTCCTCTTAATTCTTGCTTTATGCAGTTAGGATAGACCATATTCTTTTTGGACATGTTAAATGTTCATAATTGATCTTTTTTACTGCATTTACATAAGATTACATTATGTAATTATAGGAAAAGCACGATTGATACAAAATAATTGGTTATAAAAAAAAACGAATTTAAGATTTTAAAGTTGTAAGCAATTATCATTGGTTTGATGGCCGGGACCTTTTCCTTTGTCCTCCTCCTCCAATACAATTTTAACGGAGAGTGAACAAGTATAGCATCAATTTTTTTTAGTAGCTCAGTCGAAAGAGGAGGTCGAAAAATACACATGTGAATTTTTTAAGATTTTTATCTGTACTGCATCATGCCTAAAGTAGAGATGTAAACAGGTCACGTGACCTGAAGGTGGCGCCCGTGACCCCTGTGACGTCATTGAACTGTCTGGTCAAACAAACGATCGACTATATATAAACGCTTGTAAACAATAAATAAATTGTTGCTTGTGTCCATAGCAACTTGGTTGTTTAGAAGCGTTATAAAGTTGATCGTTTGTTCGACCAGACAGTTCAATGACATCACAGGCGTCACGGGCGCCGCGTCCAGGTCACGTGACCTACATCTCTATTTTAGGCATGACGCAGTAAAAATAAAAATCTCAAAAAATTCACAGGTGTATTTTTCACAGTGATGCAACGCTTCGCGAAGCTTCGCGCGAAATTTCGCTAGTTTCGGGAATATTCGCGAAGTTTCGCAAGCCAAGTTTCGCGAAAGTTTCGCGCGAAACTTCGCGAAATTGACATATTTTAATTTCACGCTCTACTTTTTCGAATCGTATTTAATGAATACGCTGTTTTTCTTCCTAATTTTACTTTAATGACAGGTTTAATTGCATAAATGAATTAAAAAAGAGTTCAATTTAATTTATTAGATATAAAAGAATTTATTTATTTTTTATTAATTTTAAAAATTACTTTTAATTATTTTTAAAATCATTTGTAACACATTCGAGGTTAGACAGGTCATGAAAGGGGCCATTTTATCTTGTTTTCTTAATTTTTTGATGAATATATGAAAAAATCGCATTGCGACAGTCATTTTTTAAATTTCGCGAATTTTTCGTGAAGTTTCGCGAATATTCTCGCGAAAGTTTCGCACACCATGTTTCGCGCGAAGTTTTGCATCTCTGATTTTTCAACCTCTTCTTTCGACTAAGCTGCCAAAAAAAATTGATGCTACTTGTCCGTTGCGTGACGTTAAACCAAAGATAACAATTTACGACTACACATAATTGTACAGTCTTCTTATTTGGAACACCACATTATTTTTAGTTCGTTGTAGCACATATTGTTTTTTGAACCTATCTAACTATATATAACATAACCAATCAGTGTAGGCACATTGGTCGAGCGCCCGCCTAGCATAAGGAAGGTTGCAGGTTCAAATCCTGATAGGGGTGAGATATTTTCACCACCTTTCCAGGGTTTAGAAAAGTTTCTGCTTCCTGCACTTTTCTCTCATGGCAACTTATTTAAATTAATATTATATTTTCAGCCTCTACAAATGCTTCAGATTTGAAGTGCAGCTTCTGCAACAAAACGTGCAAATCCAAGAGGAGTCTTCACAACCACATTCGTTCGATCCACGGCAAGGACTCTGTCCCCTGTACTTGCGACATTTGTCACAAGATCTTCACACATAAGGACTTTCTGATGAAACATATGGGTCTCTACCACACTGGCAAAGATGTAGTAGAGAAAAAACACAAGTGTCAACTGTGTAGCAAAGTTTATGGGCAGAAAGGACATTTACAGAGACATGAAATTAACATTCACGGAGAGCGTTCCGTACCACACCAGTGTCCAGTCTGCCATAAGATGTTTAAAAATGAAAACAGTCTGAGATCACATAAGATTATCGCTCATAAGATCTACAAGAAATAACATTATGTTGCGATTGTTTTGAAATGTCACCCTTATTTTTCATAATAAAATTATATCATCCAACTTTCAAGTTTTTTTTTTTTTTTTTTTTCAATACAATCTATAGAAAGTTAAAATGGTACACATTACAGGCCAAGATAAGTTTCAAATCAAAAGGATGCCGTGATCCATTTAATGAAGTGCGACGTTGCCATTTCGGTGGCACACCTGCAGCTGAACAATAGCGGCGCTGCATTATGTGGCAACATTGTTTCATTTTACGCTACTTCGTTGGCTGGTGGCATTCTTGTTTGATGGGAGGTACTAGTATATTTAAACATGTAACACATAATATATTGAAGGAACTGATATAACATTGTTAGCTAGATATCAAATACCTGCGTACGTGCTTATAGTGTAGACTTGATGTTTATAAATTTCGCAATTAAAAACAAACACGGATTAAAATTTGAGATTTTGCAATGCATGTGGCAAGCTTGCGGTGGTTTTAATAAAAGTTGTAAGTAGCTTGTAAGATCTGTGGACAGAATTTAACGGACATTTGAGGAGCTGCAAGCTGACACATTCAGCGTACAGACAGCGCTATAATAAATCTAATGGAAATATCTTGGGGAGGTACTCTAACTTGAAACGGCACAAAGAAGCAGGTGTCTCCCCAGATGGGGAGTGACGGTCACATTTAAAAGCCCCATGTGGTCGTGTACCTTAGTCAAATTTCGTATTTTACAATGTTGCCGCATTGCGTCGCAAAATTTCAAACACTGCTAGCGAGAGTTGCTTGCTCGCTGCTGCCGCGTGTGCTCATGCATTGTACGAGCTGACAACGTTGCGCCGCCTCTCAGCGTTGCCAGCTCGCATTAAGAATACCGCCTCTTGAAGAAGTTCGGCTTATTTCTTTGAAGTTTAGCAATGTTGCATCCAGCCTAGAAATACGACCATGGGGCTTTTAATGTGACGGCCACTGTGGTCATATAATAATGCACGTTACGTTAAAAAGACCGAAGCCAGAAGGGCCAAGATACTAACGGTCTTGTAACAAAACGAGTCCGAACAATCCTTAAGGGCGGACGTAACTAGAAAGGTGAGAGGGTGCCTTGCTCAGCCTTAGAGGATTTCTTGCAGCTGGCGGGGCCTGGACTGGCACCGCAGCTTGGACCAACTTCTTGGGGCGGCCCCTAGGACGGTCTGGAGGGACCACGACTGAATCTGGGGCCGATGACTTGGGTCGACCTCTCGGACGGCCTCTACCTCGTTTGGCTGCCTTGTCGTAGAACCTCGAAGCAGCAACTCCAGGGTCAGAGGCCGCTGGCGGAGGACTTGGGCCACCTCCGGCTACTGGGCTGACTGAGCCAGCAGTCACTGCCTGTGTGCTCACATTAGACAACGGATGCACCTCAACAGAAAAAGGAACATTAGTATCAGGTTTAGCACTAGGAATGAGGTCGCTGACAGTAGGAACTGGGTCAGAAGTAGGCTGGTCAGTAGAATCTGAAACCGGGTCAGGAATGGGTTGCTGCACAGCATCAGGTTGCTGGCGAGCGACTACTGCGCCTGGACGCCTAGAAAGCTGATTGAGATGGCGACGCTCAACTTCACCGTCAGGGCGAGTGATCTTGAAGTTGCGAGGACCATCCACAGCTGAAACCGTACCTGGTAACCACTTCTTCCCTGAGCCATAAGAACGATAGAACACCAAGTCTTCCACGACGAAATTGTTCTTCTGTGCTAGCGTAGCCTCAACTGCTTTCTCCTCCCGCTTTGAATTAGCCTCGGTCAGGGACCCAGGGTGCAGTTTGTCCAATAGAGTCCTAATACGCACACCCCAACGAAGTTCTGAGGGACTAACGGAATCACCAGGAATTGGTGTCACCCTGAGCATCATCAGGACGTTGGGCAACTCTGAATCCCACTGGTTGACAGGAATCAAAGACAGCTTCTGCTTGATGGTTTGGACCGTTCTCTCTGCTTGACCGTTACTGGCTGGCGAGTACGGAGCTGACTTGATATGCTTGATTAGGTTCTTGTCTAAAAACTCGGCGAACTCCTCTGATCTGAAAGCAGGTCCATTGTCCGAGACTAGCTCATCAGGGATGCCATGAGTAGCGAACCAAGTCCTCAAGCAGGAAATGGTTGTTGAGGAGGACATAGAACTTTTGGTGTCAGTAGCCTCGACCCACTTGGAATAGGCGTCGACAAGGATGAGGAAGGTGTGACCGTGGAAAGGCCCTGCAAAGTCCACGTGCAAGCGAGACCAAGGTCGTTGCGGAATAGACCAAGGTATCACTGGCACGGAGGACGGGTTGGGTCTGACCTCGGCACACGGTAAGCAAGATTTGATCAGGGACTCGACGTCATCGTCGATCTTGGGCCACCAAACATAGCTTCGCGCTAACCCCTTGGTACGCACAATGCCTTGGTGTACTTGATGCAGCAGCTCAAGTACAGCAGGACGAAGTTTTGCTGGAATGATGACTCGAGTGCCTCGCAACAAGCAACCTCGGTGAATCGAGAGCTCTTTCAACTTTCCGCTGATCAGTTGTTGGGCTTCTGTGGGCAGACTGGAGATTGAACGACCATGGACCAAATATGCATGCACCTGCGAGAGGACCGGGTCTGACTTTGTAGCCTTAGCAACGGCCTCCGCAGTCAACTGGTGATTCTCAGATGCTTCGTCTAAGAAGAGAACGCCTGGCTCAGGTATGCCATCAGCGAGAGCTTCTTCGTCTTGGTCCATCCCATCGCTTTCGACTGGAAGGCGACTGAAAAAGTCAGCATTAGCGTGCTGCCTACCAGGTCTGTGCTTGATGTCGTACTTGTAGTTGCTGAGCTTCATGCACCAGCGATGCACTCTGATAGACACACCTTCAGGAATTGGTTTCCCAGGCCTGAAAATTCCTAAGAGAGGCTTGTTGTCCATGAGGATTGTGAAATTTCTGCCGTAAAGGTAGAAGTGGAACTTGGAAACACCAAAGATGACAGCAAGGCCTTCTCGATCAAATTGAGCGTAGTTCCGCTCACTTGGGTGCAAACGGCGAGAGCCGTAAGCCACCGGCCTTTCTGACCTGTCCGGAAAGATGTGTGAGAGAACAGCTCCATCTCCATGGGGACCAGCATCGCAGGCTAGCAACAGAGGTAGCGTAGAGTCGTAGTGAGCGAGAACCTGACCTGATGACATAACCTTTTTGACGTATATGACGCAAGCCTCTTCCTTGGGACCCCAAGACCATGGTGTTCCTTTCCTGAGCAACTTGTACAGGGGATGAAAGACGTTTGCCTTGTCAGGAAAAAAACAGTCGTAGTAATTGACGAAGCCTAGAAAAGTTTGCAATTCGTTCAAATTTGTGGGTGAAGGAGCCCCGACCAGTGCCTGGACTTTCTCGTCCGTGGGCTCGATGCCATTCTCTGAAATATGGTAGCCAACATAGTCAAGAGAATGAACATTGAACAGGCACTTGTCTGGGCGGAGACGGAAACCAGCCTCCTTGATGCGGCCAAGAACTTCTCGCAGCCGCTCCCACAGTTCAGACTCCTCTGACGCTGATACCAAAATGTCGTCGATGTACACCACGACTCCTTGGATCCGAGCTAGAAGGTTCTCCATTGTCCGCTGAAAAATAGCAGGTGACGAGGACAGACCTAGACTCAAGCGAGTCATGCGGAACAGTCCTCGGTGTGTATTGACGGCCAGCAGATGAGACGTTTCCTCGTCTACCGTCATCTGCAGAAATGCTTGAGACATGTCCAGCTTAGCAAAAACCTTGCCCCCAGCAAGTCTGCTTAGGACCTCTTTTACTGTGGGAAGAGGGTGAACATCTTGGATACAAGCAGGATTGACCGTTCCGCTGTAATCTCCACAGATGCGGACCGTATTATCCTTTTTGATGACCCAGTGAAAGGGCGTAGCCCACCCTGCTACTGGATGCATGAGAGGAACTAGCGTACCTTTGTCTTGTAGGTCATTGAGGGCAGCGTCGACTCCTGGTACCAAGGAGAAAGGCACAGGACGAAACCGACTGAAGACCGGAGCTGCGTCTGGCTTCAATGGAATGTGCGCTGGAGGGCCCGTGAATTTTCCATGTCCACGGAACACGTCAGCGAAGTCAGATATCTGTGAAGGCAAGGTTGAATGAGACATGGAATGCATGCCGCTAACCTTGATGCCCAAAGCTGAAAACCATGTACGACCTACGAGAGCTGGGCCATCACCTGACAACACTAGCATGGTCAAGTTTCCTGAGAAGCATAGATGCTTGACTGATACATTGATTGAACCAGCTACGTGAAGTTTCTCATGAGACCAGGTGCTAAGAGAGTCGAGAGACTCATCAGAAGGAATGAGCTTGACTGTGCGAAACAGTTCCTTGTAGGTACGCATACCAATTACGGAGTGACTAGCACCGCTGTCGACTTCCATTTTGAGCAGGACGTTGTTTATCTCTACCGTAACGTAGACAGGAGGTGGTGCAGGCTGAGCTTTGGAAGCAGAGGTGAAGAACAAGAAACGTTGTTCACCAGTGTAAGCCTTTGGAGATGTGGAAGTGGGTGCAGCCTCGACAAGCAAGTGGGCAGACCCCCCTGAACGACTGTAAGACTGGGATCCCCCACGAGCATTTTGCCCTTGACTCCTTGCTGAGCCAAAGTTGGCAGTGTCACGTCTGCGCTTGCGGCAGACTGATTCTAAATGTCCTTTAATGCTGCAGTAAGCACATGCAGTGTCCTTGTATGGACATTGAGACCTGTCGTGATTGCCTGCGCACCCGATGCACCATGACGTCCTTCCCCCAAACTGACCTTGAGATCCGCCTTGATGCGACTGACCGTACTGCTGCTGGGGCTGACTACGACCACCTTGTTGTCCATGTTGCCGATGACGCTGGTTGCCACCCCGGCTTTGAGGACGATTTCCACCACCGAAGCGACCTCGACCGCTGGACGAAGCCTCGGACTGGTTGTCATGTTGTTGATGACCTCCGGCAGGAACTTGGGTACGGTGTACAGCTTGGCTGGGTTGGACCTGCAATTCAGCAATGTTAGCTTTTGCGGATTCAAAAGCTAGAACTCTATCAAACACCGCTTGCAGGGTTAGAGTTTTCCTGTCAGCAGACCAAAATTCTTCTTTGAGTTTAGGGATTGATAAGTTAGAAACTAGCTGATCCCTAATCTCTTCTTCTAGATTTGCAAAATCGCAATGCTCTGACAGACGCCTGAGATCTGCCAGGAAGTCCTTGACTGACTCGTTCGGTTTTTGTTTCCTCTGTCTGAAATGATGACGATTGCTGAGGACACACTCGACAGGGGAAAAATAATGCTCTAGAATTTCAATGGCTTGCTGGTAAGTAAGGCTAAGTGAGTTGGAAGGGGAACAATTCTTCTCGACAATGTCGAGGACATCATCACCTGCACTGGAAAGCAGGATGCCAACTTTACGCTTATCATCGTTGACAATGGCAGGATTTGCGTTAAAGAAATGCTGCAACCTGGTATAAAAGCGTATCCATTTTGCCTTATTTTCTGCTGGGAGACCTTTTCCCTGCTGAAACTCTAACTTGGGTACCTCACCGACCTGAGGAGAGAAAAGAAAAACCTGTTGCAGTTGAGCATCCATAGTGGTAGGAGTCCCTGTGACTGGCGTTGTGACCCCCGGAACCGTAGTGGTATTCTGTACAAACCCTCCTCCTGGAAAGCCGGCGCCTGGCTCCGCAGGATTGGGCTGTTGTTGCTCCACAGGCCTCTCGCCCTGGTCCAATGTCCCGTCGTTAAAAGTTGTCTCGAACTCGTTCATTTTCAGTGAGAAAACGAACTTGAGCGTACACGCGGTTTCGTATGCATACGCTCTGTGCACTGAGGCCTCGTGGCCGTAAATAAAACTCACTCGATTTTACCTTTATCCTCGTCGCCACTTGAGGTATTCTTAGATCTAAGTTGAAATGAGAAGATTTGAGTTCATATTTACAAGTTTATTACACGCAGAGATAGTTACATTACTTAAATAACTTGTATAGAACTGGAGTATCAGAAACTCCGTGATGGCTAGATAATAGTCATGATTCTTCTAACCGAAAACCAGAAAAGCATAATGGGAAAAATGATCAGATTATTATAATGCGCACTAAATGAAAGGCGCCAAGTTGACAAAAATACAAAAGCTGATGTTGGCATATAGTTATACACAACAGTTCCTTTACGGAACTTTGGTCCAAATTGAAAAATAAAGTAGATAATTCAAGATTTAGATTTTTTACTTGATTTATAACCGAGAAAAGTTCAAAAAACACTTTGCTTCATTTTCAAGTGCAAGATGGACCTTAGCGACAAACAGTTGCGCAGCGAAAGCGCATCAATTGAAGCCTCCATAATCCCTTCAGAGTCCCCAAATTTAAGTTTAAAAAGTTGAAACTTAAGTCAAACTTGGTGTTAATATATACCCTATCATAATTTAGTAGTTCAAATAAAATTTGAGTTGTAAGAGAATTCCCCATTAGTCTCTTTTTCCGATAAGAGAGTGAACATTCTAAGCAAGATCCCTTTACTTTGTAAATAAAGGGATTTTGATTCTAAGACACGCACTCTGATAAGATAGAATTCTATCTTATCAGAGTGCGCGTTCTTAAGAACGAATTTCAAACTTGTTGCCATGTTAACAAAGGATCATTGTTGCATCATTTTATTTGACTGTACATTATTATATGTATTATGTGGGATGGTTATACACTCGGTCAGCCACGGGTCCAGGGTGTAGGGGGGAATCTCCCTAAATTTGAATTTAACATTACACCCAAGCCTAAAAGAGCTTAATTACAGCTTGCGGCGGGGTAATGGGTAGGGATAAGGTATATAGAGAAAGGATGGTGGCCATGGCCTGATCATGGCTTCTGTTACACGTCCCAGCATTCGCTGAGGTGAGACTGAGGGAACCGTGGAAAACCTCAGTCAGGACGGACACCTCTACTTTTTATCAATGAACCAAAGCGATGTCCAAAGCCTGGGGAACCACACACAATTAAGTACATCACTGCACTGGGTGGAAAGCGAGATGAATTTACCCCAGGGAGGGAGCAACGTAATTTTTACATGAAACGATGCACAGTAATACTATATTACATAATTTTATTTCATACTTTGTTAAATGTCTTCATGAAACACACTACAAAAATTCGGAAAAAGACATTAATTTCCAGGTGGCCCCTGCTGACTGTAATGCCTATATGGTCCTTACTGGCTCCCAGCTTCCCAGTCCGAGCCTGGTATATACTGCATGCATGAGTCAATGTTCAGTATTAATGTTTCTATTACTTTCAGGTCGCACGAAGAACAAATCTGCAAGCTCCCATAAATTCAAGTGCAGTTCGTGCAACAAGACATACAAGAGCAAATTTAGTCTGTATCACCACATCCAGTTCACCCATGGCAAGGACTCTGCCCCCTGCACTTGCGACATCTGTCTCAAGACCTTCAAGCACAAAAGGTCTCTGATTTGTCATATGAACAAATACCACATTGGCAAGGACGTAGGAAAACTTCACAAGTGTCGTCTGTGTGGTAAAGTTTATGGACAGAAAGGAAATTTGAGGACACATGAACTAAACATCCACGGAGAACTTTCTTTACCACACCAGTGTCGAGTCTGCCATAAGATGTTAAAGAACAAGCATACCCTAA
The DNA here is from genome assembly GCA_949825025.1 of Siphlonurus alternatus. NCBI lineage: Eukaryota > Metazoa > Arthropoda > Insecta > Ephemeroptera > Siphlonuridae > Siphlonurus > Siphlonurus alternatus. The sequence goes on along the minus strand of OX463779.1, from coordinate 3,119,524 downwards.
GTATGCATGATCTTCGTATTCACAAGAATAAAATAGTGACTGATTCTTAGGTGTGTTTTTCAAGGGTTGATTGTTGATTTTTTACATCAACTTTCGTGTTCCACCTTGGTGCCACAGTATATATAAAACAATGTTATTCAGTTCCATAGCAGCATTCACTATTATATCCATAGACCCGAATTTTGCCTTTTCCAAGGCTCATCAGTATGGCTCGTAAGAAGCTGCTACTGACTGCCAGCTAGCCGTTGCAGTCAGTTTGTATCTGATGAGAGACAAGATAAACCACCTGATGGCTTTTATTGCCAGCCTGCTTCCCCCACCTCTCACCATGACGTCACTCTGCTTTCCGATTGATATTTGTTTCAAAATAGTATACTTCTCTTTACTTTAAGGGTTAGGTAATTAACACGAAACAGCTGATTGACTTAGCCTTATTTGATTAACATACCTTAGCAACCTCTTAAAAATTCTGATTTTTTTTTTTAGAGACAGTCCATGGCAAGAAGAATTTGAAAAAAAATAACTAACTAAAACAGGCGGACAAGCCGATTTTTTTATTTAATTTTTTTAGTTTTCAATATAGATATTTCCCATGGAGAGCTAAACTATAAAATTTATTACTTTAAATAATTTTAAAAAATTTATTACTTTAATTAATTTTAAAAAATTTATTACTTTAATTAATTTTAAAAAATTTATTACTTTAATTAATTTTGAAAAATTTATAACTTTAATTAATTTTAAAAAATTTATTACTTTAATTAATTTTGAAAAATTTATTAATTTAATTAATTTTAAAAAAATTATTATTATTGTTAATTTTAAAAAATCGGCTCGTCCAATTGTTATAAATATTTTCTGCAACTTTTTGGTGCTATAAAATCCGTCTGTAAAAAAAAAATATATAATTTTTATTGGCTTTCTAAGGTTTACATGTTAATCAAATGAGACTACGTTGATCAGCTGTTTCGTGTTACCTTCCCATTAATTTACAACAATTTTTTTTTAAGTCAGTTATTTGTTGAAATATTCATTTTCAAATTTTTGATAATTTTTTGGTCCATTAAATCCAAGAACTGTTTACTGGATTGATCAAAATCTTTATCTAACAATTGTTAATTAAGAAGCTGCATGCAATGTAGTGTGGATTGAGTAGTGAGGTGTCGTTTCTTGACTTCGTTCTGATGTCACCTCTGGAAAGCATTTGTAATAAATTTAAATACATCTATTAATAAACTGTTTATACACATTTCACCAACAATTTCCTTTTGTCTTAATATATTTTATGCCCATATGCTGGGGGGATTCTGTGGATTTTCATAGATTATTTACATTACAAAGAAAAGTGATTAGACTAATGTGTTTTGTTAAGAAAAGAGCTTCATGTGTACCTCTGTTTAAAAAACATGCAATTTTATCTCTCCCATGTATCTTTATTAGTGAGTGTGTATTCTATGTAAAAAAAAAATATGTCGCAGTTTAGACAACATGAAGTGAATCATCAATATAATACAAGGAAGGTTAATAAGGTGATAACCCCAATTTGGTGTAGACTGGACATGTATAAACATGGGCCATTTCTGAAATGTTTAAGTCTCTATAATAAGCTACCAAGTGACATAAAGTGTATAGACAACCTCAATAATTTTCATTTGAGTGTTAAAAACTTGTTATTGGATAAGTGTTTCTATAGCGTCAAGAGCTATATGGACCATGATTTTATTTCTGCATGTTAACTTGAATAACTATTGTTAATTGTGACGTGTCCTATTAACCTCAACAAAAGTCTACTGTGATGTTTTGATTGTAGGAGAGAATGGATTAATAAAAAATTTTGAACTTGAATTTTGAATTTGCATTTTATGTGACAATTTATATGATGTCCGTTTTCAACCACTCACATGTTAATTTATTTCAAACTTGTTTGAACTTAAAAATATTTGTAAATTGTCAGGACCTAAAATCAAGTCAATCTAATAAAAAAATGGAGTGGGTCAATTAATTTTGACAAACCTAAATATATGTTTCACAACTCGTCAATTTTTTTCTTGACATCTAATATTATATGCCATGGTATCTTAAAGAAAGGGTGTATCTTTCTTAAAAAAAATTACTTTAAATAGAGCTACATGATAATTAATTATAGAAAGAAAAATTGACTACAAAATATTTATTTCCACTTAACCAAGATACGTCAAGGCAATAAACTTTTTTTTCCCCCCAGATTTTTACCTCCGTCCTTCGACCTTCAAAATTTTGGAAGGTAAAAGTGGTAAACAGAAAAAAGTAAAAAGCATATTAGTATTATAATTAACTAATTGGGAGTTTTAATTTAAAGCTAAATTACAAAGATTTTATTATTTATTTATTTATTTATTTATTTATTTATTTATTTATTTATTTATTTATTTATTTATTTATTTATTTATTTATTTATTTATTTATTTATTTATTTATTTATTTATTTATTTATTTATTTATTTATTTATCTATTTATTTATTTATTTATCTATTTTTCTTTTGACGGTTGCAGAGATTTTAGTCACATTTCGAAACCCATTTTTGTTACGGAATATTTAGGGAACTTAAAGAAAATATATCCTAACCTCAACTACCTAATATAGGCGAGTTGTGAAGCATACATGATAATCATCAAAATCGCTTGACCAGCCCCTCCATTTTCTTAATGAATTTGCTAGTATTGGTTTTTAACAGCGCAGAACCTACACCACATTTCATAAAAAATAATATTTATTTATCGAAGGAAGGCTGCCCAAACTTTAATAGACAATAATGGTTGCATTTTTTTATTTCATAATTAGAAAATATACCTAAAATTATGCTTTTCTGAATTTTTTTCAGATTTTTTGGAGTGCGAGAACTAATTTTGAAAAAATATTTAAGGTCTCTGAATTAGGGTGGTACACCTGATGGAACAACCGTGACGTCATTTGTCATGCTGTGATTGGCTATTGATGACATCACGGTTGCTGTGATTGGCTATTGATGACGTCACGGTTGTCCCATCAGATGTACCACCCTAATTCAGATATTTTAAATATTTTTTAAAAATTAGTTCCCGCACTCCAAAAAATCTGAAAAAAATTCAGAAAAGCATAATTTTATGTATATTTTCTAATTATGAAATAAAAAAATGCAACCATTATTGTCTATTGTTATCTTGTTCATGATTGGCCTTTGGAATTATCTGTCACCAATCATGAAGAAGGTAACAAGAAAAACTTATTTTGTTTCAGAGCAAAAGTAAAATCTTAAAAATCGTGTGGTTTGATCAAATGAATTTCATTCGCTTCGGATCCATTTTACTCGCAAATTGATCGGCTAGCTGAAGAAAACCACGAACCTTTTTTAGTAAACAATTGAACATCGAATTGTATAAAATTTGTCTGAATCTACTTGGTCTAAATTTCTTAACCTCAAATTTAACATACCAAATACCAACCACATTTAAATGATACTTATTTTATCTGACTAATCATTCTTTGTTTTTGCTGGCCCCATTATCGGATATAAATGATTAAATATTACAACTCAAGATCTCAAATTAAATATAATATTATACAATGGAGTATCGACCTCATTTTTTATTGCAGAAATAGATGATAGTGTGCAAAGTTATGATACCCTGATTTTTTACAGAACTGGAAGTATTTTTAAAAAAAATTATTGAAAGTTCTTTTGATGACGTCACAATGCGCCTCTCCTTATAAGGATAGGACTTGCCGCCTCGTGACGTCACAAAAATGACTTTCAATATTTTTTTTTTAAATTTCTTCCAGGGCAGTAAAAAATCTGAAATAAAAAATTTGGGTAGCATAACTTTGCACCCTCTATCGATTTCTGCAATAAAACAAATCGAGGACGATACTCCATTACTTATGTTTTAGTATATTCAAAATGTAACTATAGCACTATTGGGCTTACGTGGTGTAATCTTTTTACTGACCCAATCAAAAGAGGAGGTCGAAAAATAACCCTAGATTTTTTTGCGTTTTTTTTTTTAGCACTACATCATACCTAGAATGGAGATTAAAAATGTCTCTTGACCTGGAGGCTCCATCCGCAACGCCTATGACGTCACTACATTCTTTGGTTCAACTATATAACACTTGTAAAAAATTATTGCATTGTTGCTTGTTTATTAAAAATAATCATTTCTTTCCATAGCAACGTGTTTGTTTAGAAACATTATATAGTTGACCCAAAGAATGTAATGACGTCATAGGCGTTGCGGATGGAGCCTCCAGGTCAAGAGACATTTTTAATCTCCATTCTAGGTATGATGCATTGCTTAAAAAAATCGCAAAAAAATCTATGGGATATTTTTCGACCTCCTCTTTTGATTGAGCCAGTAAAAAAATTGCACCACGTAAGCCCATTATTTATATTAAATGTTGTCTTTTAGGTTGGGAAATAAAGAAAAAAACACAACTGCAACTTTATTACAGTTGCTACACCACGAATGACCTGATGGTCTTTTAACGATTTTATTTATTTATTTCTCTCTCTCTCTCTCTTTTTTTTTTTTTTTTTTACAAAATGCGTACAGAAAATGTTAATATAATAATTGTTGACGTTCTCTCGATCTCGGCTGCAGTCTTCCTGCAACATACAGACAACGAAGGTTCAGTTTAATAAGGGTCACTATAGAGGTTAAACAGGAAAATAAAAAAATAAATATAATACATTTTCTCGGATAACCTAAATTATGAAAAAAATTATGATTAAAACACCAGTGATCTCTACAATGGAGTATCGACCTCAATTTTTTTATTGCAGAAATGGATAGTGTATATATATAAAGTTAAAAAAATATTGAAAGTGCTTTTCGTGACGTCATGCAGCGGCAAGTCCTATCTTTTTCTTAAGGAGCGGCGCCTCGTGACGTCTTAAAAAGAACATTCGATAATTTTTGAAAAATATTTCCCGGGCTCTAAAAAATCTGAAAAAAAAACGGGATAGCTTAACTTTGCACGCTCAATATATTGCTGTAATAAAAAAAAAGGTTGATACTCCATAAGCCAACATATTTTATACTGCTTCATATATTTTCAACCATTAATTCTGATGTCTCGAACACAAAAATCTTACCATCTTTATGGCTGCAGTTCCATGTTAAAAATATGATAGAGAAATAGAAAAATTGGTGCACTTTTTTATTTATTAGGTAGGGTTGCATTAAATTTAAGAAGTTGAGAATACACTGAAGGAATTTAAAAATTACCATACAACCTGGTAGGCTGGGTAGGCTTCATCACTTTAATAATGAATTTTGTTTTAACATTTGTTACAATGTTTGCCTCAGTAACCATTTTTGAAATTCCTTATTTGGTTAATTTGCATTCTTGGGTTTACGAACATTCCTAATATTATAATTTACGTTCCTCGATTTAAAGTATTAAAAAAAAATCACTTTTTCAAATTCTATAAATTTATAACAATAAATATTTTAAGTAAATTGAACAAGCAATTAACAACTTGTATAACATTTTCTGGAGAAAAAAACGCGAATTATGCCGTAAAAAAACTATCGTCATATTGTTATTTTTTAACTTTTAAATATTCAATTAGTATGGCCCTCCTTATACAATATTTTGCACGGTAAAACAAACTTGAGCACGCAACGTACTGACCTCTTTCCGACGAGTAAAAATCGTTCCCGAAGGTCGTTCGATCGACGATGCTGCCACCCTCCAGTTTCTCGGTGACCACGAGAAGGGTCGTGTTGGTCATCGCAAGGTCACCGGGGGGTCAAATTGTGTTCTCCAGATGGACCTGAAGGAGGCACAAACTTTGTGGAATCACAACAGATACAGTGAAAGAGAGGACGATTTTTTAAGGGTGCAAGACCAGCGAAGGCCACGGGGTAGACAGCGCCATCTCTTGATAAATTCGTTTTTATTTTCTTACGGGCAGAGTTTCTAGAGAATCGACTTGAAACTGAATTAAGGTATGGACATTGACACTTTTGATACGCAGTAAAATTTTCTTGACGCAGATGAAACCAATTTTAAAGTTTAAATCCAAAGCAGGTTTGATTCCCGCCCATCTGAATTTAAAAATTGTTTTCATCTACGACAATGAAATTTTTACTGCCCATCAAAAGTGTTAATCTCCATTCAAGTCGATACTCTAAAAACTCTGCCCGTAAGAAATTAAAAACCAATTTGTCAAGAGATGGCGCTGTCTACCCCGTGGCCTTTGGTGGCCTTGCACCCATAAGAGTATTGTGATGCGAATCCTAGACACTTGCTGTGATTTCGATGACAACATCAAAATAAAAGACGCTGTGACGCCATAGTCATGCAACATATTTCCCGTCGATTATGTGCAATTTTTTAGGTATTGACTAATGACGTCGCATAAGCAGCTCAATTGTGTTAGAGGATCAAACTAAACAAATAATAATTATTATTACATAATTATCACGGGACTGTATAGGATTATTAGAAATTAAAATGCCATGATGTTGCACCCCAGAATAACGAGGACTTTTTTTATCACACACTTCACCAAGGAGGGGAGGGGGGGGGGGTCGATACGACCCGCCAATTTAATAACATGTTAAAATTTTATTTTAAATAATTTCTCTCTTTCTTTGCAGAAATACATCCATACTCGTAGGATAACTCAGAATAAAAAAAACATTTTCAGAAATTTTGGAGCAGTATTCCACATTCTTTCCCCTGCTTTAAAAGAGTTGCGGGTCGTCCCCCCCCCCCCCCTCAATAATGCTAGGGTCAAGATATATTATTCCTGTTCCCCCCTTTTATCTTTTGACATTGTTTTCCATATTGAGAGATAATTTTCAGTGTAAAGTAGGCAACTATCTAAGCACTGAAGTATCGCAGGTTGTATAAGTTACAGGTTGAAGGGAACCGTGTCTTTCAGTTCTTTCACGAAGGTGTTAATGAACCAGATCTCTCGCTATTCACGTCTAAAATAATTATTATTGATTTAGGCTGTCGCTAACCGTGGGTAAGTGGGAAATTTGCTTAATTTTTTTCGTGAAAACACGCTATATATACATATTTTGGTGTAAGCATTGAGGAACAAATTAAATGTTACATTTTCATTTAAATTGTTAAAAATTCCACTGATTGACAATGTTTATCCTAGAAACGCTATTACCACAAAATTAGACACTCCACCATTATATGATTATACAGAAAAGGATACAAAACATGTACAACAATCATACTCCGATCGTCTACCTGCCGTAGGTAAAAGTTTTTTTAGGCTCGTCAACTGAAGACTCGCTTCTATTCACAGTAATTTCACATTTTATAAGCTTTTGAATGTACATGCCGTACGAGCTGTGTGTAATTCATACTAGGCTCATTGTCATGCAATCGAGGAGCATAACGTTCTGCCGGCCCAGAAGTGTACAATATACCTGGAGAAGACACGTGAGATCCTCGCGGGACGAACGATCGTGGTGACGTGGGGTCTCTGACCGGCGAGGAGTCTTTGCTTCGTAAATTGTCCACCACGTGTCTGGTGGGGTGGCCTCTCGAGCGATCGTGAGGGTGGACAGACGAGGACGAGTGCTAGGAGGAATAAATAGAAATTAATTTGACATTGGGTAATGATTATGTTTTGAAATAATTCAAGATAATTAAAGTAATATTTTCTAATAATTTCAAAAACTGTTATTTTAATAACAAATATATTTTACAAATGAATAAAGCGAAACACTTTAATTTCAAATAAATTAAACTAAAACCCCATTGGAGACCTCGGTTGAATGACTAGAATTTTCACAAATATTTTCAGAATTTTGCGAGGTCTGAACGTGATGGCACTAGTGTAGCTCATAAATATGACGTCATAAAATTAGTGCGGACCTGGTGGTAACAGCTGAAACTACGTGCGTCTAGCGAGGATTGCTGTATATGATTAACATTGTAACATCATGTAAATGCTCTGTCAGCAGCCACAACATAATTTTACAGAAATAACAACACCATAATTAGTTGTCACATACTTTTGGACAAATGTAAAAAAAAAAAAAAATCAAATTTCCAAACTGATTTCTTTCCAAAAAATTTGATAATTTACATCGGTGTGGGTCTGGTCTCGCGGGCCCTAGAGCATAATTATTTGCAATTTTATTAAATTTTAACCCACGAATCAGTCGTGGCAGGGAAAAACTATTTTGCTGCTGTATAAAAAATCAAAATTTTGCATCGTTTATCAAAGATTATTTACGCAAGACATGACGCGCTTGACTTCATACATATATTGCGATATTTAGGAGCAGGACCAACTGCACAGTGATACAGTAGCATTACAGGGATGGGTGGCATTTGAAAATCTACTCTAAATAATGAATGTATTTGTCAAACCAAAATCTAAAAATTCTGTTTCACATAGAGGCTTTTCAGAAAACAAAATACCAAACAGTGAACGCGTCGTTTAGATGGGGCCCACATTTGACAAGAGAACACAATTTGTTCTCAAAATTAAATCAATTCGTGGAATGAAAAAACGCCATGTTCTGTTATTATGTTTAATATGCAATGTAGCTCATTATTGCAAAAAGATCATGGTAGCCAGATAGCTCATTATTTTGGACGAGGTACGATATATTATATAGCAGGTGTTACGTTTCGAGAGTTTCAAATGTCTCGACAAGTAAATGGAAAAGCAATAATGTGAAATATCTAATAGTCGTAAGTTTCACAGAACTTAATGGACTCCACTTTTAAGCAAAGATGCATTCACAGGTTCTCGTTAGATCACCAAAGTCAATCAATATTGAGCGTGTTTATAGTCCAGCAAGCAAGAGTTCGACCATGAAAATTGCCGGAAATGACGTACGGGAACTTCCGATTGTGGGTTATATAGTCAAATTAATTTAATATTCCCGCTGGAAGTAGCCGGAAGTGTGATGTTTTTATTCGTCTTCTTCATGTCTGAGTCTTGAACTTTTGCAAACATGTTTTTACTCTTCTTACAAACCTGCAGCTAAAATTTCAAAATGTAAATATAAACAAGAATGGCTGAAACTTCACATTTCCGGCTACTTCCGCTGGGAATATAAAATAAATTTAACTGTACCATGGCAACCGGAAGCAAAAACTATTGAAATTACGTCATTTACGTGGTCCAACTCTCGCTTGCCGCTGGACTATAGTACTACTAGGAAGGGTGAACGTTTCAAGTAAAAATTACTGTGCACCCTTCCTGGGTAAATTTTTATTATTGTCTTTTATATCAAATGACAGAAAAAACAGAAAAATAAGAGCATATTCCACTATAAGAATTTTTTTTTCTTTCAAGGTTACACACCTATGAGTTTGGAGCTCGAACCGGGGTAATGGGTAGAGATAAGGGAGCGAAAGGATGTTGACCACGGCCTGCTACGTGTCCCAGCATTCGCTGAGGTGAGACTGAGGGAACCGTGGAAAATCTCAGTCAGGACGGACACCTCTACTTTTTATCAATAGACCAAAGTGATGTCCAAAGCCTGGAGAATCACACACAAGTGCATCACTGCACTGGGTGGAAAGCGAGATGAATTTACCCCAGGGAGGGAGCAACATAATATTTACTTGAAACGGTCACCAATCTAAGTACTAACCACGCTCGACGTAGCCTGACTTCGGTGATCTAACGAGAACCGCGCCGTCAAATGCACTGTGCCACGCTCGACATCTAATTCAATTTAATTTTTTTAATAAATAATTTAATTCAATTTTTCATGTTTTTTTACTGTAATCAAACTTGATTAATAAATTATGTTTATTAAATAAATTTAATAAATTTCAAGTTTTTTGGAAAAAAGTTCTGCTTATCAGACATCTAAAATTTATGGCTTTTTACCATCGTGTCTGAGAGAGGTGGAAAATATTAATTTATTTAAAGAAAAATTAAAACAAATACTTATTAACAAAGAGTTTTATTCTGTAAAGATGTTTTTTAGCGATAAGTTGCCTAAAGATTGAAGATATATTGTCTAGTGTGATTTTCTAAATAATTTTGTATAAATAATTAATATTAATTATATTTGCCAGGTTATTAGTAACTGTTAGTATTATATATTATGTTTGTTGTAAAGTGTTTTAGTGTTTGTTTGTTATATTTTGTAAAATGACGTAATCCATGTTGTACTTGTACATCCATTGATTAAATAAATGAATTAAATTGATTGAATTGAATTTAAATATATTAGTATTATATTTTTTTTAATTAATTTAAAATTAGTCACAATATATCACGAAACAAATTGGATGATTATGTTAAAATTCATATATAATACTGACGTTTAAAGATTCATGGTGATTCAAAGCCTAAAAATAATAATATGCACTATATTATTAGCTGCCTACGTTGTTGACGACCTTCTACGAAGTTGCATAAAAATACCTTTATATATAGTCTTATTCTTATTCTATTTGTTTTGTTTTTGTAACGTAAAATTTATGATTTTTTTACTACGTTTTTATAGTTTAGTTTATGCTATTTACACTATAATATGTAAAAATGTTAATATAAATAAATAAAAACACGCGTGCATAAGTGTGGCCAATAATGTGAACACCTGCACCTGGTGTGTCAGGTGCAAGCAAAGCTGCGACAATGTTCCATTGATGCTTTGACGACGTTTCAGAGCCATTTTAGTGTCATACAAATGATGATACGTCTGGCGCCAAATCCTCGTACAGTACATACAATAAAATAGATGCTCTTTTGACCTAAGTGAATCCAAGTATTCATTCCTAAAATTAATTTAAAATATCATCCTTAACAATACCTGTATCTGTTGTTAAAATAAAAGATGTTTCCATGCTTTAGGCCTTATTTATTTTTTTTTGTGGTTATTTAATACGTTAAAAAATAAATATGTGCAATGTGCATTCTATATATGCCTTGAATTAATTAACAATGGTATTTTTTCTATCAAGAATACGACAAATAACGATCAAATTTAGGAGAAGAAATTTAATATTTTGAGTATTTAACACAATGTGAGAGTATATTTACTTCAAGATGCGCGTAGCTCAAATGAAAATTATAACGAATAAAAATAGTCCATTTAGTTAATTTTTTAAGTACATGACACTTTTTTTCACGAAATTTATGTATCCAAAGATCTTGCTGTTAAGTATCAAAATATAAATTAAACGAACAACCAAGTAATATGTGATTTAAAGACTGCGGCGCTGCACGCAGTCTAATGGGGATGCCGCGCGGTATCTCACGGTCTTTCTCCGGCTGGTATAGGCAACCTGCGCTAAAATTTCGTCTGACATCAGTGTCCATTACTCTGACGTCACAACAATTAAGCACTCTGAATGCTGAAAATTATAAATAAGTCTTAACAATGACTTTTCTTGGTCTGTAGTTTCCTGGTAAGCAATTCAATACAAATCGTCTCCTATCCGAAATAATGAGCTATCTGCTATTTCAGGTGAGCGCAATTATGAGCTGTAAATTGGTATAAAACAAAGTCCATAATTTCGCTCACTTGAACTAGCAGATAGCTCATTATTGCATGCAACGAGATCGTGGTAGGCAGATAGATCATTATTCTGGACGAGAGATGGTAAATATGTGCGGCACTAGCGGCACCACGCTCATACCCCGCGAAGCTCTGAAAAAGTTGGTCCACTTTCTTGCATAAAACACGAGAGGTCTAATGGTCTCTGATTCGTGTATATGAGTACATTTAAATGTATGAAGGTTGCTAAAAATTCAAAAAACACCATTTACCGCACATATAATACAATATATGTTTTTCATGCACCAAAATCGAACATTTAAACAATACAACTACAAGGCGAGTGACCCACAGTTGGTGATATTCAGACTGCCTATAAAGGGTACGACATAACTGCTCTAACAGGGTGAGACCAGGAGAAAAGTCTACCACGGAATTGAAGATTTAATATATGATGGAGCCAAAGAAACTTGCTCCACCTCATCATGTCCTTTTATACATATGTCTGTGAACAGACATTGTCAGATATACTGTCAGAGATTTTTGTAAGAGCAAATACGTTACTTTACACTTTGCTGTGATATTATTTAAGCACTTAAAATTAAAAATACTGTGACGTCATACTCCTGTAAAGTACTTCCTTTTGATTAACACACTGAATTGCATGATTTTACAACGGATGATAAAAAATTAAGAACCTTTGCAATCAAGTGTACGAGCGCAACAGCTTTGTTTCGTATCGCATGGTATCGTATTTTTTTCTCAGTATAAACCGGTTCTAAATTTTCATCATATGAAGTCATACGTTACGAAGGCAGTGAACGACCACCCTCGGTGTAAAAATATTACACAATGACCCAACAGCGATTTGTAGCTTTATTATAAGCACCCGGTGTTCGAGATTATAAGGAGCCTTAACAATCTTAAAACTTTTGCAATTAAAAATACGGTTGCCTTTCGGTTGGTTCTGCTTGACATTCCCCTGCTTTTCTATTAACTGTTTTCTTTCATGCCCATAATCCGAGAGGCAATCTTAAAACATTACATGACATATGTTTACAATGCGCATCTACGCCATTGTCAACGCCCCCCCCCCCCTTATTAATGCTACGGTTAAGATATATTATTCCTGTTCCCGTTTTTTCTTTTGAAATTGTTACATTCAATTCAAAAAGGCTTTTATTAGAACAGGATCTTTCACGAAGGGTCAATGAACCAGATCTCTCACTATTCACGTCAAATATTATTATCAATGAACTAGACTGTCGCTGACCGTGGTCAAGTGGTTAATTTTATTTGTGAAAACACGCTATATACATATTTTGGTGGATTTAAGCTTTGATTTAAAAAATTAAATGTTGCAATTTTCTTTCAAACTGTTGAAAAAATTCCACCGATTGCCAAGAATGTTTATCACGTTTAGAAAATCTATTACCACAAAATTAGACACTACCTCGTTTGGTTGGCTGGCTGGCTGGCTGGCTGGCTGGCTGGCTGGCTGGCTGGCTGGCTGGCTGGCTGGCTGGCTGGCTGGCTGGCTGGCTGGCTGGCTGGCTGGCTGGCTGGCTGGCTGGCTGGCTGGCTGGCTGGCTGGCTGGCTGGCTGGCTGGCTGGCTGGCTGGCTGGCTGGCTGGCTGGCTGGCTGGCTGGCTGGCTGGCTGGCTGGCTGGCTGGCTGGCTGGCTGGCTGGCTGGCTGGCTGGCTGGCTGGCTGGCTGGCTGGCTGGCTGGCTGGCTGGCTGGCTGGCTGGCTGGCTGGCTGGCTGGCTGGCTGGCTGGCTGGCTGGCTGGCTGGCTGGCTGGCTGGCTGGCTGGCTGGCTGGCTGGCTGGCTGGCTGGCTGGCTGGCTGGCTGGCTGGCTGGCTGGCTGGCTGGCTGGCTGGCTGGCTGGCTGGCTGGCTGGCTGGCTGGCTGGCTGGCTGGCTGGCTGGCTGGCTGGCTGGCTGGCTGGCTGGCTGGCTGGCTGGCTGGCTGGCTGGCTGGCTGGCTGGCTGGCTGGCTGGCTGGCTGGCTGGCTGGCTGGCTGGCTGGCTGGCTGGCTGGCTGGCTGGCTGGCTGGCTGGCTGGCTGGCTGGCTGGCTGGCTGGCTGGCTGGCTGGCTGGCTGGCTGGCTGGCTGGCTGGCTGGCTGGCTGGCTGGCTGGCTGGCTGGCTGGCTGGCTGGCTGGCTGGCTGGCTGGCTGGCTGGCTGGCTGGCTGGCTGGCTGGCTGGCTGGCTGGCTGGCTGGCTGGCTGGCTGGCTGGCTGGCTGGCTGGCTGGCTGGCTGGCTGGCTGGCTGGCTGGCTGGCTGGCTGGCTGGCTGGCTGGCTGGCTGGCTGGCTGGCTGGCTGGCTGGCTGGCTGGCTGGCTGGCTGGCTGGCTGGCTGGCTGGCTGGCTGGCTGGCTGGCTGGCTGGCTGGCTGGCTGGCTGGCTGGCTGGCTGGCTGGCTGGCTGGCTGGCTGGCTGGCTGGCTGGCTGGCTGGCTGGCTGGCTGGCTGGCTGGCTGGCTGGCTGGCTGGCTGGCTGGCTGGCTGGCTGGCTGGCTGGCTGGCTGGCTGGCTGGCTGGCTGGCTGGCTGGCTGGCTGGCTGGCTGGCTGGCTGGCTGGCTGGCTGGCTGGCTGGCTGGCTGGCTGGCTGGCTGGCTGGCTGGCTGGCTGGCTGGCTGGCTGGCTGGCTGGCTGGCTGGCTGGCTGGCTGGCTGGCTGGCTGGCTGGCTGGCTGGCTGGCTGGCTGGCTGGCTGGCTGGCTGGCTGGCTGGCTGGCTGGCTGGCTGGCTGGCTGGCTGGCTGGCTGGCTGGCTGGCTGGCTGGCTGGCTGGCTGGCTGGCTGGCTGGCTGGCTGGCTGGCTGGCTGGCTGGCTGGCTGGCTGGCTGGCTGGCTGGCTGGCTGGTGGGTTGGTTGGTTGTTATTTTGGTTGGTATTTTGGTTGGTATTTTGGGGCAATTGACCCATTTTGGTCATGTATGCCCCAATACATAAGATTCAAACACTCATCATATCAGACACTCATCCCCGATCATCTACCTGCCATAGGTAAAATGCAGGTAAGAAAAATGCCATTTTTCACAATAAATTCCCATGTAAGCTATTAAATTTGCTATTCCATCATAATTGTGTGTAATTCATATACTAGGATCATTAAAATGCATGGCATACTAAGAACATAACGTTTGGCCTGTCTAGAAGTGTATAACCTAATTATATTCCCACCTTGAGAAGACAGGTGTGATCCTTGCAGGTCGGATCGTAGTGACGTGGGGTCTCTGACCGGCGCATATCTTTGCTTCGTAAATTGTCCACCGCACGTCTGGTGGGGCGGCCTCTCGAGCAATCGTGAGGGTGGACAGACGAGTGCTAGGTGGAAGAAATAGAAAATAATTTGTTAGTGTTGAACGATTTTGTTTTATAGTATTTTTGATAGTTAAGGTAGTATTTTTTAATAATTTTAAAAACTGATATTTCAGTTGGTTGGTTGGTTGGTTGGTTGGTTGGTTGGTTGGTTGGTTGGTTGGTTGGTTGGTTGGTTGGTTGGTTGGTTGGTTGGTTGGTTGGTTGGTTGGTTGGTTGGTTGGTTGGTTGGTTGGTTGGTTGGTTGGTTGGTTGGTTGGTTGGTTGGTTGGTTGGTTGGTTGGTTGGTTGGTTGGTTGGTTGGTTGGTTGGTTGGTTGGTTGGTTGGTTGGTTGGTTGGTTGGTTGGTTGGTTGGTTGGTTGGTTGGTTGGTTGGTTGGTTGGTTGGTTGGTTGGTTGGTTGGTTGGTTGGTTGGTTGGTTGGTTGGTTGGTTGGTTGGTTGGTTGGTTGGTTGGTTGGTTGGTTGGTTGGTTGGTTGGTTGGTTGGTTGGTTGGTTGGTTGGTTGGTTGGTTGGTTGGTTGGTTGGTTGGTTGGTTGGTTGGTTGGTTGGTTGGTTGGTTGGTTGGTTGGTTGGTTAGTTGGTTGGTATTTAGGGGCAATTGACCCATTTGGGTCATGTATGCTCCAATACATAAGATTCAAACACTCATCATATCAGACACTCATCATACTCCGATCATCTACCTGCCATAGGTAAAATGCAGGTAAGAAAAATGCCATTTTTCACAATAAATTGCCATGTAAGCTATTAAATTTGCTATTCCATCATAATTGTGTGTAATTCATATACTAGGATCATTAAAATGCATGGCATACTAAGAACTTAACGTTTGGCCTGTCTAGAAGTGTATAACATAATTATATTCCCACCTTGAGAAGACAGGTGTGATCCTTGCAGGTCGGATCGTGGTGACGTGGGGTCTCTGACCGGCGCATGTCTTTGCTTCGTAAATTGTCCACTGCACGTCTGGTGGGGCGGCCTCTCGAGCAATCGTGAGGGTGGACAGACGAGTGCTAGGTGGAAGAAATAGAAAATAATTTGTTAGTGTTGAACGATTTTGTTTTATAGTATTTATGATAGTTAAGGTAGTATTTTTTAATAATTTTAAAAACTGATATTTCAATATCAAATATATTACAAATAAATAAGGCAAAGGAAATTTCATTGTTGTTCAATTATTCGCAGAGACCGTATTTTTGACCTCTGCTCTATCTTCATGGCCGGAATTTTTACAAACGTTTTCAGAACTTTGCGGGGTCCGAGCGTATAGTGGCGCTAGTTTAGATCATAAGTAATCAAGTTAACTAATATTCTATGGTAGTGTCACGATCACCTATTTTCAAATTAAGTACGTATATTGTTTAATTTTCAGCCAATCAGTGCTCAATTACTCTGATGTCACAACAATTAAGCAATCTAAATGTCTGAGAATTTTACATATTATAAGTTTTATCTATGACTTTTCTTAGTCTATAGTTTCCTTGTAATCAATTTAATACAATTCATCTCCCGTCTGAAATAATGACTAATGAGCTATCTGCTATTTCAGTTGAGCGCAATTATGGGCTTTTAATCGTTATAAAATAAAGTTCATAACTTCGTTCACTTGAACTAGCAGATAGCTCATTATTGCATGCAACGAGACTGTGGTAGGCAGACAGATCATTATTCCGGACGAGAGCGTGGTTTCTTTATAAAGGTTAAGACACGCACGCATTTCATGCGTCAATTTCGTTAAATTTTCAGGCCACATTTTACCGCGAAATTTCAAAAATAGCATTGCATGATGGGCGTATTCAAAGTTTCGCGGCACGATGTGGCCAACAGTACTTGAACGTGATTGGCTTAGCCCTTTAACATTGGTCCAATCGGTGGCTTAACCTGTATAAAGGAACGTTGATAAATATGTGCGACACTAGCGGCACCACGCTCATACCCCGCGAAGCTCTGAAAAAGTTGGTCCAATTTCTGGCCATAAAACACGAGAGTTCTAATATGGTCTCTGATTCGTATATATGAGCACATTTAAATGTATGAAGATTGCTATACATTCAAAAAACAGCATTTACCGCACATAATATATCATATATATATGTTGGCATCCAGGCGCGAATTCGCTTCGGACGCGAATTTTTTGTTCCCAACGCGTTGGGATCATTCGAAAATTCCATGAAGCGAAATTCGCGTTCGGAGCATCGCAATTTTGATCCCAACGCGTTGGGAACAAACGAGAATGATCCCAACGCGTTGTGAACAATGTGAAAAACGTCCAACGCGTTCGGAACAAAATTAAGATGTTTTTTAATGATTTCCATGACGCGAAGTTGATGGCGAGAAAGTCAAACTCATTGATACTTGAATTAGGATGAGTATCGCGGTTCGCGGTGAACATTAATAAATTAACAACGTAATACTTTCGTAATATGCTAATTAATTAATCAATTAATTCATTAAAACGTAAGAATGGAAGAACAAAAAAATATTATGAATAAGAAAACAGCACTTTTTTTTTTTTACAAGGATACACCCCTAAGAGCTTACAGCTCGCGGCGGGGTAATGGGTAAGGATAAGGTAGGGAACGGATGCCACGGCCTGTTACGCGTCCCAGCATTCACTGAGGTGAGACTGAGGGAACCGTGGAAAACCTCAGTCAGGACGGACACCTCTACTTTTTCTCAATGGACCAAAGCGATGTCCAAAGCCTGGGGAACCACACAAGTGCATCACTGCACTGGGTGGAAAGCGAGACGAATTTACCCCAGGGAGGGAGCAGCGTATTTTTTACTTGAAACGGTCACCCATCCAAGTACTAACCACGCTCGACGTAGCTTGACTTCGGTGATCTAACGAGAACCGGTCAATGCACTGCGCCACGCTCGACCCCACTTACCTTTCAAAAAAGCATACAAAATATAAAGCATATAAAAATAATATATATTATATTGCATAAAATTCAATATTGTCATAACAATTTTTTTACAGCATTATAAAAAACATTTCTCTCTATAATTATTATTTTTACACTGCAACGAAGAAACACTTGTCCATGTTTTTAGACATAAACCAACACGACAGCACCGCACACAAATAAGAAGTGAATTGACTTAAATTTACATGCTTGACCTTTGTAATAACCTGTATCCAAATATAATCAACAATTGAGTACCAAAGCTAGGTCACCAGGATATCACTTATCTTATTTTTTTTTTAATTGACAATTACATAAATAAAATAAATTTACTAATTTCATGTAAAATTCATAATGAATCACGTCATTTCATTTTGCAAATTGAAGGAAATTTAATTTAATGTGTAATGTAACTCAATCAAAGTCTTCTGCTCGTTGTTAGTAAACAAAGTATTGTTGTGTAATATCTGTCGCGTGAAAAGAAAAACATGGGATGGTTGTTGATTTACATGTTAACTTATGGAAAATGACCGTTAATTATGAAGTTGAAACGGTTAACTAAGCGCCAACGCCGACAATACCATTATGCCTAAAAACATGGACAAATGTTTCTTCGTTGCAGTGTAAAAATAATAATTATAGAGAGAAGTGTTTTTTATGCTGCTGTAAAAAAAATGTTAAGACAATATTGAATTTTACGCAATATAATATTTTATTTTTATATGCTCTATATTTTGTATGCTTTTTTGAAAGTTAAGTGCTGTTTTCTATTTCATAATACGACCCTATTATTTTGTTCTTCCTTACGTTTCAAGTAATTTATTAGCATATAACGAAAGTATTACGTTGTTAATTTATGAATGTTCACCGCGATGCCATCAACTTCACGTCATGGAAATCATTAAAAGACATCTTAATTTTGTTCCGAACGCGTTGGACGTTTTTCACATTGTTCACAACGCGTTGGGATCATTCTCGTTTGTTCCGACCGCGTTGTAATCAAATAGTTTTGATCCCAAAGCGTTGTGAATTTTGCTGAAGTGCCCAACGCGTTGGGATCAAAATTGCGATGCTCCGAACGCGAATCTCGATTCTTGGAATTTTCGAATGATCCCAACGCGTTGGGAACGAAAATTTCGCGTCCGAAGCGAATTCGCGTCCGGATGCCAACATATATACATTATATCTCTGAACATTTTTCATGCATGACCAAAATGGAACATTTAAACAATACACTGCAAAAAATCGGTATTCAGACCCTCCATGCTTTTAACATTTACTGAACGTTAAAAGTATTTAGAAAAATAGCTAAATGTCTTTGCTATATAATCACTGTTTTTACCATTTAAAAACTAACGTTTTAAACATTAGATTTTTGTTAACAGAATTAGCATTCAGAAATTGCATGTTAATAGCATTTAGAAGTATTATGTGCGGAATAGATCGTAATAAATTTTAGGGGTCGACCCTTAGAGGGTCATTATTCTTACTGAATCAATTAAAGCCAATGCTAAATCCATAATCCTCACAGTTTTTGACAAATTTTGTTATAAATATTTGTATACTTTTAAAAAATGACCCCTGTTAGACCCCAAGGGTCGACCCTTAAAATGCGTAAATAAGAGCTCTAAAGTTAGTTAAGGACATTGCTAATGTCAATTTCGCAATTTTTCATGAAAAAAAAATTAAAGGGTCTTTTGACCCTTAAGGGTCAAAGGGTCGCAAATTTAAGGGTCGCCATTAGAACTGCCATCAAATTTTACCCTAGGGACGAAATTTGTATAACCTTGTATTGAAATGAACCCTTATCATTTCACCATAGCTCTTATTTATTTTATATACCTCAATAATACTCTTCCTACTAAGAAAGCATTAGCAGTGCAGTGGTAAGGTATGATCGAAAGTGATTACCGAAGTTAAGCTGGCGAGTAGTTAGATTGGTGATCAATTTTTAGCTTTTTACAACAGGTATGAAGACTGTAAACAATAAAAGCATTGAGAAGCTAAACACTTTTGGTGATGCAAAAGTGATTGTGGAGATTCTCAATGCCTTTGGTATTTAGTTGTTTTTGCAGTGTATACAATTACAAAGTGAGTGACCCACAATTGGTGACATTCAGACTGCCCAAAGTGTGTGACAAAGCTGCTATAATAAGGTGAGGCCAGGAGAAAAGTCTACCACGAAATTGAGGATTTAATATTATGGAGCTAAAGAGACTTGCTCCACCTCAATTTTTAAGCTAACATGTTCGTTTATATATCTGTATACAACCACGGTCAAATATATTTTCAGAGATTTTTGTAAGAGCGTTGCGACTACGTTACTTCACACTTTGCTGTGATATCCTTTAACATACTTAAAACGAAAAATACTGTGACGTCATACTTATGTAAAGTACTTTTGATTAAGGGATGTCTCACACAGAATCGCATGACTTTGCAGCGTATGATAAAAAATTAAGAATCTATGGGTTCAGGAATACGAGCGCACAGCTTCGTATCATATCGCATGGTATAAGTTTTTTTCTCATTTAGAACCGGTTCTAAATTTTTATCTTTTTACCATAGTCATACGATACCATGGAAGTGTGCGACCCCCCTCAATGTAAAAAAAAAATATACAACGACGCAACAGCGATTTGAAGATTTATTATAAGGACGCGGTGGTAGAGAATATACAGACTGGGCCAGAAATGGTGTTCCGAACGTACGCTAAATTTTCGTCGGGAGGACTTTCAGCTAGAAAGTTGAAATTTGGCATATATAAAGCCAAGGGTTATATTTTTTTTTGACATGTGTTAGAATTTTTTTAAAATCACTCTTTCAAGCGTTTTTAGGGGTGGATTTACGATTTGCATTACTTCCTTATGGGATTTCCATGTTAAATTAAGTTGATAGAAAAATTTTGTCCGAACAGCACCCAAATTTTATTTCTAGGGGGTTAAAAACATGCTGAATCTAATGGTGTAATTTAAAATGTGATAAAAACAACCCCTATTGAGATATCGACCTTTAAACCTAAATTACGAGCTTTTTCTAGAAGTCGCAAAACCAGTAACGCCCTCTCTGATTGGCCGTGACGTCACTGAGCCAATACCCCTCCACTTACATAGCCTGGCTCTGCCAGGGTTAAAAGTTGCGACTTTGGAGTTGCGACTTCTGTTCAAGCGCAAAACAAAAAGCCCGTATTTTCATCCTTATTGCATTAAAAAATGGTTGCATCCTAATTTTGACATTACCGTTGTAACGAGCTAATTTTTTTACTCCAGAAAACACCTTTGATTTTTTTAAATCGGAGTTACTTAGGAATTTAATTTTTAGGGGTTGGTATTTTTACCCCTAATGTTGAAATCCTTAACTAACTCCGATTTAAAAAATTCAAAGTTGTTTTCTGGGGTAAAAAAATTAGTTCGTATCAACGGTAATGTCAAAATTAGGATGCAATCATTTTTTAATGTAATAATGGTCCATATCTAATTTAGGGTTATTGTTATCACATTTTAAATTACTTTTTTAGATTAAGCGTGTTTTTAACCCGCTAGAAATAAAATTTGGTGCTAATCGGACAAAATTTTTCTATCAACTTAATTTAACATGGAAATCCCATAAGGAAGTAATGCAAATCGTAAATTCACCCGTAAAAAGGCATGAAAGAGTGATTTTAAAAAAATTCTAACACGAGTCAAAAAAATTTACAACCCTTGGCTTTATGTATGCCAAATTTCAACTTTCTAGCTAAAAATTCTCCCACCGAAAATTTAGCGTACGATCGGATTACCATTTCTGGCCCTGTCTGTATAGATCCTGAACAATGTTATCATTACATAATTATCACGAGATATTGTACCAATATGTGCAGTAAAAATTACGTTTCTCTTTAGATAGGTTCTGCTTGACATTCCCCTGCATTTCAAACAATAAACAACATGCATGAAAATTTTTTAGTGCATAATTGATAGAAAATAATGCATCTCTAATTTTTTCAAATTTTTTTTTGAGGCCCAGAACAATTTTTAAATAATTATTGAAAGTTCGGCAACGCCCCCTGGAGGTGCTAATAGGCGTCTAGTCCCCATCCTTTTTATTAACAATTCAGGGGTGCCAAATTATTTTACAGAATTTTCAATAATTTTTTAAAAATAGTTCTGGCTCTCAAAAAATCTGAAAAAAATCCAAGTAGCATAATTTGGTGCCTTGTAATCATTTATGGAATAAAAAATTTCAAGTAGGTTGCCCAATGTTTTCTTTCATGCCCATGAGCAGGAAGGTAATCATAAAACATTACATGACAAATGTTTGCTCACAAGATCATCTTATACGAATAAGGTACAACATGACGGGGTGCTGTAATGAGAGCAGACGTAACGTTCGGGATATCAAGAGGTGTATGACGAGGCATGTGACGTCATAACGCGATATAATTTTCACTGTAAAGTACGAAAATTTAAAGCACCAAATTGTCGCCGGATGGGTCTGTAAAGGCGGATTTACATGGCGACAACGGCGGTGCGACGCGATTTTGACGCAACAGCTGTGAAATCCTATGCGGCGAGAGAATTCGCGAGGTTGCGCCGGTGAATATCGCGTGAATTAACGATGCTCTTTTTTTAATCACCAAATATGGTCGCCAATGAATGTTACAGCAAGTGCGCGCGCATTATTCGCTTCGCGTCGCTTGATAAAGACCGCCTTGTGAATCCACCTTAAGATCCTGACACTTACAGTTATGAAGTTGGCAATCCGTCAATTTTACTTCGTGGATAGTCTATACGAGTATTTTTATGAAGAAATAAATTCTCACGTGAAGTTTCATTCAAACTGTTTATAAAGATTTCTTTTTTTAATTTACAAAGTTTAATAATGCAAACAAATGACAAAAATTAGACACTGCATTCGAAACTTAGAGCACACAGATACAAAAATTCAATAACCATATCTCAAGCGTCACCTGTTATTAGTTAAATTTAAACTTGTAAACGTAATAAAAAGAGCAGTGCCTCTAATTACAATATAAATTTTTCATAAAAAGCGGAAGAGTGTATTGCATACTAAGAGCATGGGTTAACGTTCGGCCTGCCCAGAAGTGTACAATATTATACCTGGAGAAGACAGGTGTGATCCTTTCAGTCCGGATCGTGGTGACGAGGGGTCTCTGATCAACGAGGAGTCTTTCTGTCGCAAGTCGGGGGGTGGCCTCGATGATCGGTCGTGTGATGTGGCATGCAGGCAAGGTCTAAGAGCAATAATTAATTAAGCAATTAATAATAACTAATAACAATGCGGTGCAAAGTGAGAGATTCAAAACTTTTATTTTCCTTAATAATGTTCGATAAATATATATTACTTTATTATTTATTATTATTTTGAATGAAAGAAAGCATATCACCCTATCCATACATAGTTGCCAGCACATGATGAATATTAATAAATATATTAATTAATTCATATATTTTTCATGCACGGAAATTTTACAACTGAAATCTTATACAAAAATCAATTATATTTTGAATTTTGTATTTTTTTTTTTTTTTTTAAATACATTCAAGTAGTCACACGATTATATTTACAAAGTGAAAGTGACCCACACTGCCTCGAAGTGTGGTCCCTCTTAAAAGGTCCCAAACACATTGTAAGTGTTACCACCCCCATTGCCCCCCCCCCTCACAACAAAATTTATCATTACGAGATCAGCCCCCTTCCCCTAGAGTCGCGCGCTTGATGCGCCCCTGAGTCCAAGCCCCCATAAGTTTGTCCTAGTCCGAGGGATGATAAATTCAATCTGTGATAGGTCGATCTGACGTCACGTGACCCTCTCATTAAGATTTTATTGGAGGACAAAAGATCGTGACGTCAGATCAACCTATCCCAGACAGACTATACATTATGAACCCTACCTGGCGAGGACATGGAGTGACCACGGAGCGCACCTCGTGGTGTCACGTGGGGTGTTTCCTCGTCCTGACAGCGAGGGTCAAGATCTGAATGGTGATGTGAGAAAGTCCAGTCAGTTGAAGAGTTTTTATATGAAAATAACATTTTTCCTGATTCCTCGTGTAGTTATATAGTTGTTTAATTTCCCTTTAAATAATCAATTAACATACAGTGATTAGTATTTCAAATTTATTATTTTTATTTGATGATTTAAGATCCTTCAATAAAAAAAAAAGAAAAATAAAAACATTAAAAATATTGTTTACTTGAATTGTTTTCTACTAAAATGCATTACTTCAGGTACATATCTAAATATGTACTTTTTTAGTCCTTAGAGCTACCTTGATTGTTGGTACAGATGAGCTGTGACGTCATCAGTCACGTGGTCCTCGACTGTTCAGCTAAAGCGGAGAGTCGCCGCTAGCCCAGACGTGGCTGCTGCCCAACGGTGCTACAGTGGAGAACACAATATTGGGGGTATAGACAAAGCACTATAACCCAAATTTAGCCTTGATTTTTATCCCCTGGATAAAAGCGTGTACTAAACATAGTAACAAAAACCAAGGACTTAACATGGTGCTATATGAGTGAGCTAAATCAGGGCTATTCAATGTTAATCCGATACTGATTTAGCCCACATTTTTTATCACCATGTTTAGCCTACAATTTAGTACCATGTCTATTACTCTCTTTAATCCGGGGAGTCTAAAGTACGGTTAAAGTGCTTTGTGAATGCCCCATTGACATTTTAGTGTGTTATAATTAAAAATGCAGTTATTTAATGTTTTTATTAAATAAAATGTCAACTCACCACACCAAATTGTATTAACGCGTTGGTTGATACGGGTGTGTCGTTCAGTACAGGTAAAAAAATCAGGTGACCCAGCGGGCTGAGTGGGCATGGCATCACGGTCTCCGATACATCAGCAGCACACAAAGTACATGGGCATCGAGTTCTCAGCCACACACCAGCCGAGTGGCCCCTGCATTGAGAGATCAGAATATAAATTTAGAACATTATATTAATAAAGAAGTATAAATTATTTTGAAATAAAAAAAACTTAACTCACCAAACAAGTGAGGTCTTCAGGGCGGTGATCGCGCGGAGGTCACGTGACGAGATTAACCAATGATGTTCGAGAATTTACAGACTAGTTTTTAAATTATAATTAAATTATAATAAACTTAATAATTATGAAGTGAGAAAAAAGATAGTGAAATTAATTTTTAGTAATATTAATTTATAATTAATAACATTACCGGCAACGTGTTTTAGTTAACTAATCAATATATTATGATTTATCGATTATGTGATCGATATATTCACAATAATATCCATTTTCATGTTTAATTATTCAAAATTGAATAATTTTCAAACCAAAGGAGAGATAAAGGAGCCATGACTACACAGTTCCATTGCTAATATAGCATATCAAAATAGTGTCAAAAACGATATATTTCAAAGTGGAATGTTTCAATCAAAGCCTATATACAGAATATTCAAGTATATTATAAGCTTTGGGTTCAGTTACTTAGGACTATGTAATATGATCCAACAATCCCGGAAGTTACGTAAGAGACATCATTGCTTCAAAACACAACTATTCAATTATTATTTTTTAAATGCAAAATTCAATTTTTTACTTTATACATATGTTTTTATATTAGTTTTAACATTTCATAATTTTTAAAACAATATTAAAATAAAAATCGTTATTTTTATTAATTAATAACTTAATATTAAAAAAATATAAAATAATAATAAAATCATATTGTGAAAATGAAACATCCTGTTCTTCCCAGTATAATACAAAACAAGGTGGCCATGGTCTATATAGCAATTTCATTACATCAGATTTTACATATCATTCAGATGGAAGGATTATGGATAAAGGAAAAAAAATAACAAAACAATAATAAAAAATAAATAAAACGAAAAATAATAAAATAAAAACTAAAAATAACTGAAAAGGGTTATTATGGATAAAGACAGGTACGCCACAATTCTTTGTCAATGGATTTATCCAAAGCCAGGGTGACCACAAAGTGTGGCAAATTGTGACGATTTTGTACCCTGGGTGGGAGAAGCATAGCCGTGTCATCCTAACCATTTAAAGCTATGCTCAGCGAAGGCCGGTTACGCTGGTAACTTAGGGAAACGTCCGAACCTCCGCTACACCCCCACAGGACACCAAAAACAAGCGGAGGGGAAAGCAACTGCTGATCTCACGGTACAGCAATCACTCTCCTTCGCATTGTCGAGGGATTGAAAACCATCCTCGTAATTACTATAAGTTAATTGTTTTAATGATTTTCAGGGCCATGACAACCATGTTCAGGATGATACTACAAAAACACAGAATTTGAGTTTCAGAAATCTTGGTAAATTTAATATATCAAAACTTTTTTTACCATAATAACAATGTTAATTAAAGGAAGTATTGTTTTCTTCATCCTATCTTACTTCTTTATTTTTTACTTAAGTTAAAGGCAGTTAATTAAAAGTCTGGTTTATCCGCAAGGTCTCTCAATCACACCAGGTGTGATTTAATTCTCATTACATGACTTGACTACAAGTCACGGACTGCAAGCCCTAAACTAAACCAATATAAACAAGGCGTATAAGATTGATTGTGAGCAAAGCAATAGAAACTATAAACAAAAATTGTTATAACAGCTAAGCTACAAGGTAGTCAAACCATATCACATATACAAAACACCAATACCATGCATCAAATTGCTAATGGTATGGTGTGATTATAAAACAAACTATACCTGTGTACTCACTTTAAAAATATCGTTTTATAGTAAACTATTTTTAAAACATTGAAATAGATATTATTGTAATCAACAATGTTATAGTCACTTGAAATAATAAGAATGTATTTTCTTGAATTTAAACTTTTCCGCCCTCCAATGTCCGATAATATTTAATGTATATCAAATGGATATAATTTATTCAACGCATGGCAAGTGTTAATTCAAAGAAACGCTCAATTTTAAACACACGTGCCAGCCAGAAGATGGCCGGCTGTAAAATATCACACGAGCGAGGTTCATACACCTCGGGGTAGAGCAAACGTTGGAAAAAATTTCACAACTTACAACTGTCAAATTCGATCGCCATTTAAAATAACATTGTTAAAAAATGTTGAATAAATTTAATAATTAATTTAGTTGACGTAAGCATAACTGTGAAACAATTAATAAGATCATAAGCGCAATTACTTTCGCAACAAAATTTCTATATTTTAATTTTATTAGATAAAATAAACAAATAAATAATACATCATTTATATAATTTACACCAGAATATTAATTTAAATAATTATTAAAATATTTTTAAAAAGTAGAAAAAGGGATATAAAAGATTAATAGAAAAAAAGATTAATCAAAAATGAATGTTAAAATTTATTACACATCATAAAAAATTAATTAAATACAGGTTTCCCGTAAAATATAATGTAAAAACTTCTGCCATGCTTTGAATGTTCACTATAAACATCAAGGCTAGAGAGAAAATGTACGGACAAACATGTCGCTGCTAGTCGACACGCCTCTCTATCTCCAGAAGAGCTCGATTTTCGTTGTCTCGTGGAATCACCTGAGGAAATACATCGCAGCTTTCAGTACAATCACGCTCAAAAAAATTTGAGATCGAGAATGGGCGAATCTACGCTAATTTATATATTATTTCACCCAATACAAATAGATACACATATTATTGAAATGCTATACAGTCGGGATAACATAATACAAATAGATACACATATTGTTGAAATGCTATACAGTGGGGATAACATGGGGAAAATTCAAAACGATCGCAAATTATACTCGTAGTTCTGTTTTTTTACCATTTCAAGAAAGTATAATTTTCAATTGCATAAAATTAATTTAATTTAAAGACCCTAACTAAAAACGCATTTCCACGAAAGTATTACCCTAGGGTTTCACTCGCTGTACCAGGTGGGAGGGGGCGAAACGACCTGCTATTTAATTCACACGATTGTTAAAGAAAAATCTTGCCTCTTTTTGTGGAATTTGTGGATGGTTAATCAACAGTAAGAATGATGCATTGTTTCAAAAATTTGGGACTAGTATTTTACATTTTTTCACATGTTTAAAAGAGATATGGTTCATCTCGATATCCCCTTCCCCCTTCCTGGTTATGCTAGAGTTAATGTGCTGACTTGCTGAATTATAATATAGGAACCTTATCGTCAGGTGAAAAGATGAAACAAAAATAATTTCCTGGTGATGCAACTACAGTCAAGTAAATTTAAAATTCCCGCCGGAAGATCCCATAGAAGTAGAAATTTCTAGTCTTCCTATTGGTGTTTACATTTTGAAATTTTAGTTGAAGGTTTCTAAGAAGATAACTAACATGTTTTTAAACGTTTCAAGTCTCGGATCTGAACAAGACGACCGGAAACCTTCCACTTCCAGCAGGAATATTTTATAAATCTGAGTGTACAACTGGTTCGTGTTTGACAAAGATCACTGAAGTATAGTACAAAACTAAAAACCCCGTACCGTAATATTTCGCTTAAAATAAGTTTTAATTGTTTTAAATAAAGTAGAGTGAGTGATTTCATTTTTTATTTTTTTAATATTTTATTTTCTAAAAATAATTTGAATCACCCTCTATTGAGAAATGAAAACCAAAAAACTCCCAAAGTTAGTGTTTTGGAGGCCTTTAACATGCATGCATCCTTATATGGAACAGAAAACGGCTTCTTACTCCAATTTCGTCTGAACTATGGTACCTATTAAAAAATATGTACGTATTCTATGGTGAATTCTTTAATGAATTTTCAAATAACAAAAAAAAATTACGGATCCGCTTTTCCGGAAAAAAATTTTGAAAATTCTTATGGGAATTAATCCGCAAAAATTTTAATATTTTCTTTCGGAAAAACGGCTCCGTAAAAAAAAAAATGTTATTTCATAATCGATTAAAGAATTCATCATAGTATAAAAGTACATATTGTTTAATTGGTACGATAGTTCAGACGAAGTTGGAGTAAAAAGCTGTTTTCTGTTCCATAAGGATGCATGTTAAAGGCCTCCGAAACACCAACTTTAGGAATTTTTTGTGGTGAAGCTATTAAAGAAGGAATTTTTTGGGTTGCATTTCTCAATAGTAGACAGGTAAAACTATTTTTAGAAAATAAAATATTCAAAGAACTGAAATCACTCACTGTACTTTAATATAGTCCGTACCGTACTATTTCGTTTAACCTAATTTCAACAAGAGAAAACTTGTTTTAACCAATTAATAGATTGATTTTTCATGTGTAGCATTTTAGTATCTAATTATCTTTGAAATCCAGAAAAAAAATCATCGTGACTGTATGGACCGCAACTTAATTAAAATATTGATTTTTTTTTTATAAATTTAACATTTAAAACATTTGAATTGCAGAAAATTAAGTTTCAACATGTCTATGAACAGCAACTTAGTTAAATTATTGCTTTTTTTTTTATAAATGTAACATTTATAACATTTAAATTGCAGAAAATTAAGTTTCAACATGTCTATGAACAGCAAATTAATTAAAAAAGTATCTTTAAATATAATTAAACACATGTCTTATAACATTTAAATTGCAGAAATCTAAGTTTCAACGTGTGTATAATATATAAACAGCAACTTAATTAAAATAATGTTTCATAAAGTCAACTCACATTTAACGTCGACATTCCGCTACACGTCTCTCTCGTCCGCTCGCCACACAAGTACTGAGCAGTCAGTGAGCACCAAGCAGCGACCTTCGACATCACCTGTTGACTGCCTCCCCTCTCTCTTGTAGGGCGCTCTACTTGCGCTCGCTGCCTGTCTTGCGGTGACAGATTATACGTAACTAAAACCCCTTCTACATTCAGCATTTAAGGATGAATCTCAGTAGGTTGATATCTCGCAATCGTACCGCCTGAATGCAACATGATATGCAGGGAACTTAGAACTCACCATCAATAGGTGGCATACAAATTTTGAAGCGAATCTGTCTTATCAGTTTTGTGAAACCTGAGGTATAAGTTTAACATTGGCCTTATGGACGAAAACCGGAAATGGAGCTGTTGTAAGAAAACTGCAAGACTGAATTCGCTCAAACCATAAGCGATTAAGTTTTAGAACATTCTCGATTTTTTAAAATTTATTTCATTCGATTCGTTTGCAAGGAAACATTCTCTGATTCCGAAGTAACTGAGATTAATCGTTAAGCTTATAATACAATCAATTTAAGTACTTTGTTAAGTGTCGTATTTAAGTACTCAGTAAAGTCATTTAAAATAAAAAAAAAACGTTTAGAAAATGTATCAAAACTATTATTGATGATTTACGAACACAATTCATCCAGAAAGAAAAGAAATATTCATTGATAGCAATGTTACAAGGAGGCACTTCCAGAAATTTATTATTTTATTATGCAGACTTCTCAGGCCTATAATATAACATATAATATATTATATATTACTATACTGTATAGTATTATATATATATATATATATATATATATATATATATATATATATATATATATATATATATATATATATATATATATATATATATATACACACATATATAATATAAATTAATGCCTTTTTCACAAAAAACATTATTTAAAAACTTATGTAATTTTGAGTAGAGTATGAATGGGCGCAATTTAATACAAAGCAGGTTTCTAACCACGTTTAACTAGGTGGTTTAACACGTAAAACAGGTATAGTTAATGCTTAACCTCAGATATTCGGACGAAAAAAGTCGTATCGACAGATGTTCTTGAAATTAATTTGGTAGACGTACAACAATGGACAACATACATGAAAAAATTTTATTGCAGAAATGAATAGAGGGTACCAAATTATGCTACTCTGAATTTTTTCAGATTTTTTTGAGACCCAGAACTATTTTAAAATAATTATTGAAAGTGGGGCCACGCCCCCTGGAGGCGTCAATAGGCGTCCAGTCTTTATCCTTTTTATTAAGGCATCAGGGGTGCCAATTGAAATTACAGGACTTTCAATAATTGTTTAAAATTAGTTCCGGGTCTCAAAAAAATGTGAAAAATTTCAGAGCAGCATAATTTGGTACCCTCTTTTCATTTCTGCAATAAAATTTTTTCATGCATGTTGTCCATTGTCCAAATACTACTGATTTTTTTTAGATTTTTTTAACCGTTGGTTTAATTATAATTAATTTATTCAAATGCGTATTTTGTATCCTTTCAATGTTAAATTTTTCAATCAACATTGCACAAAAACGGCTCGAGAATTTTTTTAAAATTGTACATGGATTAAAAGCTATTTTTTTTGATAATTTTTTGAATTGTTTTCATATATTTCGAACCGTGGCAATGATCATTTCTGATATGTCCTAAGAAACTTGGCAACTATCTCAAGGACTGTAGCTACCACCCCCTCCTAATCTATTATTCGCATTACTATTGCAACAGTGTTGTCAGATTTGCCAGTGTAGCCACGCCTCTTGACCTTGATAGACAAATTCTCAGGTTATACCTTTAGAAAGCTTAAGGTAACTGCTTCGTGAATCGCACACTATATTTATATTTGAATATATTCAAATTTCTCTTCTAAATCTGTGATACTCGAAAAAATATCGATCCTAATATCTCTGTTTGTTTGAACTCGCCTTGTATTTTTTACAAACATCAGTATGTTTTTTAATGCCATAGGCCACGTTTTTTTTTTCTTTGTATTTAATCCCCTGACAATACTTTTTAACTGCTGACTTTTTTACGTGTGAGGGAATTTTCCTCCGACCACGTGTGTTTATTAGAGGGTGACAATTGATAACAAACAACAGTAGTGCAGTGAGAGTTTTTATTTTACATACAACATACATTACAATATTACTGCATGTTATATTCTCTGGGTAACAGACTCTTGTCTACAACATGATCTCTGGACAGCACGATCGTTACTCCTTCCTCAAGGTGCATTTCAATGGAGCGATGTCGTCACGAAGCTTGCATGGCGAAAAAAGCGCACTTGCAGTAAAACCATATGGCAGCCATATTGACGAGGAAAAATCACTTTCCCGCAGTGATGTAATCACGCTGTGATTTTTCCTCGCCAATATGGCTGCCATGCGATTTTACTGCAAGTTGGCTTTTCTCACCCTGCCAAGCTTCGTGACGACATCACTCCATGGAAATGCACCTTCACTTGCTAGAACTGCAGCTCATTAGACAGAGAGATGTAAATATGAAATTTTGGGTGAGATAAGATTAAGAGCACCCAGTCCATCAATATCAAATATTTTTGGTTTGCCACGCCTCCATAGACTGTGTCATTGTAGTTAAAGGTAAAATGGATACTTTATTTTACATATTCGGGTACCTAAGATTTATTTTGGTATCCCCGTGGCTCAATATTTTCGTAAGATAGTTATTTTATAATTTGATTTGATTTGTTTATTGGATCCAATACAGAAACTCCTTATTGTGGATGTATTGATAGATTCATAATATTATAATAATTACAATCCTATATAAAATATAAAATAAAATACGACAAACATTATACACATTATACAATAATTCATTAATTATATATTTAGTTAAAAAGTTATTCTAAAAGTCGTTGGTTGAGTCAAGCTGGCACGCAGCCACAGCTGCCGCTGATATGACAAAAAGGGGGTGGTAGAGGAGGTTCCCCCGATTCACGGAAGATTTGTCGTATCAGCGGCTGCTGCGGCCGTGCGCCGGCTTGAATCAACTAAAAACTTTTAGAATCAGTTTTCAAATTAAGTGATTAATTTAAAATTAGTTAAGCATCGTTCGAAAATATAAAGATACAGGGATGTTAGAACATTTCTTACGCAAGCGAATATTTAAAAAATTTATTTACTTTAATTTTGTTACAACTTTAACGCCAACTAATATAGATAACATGATGTCCAGAGGTGTATATTACTAGGGGGTAGGTTGTAGATTTATTTTCAGTTGGCAGGTGCGTTTCTTAGACATCACACACCAAGAAATCAGAAATGCAAGAGCGGATGGTCTATAATGGACAATTTGTATCACATTTTTTTTTTCGCTGAATCGAAAGAGGAGGTTGAAAAATACACCTATGAATTTTATGAGATTTTTATTCGTACTACATTATGGCTAAAATAGAGATGTAAAAAGGTCACGTGACCTGGAAGCGGCGCCCGTGACGCCCATGACGTCATCGAACTGTCTGATCAAGCAAACGATCGTCTATATAACGCTTGTAAAAATTAAATTAATTGTTGCTTGTTTCCATGGCAACGTGGTTGCTTACAAGCGTTATAAAGTTGATCGTTTGTTTAACCGAACAGTTCAATGACGTCATAGGCGCCATAGGCGCCACCTCCAGGTCACGTGACTTCTTTACATCTCTCTTTTAGGCATGATGCAGTACAAGTAAAAATCTTATAAAATTCACAGGTGTATTTTTCGACCTCCTCTTTCGATTAAACTAATAAAAAAAAATAAGCAAATTGTCCATAATGTAATTATTTAACAGGCTGTAGCCTAGACCAATCCCATGAAGGAAGGGAGGGAGGCGCGGACCAGAACCAAATTTCGGTGGGGGAGGGAGGAAGGTGGCTCTCTATTATGCCAATGTTAAAAATATGCAAATATTGGCCATGTTAAATCTGAAATTTGGGGGGGGGGCAGCTCCCCCTGGATTCGCGCCTGAAGGAAGTGTACTAGGGTTGGTAGACGGTGGTTTTATTTTTAGTTGGCAGGTAATTTTCTCAGGCAGTTCAGGCAGCAAAGGCCAAGACAGCAGCATGGCAGTAACGAGTGGTCTCTGTGCATCCTGCTGTAGCCCGGACCATACACGTGCACGATGCCGGGCCGGCCGCAGCGGCAGCACCAGCTGATCAGTGCGCATGCGCAGAACGCCACGAGCACAAACACTGCCCCGACCACGATCACCCATACAGGCAGGGAGGTCAATCTGGAAATAAAAACGTACCCGAGTTGAAATAAATTTCATCTTATTTTCGCTATAAAGCTCTCTTCTTTTGTCTATTCCCTCTTTGCACGATTTTAGAGGGAAAAAGACAATATTACTTATTTTTCTCTCTTCTTGTGAGTAGTATTATTTGTTGCGTTTTGCACGGATTTGCGGATCTGTACGGATCGTCTAATTACTCCCTAATTACAAACAATAAAAGTAATTAGAGGTAGGAAATATTAAAAATAAACAATGAGGTCTCCGCGCAAGGCCGGGCGAAGTCGCAGCAGCTCGTGTGAGTGTGTCAATCACGCTCTTTAATATTGTTTTAAATAATTTTAGTTCAATTAGGCAATTTTGTAATATACATACAATGTCATCAAAGCAAGGCAAGGTCACAGTATGCAGCAGCGCACCGAGCTTTCCTCCTATTTTTACAATGAGAAATAAATTAGTTTTTATAACTTTTTAAACGAGCCACAGCGCAAGGTTGCGCGAAGTCGCTAAGCGTCTTGGCCCCTTTCACGCGGTCAATGTTTACAATAGTATAGTTATTATAATATTATAATTAGACAAAATTTTGTAATTAGCATACAATGAGATCAATGCTAGCAATGTCACAGTAGCAACGCACCGAGCTTTCCTCTTCATATTTTTACAATGGAAAAAGAATGAGTTAATATAATATATCAGACAATGAAATAGTTAAAAAATATTTAGCATATAATTACCTTAATATTTATATGTAAATAGACATGTATTTAATTATCTTATACTTGTGTAAATTTTTGAGAAAGTGAAGGTCTTCATCAGATATAAAACGTTAAGTAAATAGATGTAGAAAAGAATACAATTATAACAAATGCTCCGCACCGAGTCGAGCAAAGTCTCAGCAGCTTGCGCGAGCCACTTGACGTGTGACCGTGTCTTAAACGCTAAATTTATATATTTTAAATGTTTATAATTAAAGTATTTAGACGAAACTTTAATTTGCATAAAATATTTGACACTTTACATAGCCATGCAAGGTCATAGTGATCTGCTGTGCGATCTGCTGCGTTAATTGTTTTTTTTCTTACTATTTTCATTACGAAACTTTTGTATATTATATTTAAAAATTAATTTTTATAATTTAATGATATATTATAACGAATATAAAATAATTTAAAACATAATTTAAATATCATATATTATCACATTACACATTAATAAAATTGTACGGAGAAAAAGAGCAGGCTAATTAACTTTTTAATAAATATAATTAGTAAAATAATTATATGTTATTTGCATACAAAGTATGCCTACACACAGAGACGGCAAGGTCCAAGCGGTTTTTGACAATACTCCCGACCTGTGAATTAAATTTTCTCTATAGCTTTTATGTAAATAAATGAGTTATTAAGTTATAATCAATATAATCAATATAATAAGTTAAAATAATGATTTGTATTGGGAAATCATTTAATATATATTTAAAAATTTATTGCTTAATAATATAATAATTAAAAACAAAATATAAAGAAATATACAAAATTAGTATATAATTAGCATACAATAACCCTTTCACGCTTGCATGCCCCAGCTTTAGCAGCCAAGACTACCATTGCTTGAGGAAGCAAATTTCTCACGAGCGTCACGTGTGCTATTGCAGTTTAACTTTATATAAACGATATTTTTAACATTTAAAGTACATAAATTTAATTTTATTTGGCAAAAAGAAAATGTTATTAATTTTATATTATATAAAAGTATCAAAATAATGTTAAAGTTATATGACATATTTTATACATATTAATAAGAAACAATTACTAATGTCAAGTATGTAAGGTAATTATGTAAAAATATGCTAATTATATGTAAGTTAGAGCTCTGTATGCTATGCCTTGACTTGAATATGGTTTAAACTATGCAATTTTTACGTTACTTCATTTGAAAAATCAGTATTTGCAAGCATTTCTATTATCGTTATTTACGTTAAATTTGCAATAGAGTTTTACATGATGTCTTGCAGATATTAATAAAAATAGAAACGAGGCTAATAAATTGATAAAATTATAATTATTTATCATGACAAATCTCTTATATTATACGCATTTTTATGTAGTTTTAGAAAATATGCATCGAAAATAAGTACATGAAATGGAGGTGAGAGCAATGTAATATAATACAATACACCTCTAAGTTATTCCTAACAGTATATTGTAAGAAAATAACTTGTATAATATAATTTTCTTAACAACTATTGAAGTGATCAAATTAATATATTTCAAGTAAGGAGTATACGGTTTATTTACATTATCTAATGCAATATCTTTTCTAATTAGTACAATTATTAGCCTAATGTGTAAACATTTCAGTCAGCATAACTTCAGTCTAAATAATTACACCATACAAACTGTTTTTTCGCGTACAAGACAGAGTAAAAAAATCTGAGAGGTATAATACACTTATAAATTATTATATATGCAAAAGGAATATTTTAATTACAACGAAATTTATTATAAATATAATCTTATTGTTATTAAAAATTTTAATACCTTAATGAAATAGTTTAATATTTTTCTTTCTGCTGAGCCTCCGCATACAGTCAGTAAATAAATAATTATATCCTAAAAATATATTCTATAGTAAACATATATAAAAAAATATTATACGATAAATAATATAAAACAGAATAATAATTAAAATTTAAATAACCTCGAATAAAAACTTCTCAAAATTGATGAAATTCGTAAAAAAACTTTGTTAAAAAATAAAATATCATTTTATGAATAACACTAAAAGCTAAATTATACTATTTAAAATATGTTAAAAATTATTGATTTTCTTATAAACACATTTTTGAAGTATAATTTTTTAAAATTTTTGCAAGAAAGAATGTAGACATTATGAATGCCCATTCTTAATGAACTTTTATTGAAATTACATATTAACTATTAAAATTGGGTCTAAATACTTAGAAATAACAAGAAATGTATATATTATTTTACATTAAAATCTTTTTATTAAGTGTATAATTCTACATAAAATATATATTTAAAAAAATGAAGAACAAAAATTAAACAGTGTATTTTCATGTACACAAGCATTAAAAATCCACACAATACTGCTGCGATGAAGTCCATTCATAAAAACTTGAAGTTCATTAACATCGAAGGCATTGTAACACGGAAGAACAAACATTTGATATAATCAAACTTTCACTTCTCCTCACAGCTTGCAGCGTCTCTCTTGCTTCAAGACATCATGGGGTCACAGAGAGGTTTTAACAAAAACCGGTTCTTATGTAATTTATTCTGAAAAATGTATAATGTGTATTTTAAATAAAAAAAATTTATTATAAAGAGTATTTTCTTTTTAATAATCAATAACATCAGTAAATGCTTCATGTATTTTGAATAATTGACAATCTGTAGAAATTTTTTTGTGTTCTAATAAAACATCAGTCTTTTTGTTTATATTATAAATTCGATGATTACAATACACACATCTTATATTATATAACACTTTATCATCACAGATGAAACCGTTTTGAGCGATTTTTTTAATATTATATTTATCATTCCAAGAATGAAATGTTTTCATACGAACATTACTTTCAAAAATACACGTTTTATCAAAGTTGTCATACACCCAGTCTGCCATTGCAAATGCTTGATAGTGTGAACATTTTTCTTTGTTTAATTCGTTACTGTGTTTAATACACTCACTGCCATAATGAGGTGACAATTGATCGTTTTCAGGACAACCAAAATTGTCCAAATTTAAGACTTGCATATTTAAATCAATATATTTTTTAATATAATTAAAAATCTTTTCGTTGCGAACATAAACAAATCTTATATTTTTTAATCCATCAAATATTATTGTTCTTAAATTACAATATTCTTCACCAATTAACTGATTATTAGATCCTTTATAATTCCAAGCATTTTGTGGAAAATATACAGGATATCTTATACGGAAGTGCGAGCTTGCACTAGTCTGTACACACACTATACTGAGTTCATTAATTATCTCATCGCCTTCTGTATTTTCTTCATAGTTAACGTGTAACACGGCAGACGTCATCTCAAGTACTAAGTAAAAAATATTTGAAAGTTCTATATATTTTATTTTTTTTACTGAATATGTCTTACTCTCCCTGAAAAAGGATAATAATCAATTATTTCATCAGAAATTAATAAAACATACATGATAGAATCTGGCTTAAATTTCTCATAGCTCTCGTAAAATAACTTAACATCGACACTTCCTGTTTTGATATCTTCAGGCTGCTTATTCATGTCAAGGACAATAAGTGGGAATTTTGTTACAAAATCTGTAAGCGATAGAACAGGCTCCACTTCTTTGTCAGTGTAGGATGATTTAAAATTACAATAATTATTATACAAAAGGGCAACTTGGTTTGGATACTTAATTAATAAATCCTCATAAGGGTAATATACTCCATTTAGGTATAATCGTACTGTCTTCATATCAAGCTGATCAAATCTGCAAGCATTTATTTTTGAATTTAATTTTCTATTAACCTGATATGCAATTGCACAATATCTAGGCTTATGTAAATTTGTTGTAGTTAGTATATTAAAGTTATCAAAACTCTTACTTAAAGATAGTGGTTCTACATGAATGCTCCAAGTTCTAAAGCCTATTTGTATTTTTGTATTATTTTCAACTAACTTTAAAAGCTTTATTTTATTACTATCACTTACAGTTACATGTTGCATTTTCCATTCTATTCTCTGTATTATTAATTTAGCACTCTTCACATTACTACCTGTAATATGAAAAACGTCATCATCTGACCGTGCGCGAATTAACACAATTTCGTGTTTACTATTAGCAAAAATCTTTTTATAATCAGCACACAAGCCAAAGATTGAACTTAAATTAATACAAAAATTTAGCTCATCATTATTACTGACAGCTTTTGACCCAAAATTCTCAAATATGCCCTGAGTTTCCACGGCTTTTAATTCGTTACTATTTAATAATAAGAGTGATCTGAATAAAGATGACATTCCGGGGTGACGAACATTCTCTACAATTACACCATTAATTAAGTAAGAAGCCTCTGAAAATATAAATGGTGGATAGTTGCTAACTAGAGCTGTTTCTAAATTGGTATTATTGGCATCATCGAGTTTTTCAATTTTAACTTGTGCATGTATATGTAACATACTGTTACATGGAAGTAAATATGATTCATTGCTATTGCTAATTGATATTCGGATATCATCGTTATAATTTAGCTTACTAGAATTCTGTGGAACGTAAGATAAATACCTCATATTATTAATTGTTTCATCAAACCTAGCATCGGACTTGATGTTTAATATATCTGAAGTAATCATTTTTTAATTTTTAAACCAATTGATTTTAAAAACTGTATGTTCTGAGCAGATAAACGTTTCACAGTTCTCTTACGACTGATTGTTTTATGTCTAATGTTTTCACTTTTATTTACTTGCTTGCTAAAATCTAAAGCCATTTAAAACGATTGTAAATGCAGTACAATTGTTATATTTTCGTTCATAAAATTTATTAGATTACCGTCTTGATCCGTTACACGCAGAGAAATTTCATGTAATGAAGAATTATTATTAGTAATTGGTAAATATATACGATTTGGTGTTTCAGAAATTTTATATCCAAATGGTACATTTGGAGTAAATTCATAAATAACGTGACTAGAACTAGAGTTTTTATAACTACCCGAGACAATACTGCACTCAATATTAATTGTTGAAGCTGTATGAATTTTTATCGGTTCATCAGATACATTTCTTTTATTTGCTGGTAAAGATCTTTTACTAAATCCCAACAGTGAACCAAAGCTTTTAGGTCTATCAAAGTGTATAGCAAAAGGACTTAAAATTTCAATTTTTAATGTTATTTCATTTAGTATTATATTTATTTCAGGATTAACATATTTTTTAATCCAATTTGCAAGATCACTGATATCATATACACCCTTTGGAAGAGTCAAATATTTATCTCCATAATAGAAATTATTGTTGTGTTCTGTTATATTTGCTATCGTATAATAACTGTTAAAATTTACTAATGCTATTCCCAAATCAGTATTTGATGGTAAATTAATTGGAGGATTATACAAGGCAGTTAAAACTGAACTGTTTCCATTAAAATTTAATAGTTTAGAAAACAACATTATAAATTATTTGTTTCTAACAAAAATTCCAAGCATTTGTGGCCGCAAATATTACTGTTGAGTTTTTGATATCGCACACGATTATATATGATATTTTTATTCTTCACATATGATATAAATTGTTTTATTGGTAGTAAATTCCCAATTGGGTCAAGATACAAGATAACTTTTTTATTAATTCTATATGCAACCCAATGACTACCTTGTTTAAAACTAGGCTCTAAATTTATAATACCACATTCTGAGGATAAAGGTTTAATTGGTAATTTGTCAATACTAAATACACCAATAAAATCTTTAATTTTCAATTTTTTAGCATAAAAAGTTAAATCAACGCTGCTTAATGGTTTATCAGGTAATTGATTCAAAATGAAGTTTTTTTTTTTTTATTTATAAAGAGACCAAACCCTGATTTATATGGCTTCAAAATCATTCCAGCACCTACTTGTTTTTCTTCCATTTTTAAATTATGACGTTTTAATTCTTCCAAAGTAGCCTTATCATTTTTAGTTTTATTTATAGCATTCACAACAGCGGATATTCCCCCACTAATACTTCCTAACGCAGCTAGGACAGAAATGACAGGTATAATTAAAGGAAGAAAACCACCCTGTTGAACAGGAAGTGGGATGACACGAGGTGTTTTAACTTTCGAGTTTTTTATAATACGTTTTGCAAATTTATATCCCGTTAAATAAGCAGATTTTACATCAGTATTACCTGATTTTTGCAATTCAAGTCTAGTCTTGTTCACAATACTTTTAAAACTTTTTGACTTGGCTAATTTGTGTAATCTCTTTAATTTACTTTTTAAATTTTGTCTAATATCTTTCCTTGTTTTCCTCATCCTCTTTCTTCTCTTGTTTTTGGTTCCCATTATAAAACTTACTAATATAACTATGTAAATAAAATTTAATGTTTACTTCCGAAAAATTACAGGAAGAATGAATATTTTACAATAATGTAAAAGTATATATACATCATTATTCATATTTATAATTATATAATTGTTTCAAATAACTAATAGTTTCATATATTTATATTTCCTCGTACAATAACTTCATCCACTTATTTAACGATGTTATTATAATTTGTTGTGGCATCATGAATATTAAAATAAACTCTATATTAACTTATCAGCTTACAAATCTCTCTCGCCGGCTGTTGCTCAACCAACAGCTACTTCTTTAGTTGAACCTGTTATAAAAAATGAAGGTCACGCATAAAGCCTCCTCCTTCTGAGGGAATGAAAGTTTCATTAACCTTCAGGTGTAAAATCATGTGTGAAAATATTTACATTCTTTTTTATGTTAATTTTACTTAATTATTTTAATTGTTGACATCGCAAGCAAAACAATGTATTAAGTTTTGATAACCTTGTATAATAATGAAGATTTGAGTATATATGCTTCCACTTTAAAACGGGAATCAGTTTATTCACTGGTGTCCTGCTTTCAACTTGGAGACCTTTAATACCATGGAGGTTACTGTAACTGCAACAGATGAAGATAAAAATAAAAAGTGTCCGGATTGTTTCAAAACATTTTCAACTGTAAGTAACTTAAACAAACACTTACGCAGTTTAAAAGCATGTAAAAGAAAGGTTCATGATGTAAATTTAGCCTGCAAGAAAGTTAAAATAGAAGATAATACAATATCAACAAGTGAGAGTGAAAATACTTTTGATATCAAAAACTTTACAAATAACAGGTATCTAACTGATCATGCAATGAATAAAAACGTTGTTGTGTTTGAATTAAAAAATAATACGAATCAGAAAAGTGTTGTGGATTTTGTTAACAATAAATTAATAATAATTCAAGAAATTATTGAAAGCCTTGTTGCTGAATATGGTAGTATTAAAGTGAATGTGGTTATTTTATGTGACTTTATTAATATTGGTGGTGAGTTAATGGAAAGGAACTTTAAAATTAAGAGTGAAAGCATATATTATGACACAAATATAATTGAATTTATAAATAAAACAACACAAAAAATTGTTAATGAAATATTAGAGTGTGAATTAAAAAAAAGTGGTTGGGCATTGAGTAAAATTAATAGCATGCAAATTAACATTCACAAATTCACACCATTGAGTGGAAAGTGTCATATTAATTTACCTGATTTTATAGTTGCTAAACACTGTGTTATTAATCCACTAAATATAGATAATTGATGTTTTATGTGGGCTTTGCTAGCTAAATATTTAACAAAAAGATATGATATCATTAAATCTTATATGGAACAAATTAACAGATATTCATTTTCAAATATTGAATTTCCAGTGAAGTTAGAAGATATAAAGAAATTTGAATTAAATAACAATGTTAGTGTTAATTTGTACGGTGTTAGTAATAAGAAAAAAATTATTTATCCAATTAGAGTGAGTAAAGTTGAAAAAGAGGACCATCATGACTTACTTTTCTTTAGAGACACTACTGGAATTGGTCATTATGCTTGTATTAAAAATCTTGAGAAATTAGTTAAGAAGCAAATACTGAATTCAAATCGTAAGTTTTTTCTTTGTAAAAATTGCTTCTCTCATTTTAATTGTGAAAATAAATTGCGAACGCATAAAATTTATTGTATGGAACATAAACAGGCGAGAATAGTAATGCCTACTGTTGAGAATGGTGAAAAACCACAAATTTATTTTAAAAACTACCAACACACATTTAATATTAGGTTTAATTTGTATGCAGATTTTGAATGTATGTTAAATCCAGTACATACATGCAACCCTAATCCATCATGCTCGTTTACAGTGGAAACACAAAAACATGTTATTATGAGCTTTTGTGTATATTTAAAATCAAGTTTTGATGATGACTTTTTACAAAAACATGATCTGCCCACTTCACCATATTTATACACGGGGGAGGATGCTGGCGAAATTTTTATGAAGTATATTGAAGAAATAGCATATAAAGTAGAAAAAATTTATAAATTAAACATTCCAATGCACAGTCTTAGCGATAAACAAAAACATGAATATTTAAATGGTTAAATTTGTCATAT
Organism: Siphlonurus alternatus; assembly: GCA_949825025.1. Classification (NCBI taxonomy): domain Eukaryota; kingdom Metazoa; phylum Arthropoda; class Insecta; order Ephemeroptera; family Siphlonuridae; genus Siphlonurus; species Siphlonurus alternatus. Next base: position 3,076,730 of record OX463779.1, on the reverse strand, counting down.
TTGCAAAAAAGAAATAGAAAGAGGGTCATTGAACTATGCTGTACGGAACCATTGTCACCTGACTGGCGAGTACTTGGGAAAGGCCCACAATGAGTGTAATCTTAACTATAAAAATCCAAATTTTTTAAATTGCTATTTTCATTCACTTGAATCTTATGACAGTCACTTAATTATTCAACAGTTGGGAAATTTCAAAAATAGAATAGATATAATTCCAAACACTGAAGAGAAATTTATAAGTTTTTCTTTATACTTTGGTCGATTTAAAGTTAAATTTTTAGACACTTATAAATTTTTGAATTTTAGTCTTGAAGATTTAGCAAAAAATTTAACTGATGACAAATTTTGCGATATAACAAAATTCTACTCTCCTGTAGAAGCTACACTGTTAAAAAAAAAACAGTTTTTTCCATACTCTTATATAGATTCAATAGAGAGACTAAGAGAAACAAAACTGCCGCCAATTGATTGTTTTTATAATAATTTAACTGAAGAAAATATTTCAATAGAGAATTATAACCATGCACAAAATGTCTGGAATCAATTTAATATTAAAACTATACAAGAGTATTCTGAACTATATCTTCAAATAGACGTACTTTTACTTTCTTGTGTATTTGATAATTTTAAAAATGTATGTGTAGAACACTATGGGATCGATGCTGCATGGTATTATACACTTCCAAGCTATGCTTTAGATGTTGCTTTGCTTAAATCTCAAGTTAAGCTTGATCTTTTAACAGATTATGATATGTATATGATGTTCGAGAGAGGGATTCGCGGTGGTCTTGCACAATGTTCGTTGCGTTATATGCGAGCTGAAAATAAATATTTGAACCCTGATCACACCGGAAGTAGTCAATTTCTCATGTATTTTGATTCAAACAATTTATATGCCCTTGCTTTGAGCGGTCAATTGCCTATTGGTCACTTTGAATGGGATGATAAGGATAGATTTGATAAGAATTCTATTTTAACATTATCTGATACATCAAACACTGGATATATTTTTGAAGTTGATATAGATTATCCGCCCCACTTACATGCAAAACATGACAGCCTACCCTTACTTCCGGAAAGGAAGTGTCCGCCTGGAAGTAAACAGTCAAAATTACTTGCCACATTATTCAATAAATATAACTATGTAATACATTATAAACATCTAAAAATGGCACTAGAGTATGGTCTTGAGTTAAAAAAAATACATAGTGTGCTCAAATTTGAGCAAAATTGCGGGTTAGAGCCTTATATAACTCTTAATACAAATTTAAGAAAAAAAGCAACAAATAATTTTGATCGTGATTTATTTAAATTAATGAATAACTCTGTTTTTGGTAAAACCATGGAAAATGTTCGGAAACATATGAATTTTAAATTAGTATCACGTCCACAGCAGTTGAGAAAACTTGTAGCTAAACCTACATTTTTAAGTTCTATTATATATAATGAACACTTGGTGGGGGTACATTTAGGAAAAACTGAGATTTTACAAAACAAACCCATTTATATTGGATTTACAGTTCTTGAACTTAGCAAAATACATATGTACCGTTTCTACTATGACGTCATAGTCGCTAAATATGGTGACAATGTTTCCTTGGGATACCAGGACACAGATTCTTATGTCATAAACTTTAAAACAGAGGATATATATGAAGATTTAATAACAATGTCTCAATATTTTGACTGTTCTAATTACCCGCTAGATCATAAATGTTTTTCCGAAAAAAATAAAAAATCTATTGGATACTTTAAAGACGAGATGGGTGGAACGGTAATAAGTGAATTTGTGGGCTTGAGGGCAAAAATGTATTCATTTAAATATGGTAATAAAGAAACAAAGAGACTGAAGGGGATAAAAAAAAGTGCATTAAGAAATAAAATTTCTTTTGAGGATTATTTAAATTCTCTTAAAACAGAGAAAGAAATGTATACTTCATTTAATTTAATCCGTAGTAAAAAACACCAGATTTCTACTGTATTTCAAAACAAAATTAGCATCTCCCCATTTGATGATAAGAGATATATACTTCCTGATGGTATTCATACATTAGCACATGGAAATGTAAAAATAAAAGAGTTGTAATTTTAATTTTTTATATTCTTGTATTATAATCTTTTACTACATTTTGTATTTATTATACTTATTTAAATTGTAATTATTGTAAATATTTTTATATTCTATGTAAATAAAGATATGTAAATATTATGTTTATGTAAAAATTAAAATGAAAATTATATAATTATATAAAAAAAGTTTTAATTTATTTCTCAGTGGTTAACTATAATGTAACAAAAGTTACAATTTTAAGTCTTTATTGTTCACCCAGCTAACCGCGTCATCTCCCGAGAAACCATACCACAACACTTTTGATTTATTTTTCTTTCTTTCTAGTATTTTTTCAACCAGATAAGGATCTTTATACTTTGTTTTCATTATTTCTTCTTTGTAGAAAGCTCCTTTTATTGGTTGTCCCTTCAGGTCCTCTAGCATGTAGGTCACCGGTTTAGTTCTTCTTATTTTTATAATTTTAAACAGCTCCGTAGAAAAGTTTGGTGTATAGCTTTTTTCAAATAAAGCTTTTTGCTTACTAATCCTTACAATATCATTCACAGCATACTTAATTTTATCTTCATACAAATCTGTTGGTGGGAACATTCGTTTAAGAATTTGTTTTTCATGTTTTTTTCTTACATTTTTTGGCTTGAGTCCTATAGTACGATGAACAGTATTATTGTAATTATTAATTAAAGATTGTAGTATATTAACCCATTTATAGTTTCCTTGATAGCTAAATTGTTTCCACATTTTTTGTTTCAAAGTTCTGTTGAACCGCTCGATTATACTGCTTTTTAGAATTGTATATGTTTGATAATGATTAATTTTATATTTTTTCATTAATTGTTTAAAATTTGCATTGAAAAATTCTTTTCCGGCGTCGCTATGTAAATTCCGACTTATCGGCCCCTGTTTTAAAATAGTGTCCATGGCTGCAGTGACTTCTTGTGCAGTTTTTGTTTTAAGTTTTACAGCCCATGCGTATTTTGTAAAACAGTCAATACATACTAAAATATAATTATAATTTTTATTTTCTTTTGCATATTTTTGCATGTCTATTAAATCAATTTGCCAAAGGTCTCGTATTCCTTTAAGGTAGACTCTACGCCGTTGATAATTTTTTCTTGCCTGCCTGTGTAGCTCATTAACTATTCCGTGCTTTACACTCATTGTAGGTTAAATTTTTTTTTTAGATAGCCAAGGGTTACAACATCTCGATCGTTAATAGGGTCTGACACATCTGATATTTTTTTATTTTTTGCACTGAATTATTTAAATTTGTATCGTAAATAAGTGTATATTTGCTTATATAATTTGCCATTTCCTGAGAAAAAAAATTGAAATTTATAGCATCATTAGCATTTTTGGGATCTGCTAAATTTTTTATTATTTTATTGTTTGCATTATAAGATTCAACATCATAAAGTAGTGCAAAATCACGGAAATATTTTAAATTAATAGCATCTTTGTCTCGTACTGGACGTGCGACATCAACTATTCTTTTATTATTTACTGAAAAAGTTGTACTGGCATTTAATACTTTTTGTTCTAATTTAATCAAGTTATCTACATAATCCTTGTTAACACAATCTTGTGGTTCTTTTGGAGCTTGAATATTATTTATTAAATTGTTTTTTGCATCAAACTTTCCCAAGTTGTTTTTACATAATGCAGAGTCAAATAAATATTTTTTGTTAATCAGATCATCATCTTCAACCGGTTCTCCTATATTTAGAAAAACTCTCTCGCCTCGCAAGTTGTAAGGAATGTGACGTCTTTTATGTAAATAGAAACCAAATTTATGGAGCACCATGTTTGAATGATATAAATTAATTAATACATTTTAATTTATACTATTATACCCTCTTCGCGCATCTCTTCAAGTAGTGAGGAAATTTCATTGGTATGATTATTGTGACCTGCGTGGGTTGATGCAATTAATAATCGAAGTCTATCAACTAATTCATTTGGTTCATTATAATATTCGTATACGGGACTGTGTGTGTTCATGATTCCGGAACCAAACGTTTTTGTCGTCGTTTCCTCCATTAAGCGCTTGACAATTTTATTATATTTTATACTGCGATTATTTCGTGATTTATTTTGTGGCGTATTTATTAATCTGTTTGGCATTGCTTTCATTAATATTGATTTATACATATTTTTATCATCTTTTTTTATTAATAATAAATTTGGATTTTTCATGAATAAAAGTTCCAACAGTCCTGTTGTTATTTTATATTTTTGATCACCCATCTTAATTGTATCATCTTGCACGTTAATTTGAGAATTACCAATTGTGAATTTATTGTTATTAATATTTACACCAAAGGTTTGATCCCACATAGATTTTTGCTTTTTTACAGTATTTACATACTCAAAAAATGGTTTTAGTTTTTTTGACTGTGGTGTTTCAATTTCAGCTGCTATTGATTTACGTCTACTTGGTTCAGGTTCCTCAATAATTATCTCTGGTTTTGTAAATGTTTTTTCTATATTTAAAATAGGTTCAATTAGTGGCTTTAAAGTTTTAACAGTAAATTCCGTTTGATTTGCTTCGTTTTCTCGTAAAATTTGATATTTTTTACGAATATTTTTAACACTATTTTTTATTTCTTTTGCTAATTTTTCTTTCAATTTTATGTTTTCCATTGTTTATTGCTAAACTTTTACCAATGAAATGATAATTTGTTTGCCTTCGTGAAGTTTATATATCTATAAATATATCAAAACCTTTTCTATATCTACCTTTTTTTATATCACAATCTTTATTTATTACTAAAAATCCATATTTTTCTTGCCAACATAAGGCACACATATCTTTAAATTCCTTAAATGTCATATCTGTATTTACATGATCAGTGTAACAATGTTTTAAATTCAACTCATCTTGTGTGAATAACAAAATTAAATTAGCATTATCTCGTATTAAATGTTTAGGAATTCTAGTATATGTTTGAGCTAAATAAAAACAACATATTCCTTTATGACGACCCATTGAAAAGTAATCCCGCATGTGATTTTGAGTGTCAGTTATTACATCATCAAATATGAATATAGAATTTTTCTTTGCATCTGAAGTTGGAGGAATATTTTCTGAGGAATCATATGTATAATATCCTATTTCAGGTGTTTTTTTCATAATCTCTGCTAACATTTGATATTTTGATTGACCTAAGGATTTACTAAAAATATAAATATTTTCAAAATATAATGCATTTCGACTTGTTATAAGACTCATAAGAACATTTGTTTTTCCACAGTTTGAACTGCCTGCAAAAATGGCTCTAATCGTTGCTGGTAAAAGTTTTCCATGTTTTTTACACTCTTTACTTGGTAATATGACATCAAAATTTTTTATCTCCAACTCTTGATGTTGTTTAATTAACTTCATTTCAATGACTGGGGAAGCTAATTGATATTCTTTAATTTTTAAACATTAATTTTATCATATATAAGGATGTATATTAAATAAAATAGAAGATATTACATATAAATTATTTTTTTTATTGAAAAATTAGAAATTATAATAAAGCAAAATATAATAAAAAATTAATTAAAATCGATAAGATGTTGGCGGAAACCTCCAATACCCTTAAATGTAAGAGTGTGTCTCATCTGTGTACCGTCGTTATAGATTTGTAGCTCCTTAGCGGTAAATAGCGTGGATGGAAAACGCTTGGATAGCTTAGTACGGAACTGCGGCGCGTCCTGTCCAATAGTTAGTGCAAGCTGCTCACCCCATGTAGAATCAACCTTTTCAATTTTAAATACAGTAAACGGAACGTTAACTGGGAGCTCTGCGACACTCTTCCACTCTAGAAGAGCTGCTGCGGCGTTCAACTTCTCTGCAAGATTCATAAATGAAGTTTAAAATTTATCCCTTGAATATATGAGATACTTCTATAAATAGCTTGGAGAGTTCTCTGCAAGTCTTTATGTTGTTGTGAAGAAAAAATATTTGGCACCTCTTTTTATATCTGATGAGGACCTTCACTTTCTCGGTAATTTCTAGAACTTTAAAATATATTACTCAATATTATGCATATGTCTAATTAAATATTAATTAAGGTAATTATATGCTAAATAATATTTTTAATTTGTTTTATTATTTGATAAATTATGAAATCAAATTTTTCATTGTAAAAATTAGGAAGAATAAAGCTTGGTACGTTGCTACTGTGACCTTGCTAGCATTGATCTCATTGTATGCTAATTATAAAATTTTGTTTAATTATAATATTATAATAACTATACTATTGTAAACATTGACCGCGTGAAAGGGGGCAAGACGCTTAGCGACTTCGCGCAACCTTGCGCTGTGGCTCGTTTAAAAAGTTATAAAAACTCATTTATTTCTCATTGTAAAAATAGGAGGAAAGCTCGGTGCGCTGCTGCATACTGTGACCTTGCCTTGCTTTGATGACATTGTATGTATATTACAAAATTGCCTAATTGAACTAAAATTATTTAAAACAATATTAAAGAGCGTGATTGACACACTCACACGAGCTGCTGCGACTTCGCCCGGCCTTGCGCGGAGACCTCATTGTTTATTTTTAATATTTCCTACCTCTAATTACTTTTATTGTTTGTAATTAGGGAGTAATTAGACGATCCGTACAGATCCGCAAATCCGTGCAAAACGCAACAAATAATACTACTCTTGTGAATAAAATGTAAGAAATATTATTTTCATTTCTTACTCACTTTGAGCGAGGAGGAAATAAGATGTTATTTAGAGATAAAAAGATTAGGTTCAGACGTGTAAAGGAGTATTTGAAGGCTTATTTTTTCAACTAGGGTAGATTTTGAGTCAACTCGTCACTCACCCGTAACTGCACAGCACCACGTCACTCCACTCGACGTTCTCGACGTGATGGAAGTTTTTCAGCTTCTGGAACTCGACGGAGAACTCGAGACTCCCGCCAGAGAGAATCTGAGTCTTGTTGGACAGCCAGAACACGTGGCCGCTTGAACGAGGGCTGACGTGGACCCAGCTTGTCAGATCCACGTTCTTCCAGGCCAGACGAGTCTAAACAAAAGTATTCGTCATTGACATCTTGTCAGACGTGGTGTTTCTACACTGACGTGGACCCAACAACTATTTACTAAGAGTGCTAAGAGGACGGCCTAACTTTTTTGCCGCCAACCGGCTGACATTTCCTTAACCCAGTGACGTCACGACGTTGACTTTTCTAGCACATTTGATTGGCCTAGAGTCAGCTACAAAGATACCGCGGTCAAAGATGCCGCGTTATTAACCATCTGTCAAATCTGTCAAGCTGTCAAATCTTTGACGTCTGCAAAGAAACCGCCCGAGCACGTGGCTCATTTAGCGGACTTCCCCGAAGGTTGGCGAGAAATGTTGAGTATCGAAGTTCTCCAATGAGTTGTTCTAGGTCGTCCTCCAGTATATAGTCGTTGACGTGGACCCAGTTCGTCAGATCTTCGTCCTACCAGAGAAGTTAACATAAAAGGACAGGTCATTAACGTTTTAAGTCAGACGTGCTTTTGAACTGACGTGGAGCAGCTCGTTAGATCCTCGTCCTTCCAGGCCAGACAAGTCTAAACAACAAATCACGTCATTACGTCTTAAGTCAGACGTGTTCAAAAACTGACGTGGACCAAGCTCGTGAACTTGTCATCCAAACGAATCTACACAATAAAACACGTCATTACAGTCTGACGTGTTCAGCGAAACAGACGTGCTTGTCTCTTGACGTGCGTCCATGTTAGTTAACTATACAGGCATTGTTGTCATGATGTAATATGATTGCATGAAAAGTCAAAGCCGCTCAATGCTTCTTGCATGAACATTGACTACTAAACTATACATCGGCACCAAGGATGTTTAAATATATTGGATAGGAGCTTCTTCATTGAACTGCCCTGGCATTTGCCTGGGAGTGACGATGGGAAACCACAGAAAACCATCATCAAGGCAGGCGGCACCAAAGGGAACGAACGTCAGCACCTCCCAAATACAGGCAGTATAGTGGAAGAATATACATGCCATCTCTCGGGAACTTAACAGAACTCGCTGCCATTATACCTCAGCTCGAAGTAACGAGGTATGGCAGCGAATTTTGGTGTACATGTATATACCTTTTGGTTTGACGTTCCCATGATAAGATGGTGCACTTCATATCCTATTGTTTAGTGCTGCAGCCACCTCCCACTTCCTGATCTCTTGACAGCGCCCCACCTATCCAGTTTATCTAACATCCTTGGATCCCACCTATCCAGTTAATCTAACATCTTTGGACGACACTCACCAGCGCGAACTTGCTGACGTCACCGTTGAACGAGAGTCGGATCTTCCAGCCGGGTGAGCTGCCGTTGTCTGCAGGCACGGGCATGTTGAGAGAGAACCGCCACCTGGGAGCTGACAATGAGAATGTTAGCAAAAATGTAGTCGTAACTAAAGATCCGCAATTTTTGTTTAAAAAAATCACACATCCTCATCGAAAAACATCGGGATAAAGTTCCTCGCATTTTTTATTGGGCGCCTTTGCCGCCTGTAATTAGGCAGTGCAGCACCACTGCGGAGAAATACAGGTTGCATTTTGCATCTTTGTTTTCAGGCACTTTAGTCGTAACCGCTCATGCCTTTGTGATAGCTTTCTTTGTAATTATGACATTGGAAAACCTTCGCGATTTTTTTACTGCATATTTGGATAAAGGGCCTCAACGAGTTAAGGTGGATTTTCATGGGCGATTTCCAGCCTGCGACGCGACGCGAATAAAGCGCACTTGCTGTAACATCCATTGGTGGCCATATTGGGCGATTAAAAGAAAAAGAGCATCGTAACTAACGCGATTACCGGCAAGTTCGCCGCCGCATAGGATTTCGCAGTTTTTACGTCAAATCGCTCATGAACATCCACCTTTCTTAACAGTGGATATTCATGAGCGACAACGGCAATGCGGCGCGATTTGACGTAAAAACTGCGAAATTCTATGCGGCGGCGAATTCGCCGGTAATCGTTCTTTTTCTTTTAATCTCCCAATATCATTGCCGCCAATGGATGTTTCAGATTCCCGGACAACTCAGAGCAAGAGAGATCAAGATGGCGCGCCAGAGTGAGCAACGCCGACGTGACTCTCCGCTCAAATTGTCTGTCCTATCCTGGTAACTATCCCTATCCTATTCTATATATTAATCGTCTTGATTTCTATACCCCTATCCCCAGTCAATTTGATTCATAATTATCATTCTCGCCTCACCGCACCCCCACAATCACTACTTTTCCCTGCTCACGGTCGCCACAGGACGACACGTGATTGCTTCAAACCTCCTGTTACATCTTTTTTCATGTTGGCGCCTGCATCATCAACCTACATTCTTGCACCCCACGCCACATAGTCATACTTGACCCTAAATCACCACCACATACCTTGCATGCTGGCATTCCCATCATCACCTTCCCATTTTGCATACCACATCCCATAATCAAAATTTCTACCCATTGTTCATCTATAATCCTTTACAAGCCCCTCCTAACTTTAATTAGTTAATTACAAGAACAATAAAACTAGTATTGGGTGCATGCCTGTTCGGGCTATTCTCATAAACGGATCAAGAAGAAGAAGAAGAAGACAACTCGGAGCACGGACAGCTCGGAGCGCGGACATCCTGGAGCCTAGCTAGGACAACTCGGAGCACCGTTTTATTTAAATTATTGAATGAATTTTCAAATTAAAATTGATGTATTCCGAGAATGTATCGTTAATCGTAACATTTATTGTTACATTACTTATATTTATTACGTAAAATTTTTTTTAAGTTTTCTGATGATACATCAGTGAGGTACGTTATACTGTCTAATATATGAAAGTAAAATTTACTTTATGCGTTCAAATGTTTGTTGAGATAGGTGTCATTATCATTGTTAATTGAACTTTGTGAATATTTTTGTTTATACTACATGACATTCCATAAATTATGAATCATTTTGATAATCTAATATACAGTATTATGTGAAAAAATAAAAAGTATACACAGTTTTCATAAAATGTTTGCTCTGTATTATTTAATTAATAATTTTAGATACACAAGAAACTTTATAACGAATTAAGTGGGTAAAATTTGAGAAAGGAAACTAAAAAGTATAAGATATAGTTACTTCCATATATTAGACAGTATAACGTACCTCACTGATGTATATTTCTTGCTGGCACAAAAAAATACAACGTTATAAGACTTAATTATTTATTGCAGAATAAAATGAAATTTAGGAAAAAAAATGAAGCAGAAAGAAAAACTGTTTATTTTATTTACTTATTTTCCCCAATAAAACATGTAAAAAAACACACGTTTTATATATAAATAATACAAATATTAAGTTAATATTGAATTGTTTTTTGGATTACAATAATCTAAAGCTAATAATCTGTAATTTTGTTTAAAAAATAATTTTTTCTCTTATTTATAGAAAATATTTGAAACATTAATTATCACGTTGTAAGTTCGGTTATACACACCTGGGCTTAGGTTGAAGAGGTGCAATTGCGGGGCCACCTTCTGCAGGTCTGGACACGCAGGGGGCTGTCCGTGGGTCAGTGACCCACCCAAGGTCATCAACAAAATGGCGAACCTCATCGCAGTGGACCTGACAGAAAATAATATCAAACCGCAACCCCTAATTATCAGAGTCAGTCACAACACTGAAGTGTGTGCTACGCATTCTTTCAACTATTTCAAATGTAGATAATTGCTTTCTGTATAGTGTCGTCAGGATTTTTTTCCATAAACCGGACCATGCTAGAAAATTTAAAAAAAAAATATACTATATCAATTATGATATTTCCTCTTATTTTGCACCATTTTAGAGGAAAAAAGAGGAAACAAGACAATATAAGATTACGTGTCTCTTTCCCTCTTCTTGAGCATAAAATGTTAGAAACATTGTGTTTATATTTCATCCTCACTTTGAGCGAAGAGGAAATTTGATATGTTTAGAGGTAAAAAAATTAGGCTTAGAATTGTAAAGGATGAATTGAAGACGTAATTTTTCAACTAGGGTATTTCAAAATACAGATCTAATACATTGCACCCCTGGCTGTTATATTTGTCATGTCATAGCCCTAGCATTATGCCAAGCAACTTTTGACACACGCTATACCAAGGGTGGGGGGACGATACGACCATAGCCCTCTGGTGGAAGGCCAAGACCAGCAGGCGCGATCGTCAACTGTCAAGATATTAGCCGTTTGGAATTTAAAAAATAAAACGCAAAGTAATGAGGAGGAAATATTTTTTTAAAAATATTTACCTGATATTATTGAAGGTATCTTGTAGTGTGATACTATTTTAATGTAGTCTCCTGCGTGCTGATTATTTTATTTAGTTGATAAATATTATACTACCTGAGAAATATTACGGTAAAGTCAGGGCGGGAACTTAGTTATATCCTCCAAGCTTTGGATATGTATCATGACGTCACGGAATATTGAAAATACAAAAAAGTACTTACATTAACTTTCATACATTATTTTCGATGTAGTAAATAACTTTACTTGATATACAAAGTAAAGAAATTGCAATTAAGTAAAGTGAAAGTCACTCGCTATGAAAAAAGGCTTTCAATGTTTACATGACGTCATCGCCAGTAAACTGACTTTTTCCTTCGCGGCTTCGCGCATGCGCAGATGTAACAGAATCTTCATAAAAGATTAATTAGAGTGTATTGATATTGGTTTTGCGTGAAAAAGAAGGTTGTTACGCAAGATTAGACTATATTAGAGTTAAACTAGTTTCATTTTTAAAACTCTAGCACACGGCGCAATTGTCGTAAACCGCGACCAAAGTGAAGTCCTCTCCCATTTGATTACACGCAAACCTGCTGCTCAGTAGGACGGCTATTGAAAAGTGGGCGCGGTCAGGTCTTGGCCTTCCACCAGAGGGCTATAATACGACCCTCTACTTTAAAGGCGTGGATCCAGGAAAAAATTTCGGAGGGGGCTGCCTCCATAAGGCCAATGTTAAAAAAAAAAATTTGAGTGGGGGAAGTGCCTATATTGCCCATGTTAAATCCAAAATTTCGGGAGGAGGGGCTGCAGCCCCCCTAGCCCCCACAACTGGATCCGGGCCCGACTATTTAAATCACATGTTAAAAAAAAAGTTATTTTATTTTTTTTTTGCGGAAAATGTATTATTCTTTGCCTATATAAGGATTACAATTTTTTTCATATTATTTGGACAAGTATTTCGCATTTTTTTTTTTTTTTTTTTTTTTTCATTTTAAGAGAGTTGTGGGTCGTCTAAAGATACTTTCACATATTCAAAAATCGTTACGGAGTTCCGTAGCAATGCCGTAAGCCTTTCTTATATTCTCGTTCGTTTGATGTAGCTGCAGCGGAAAATAATGTGAATGCCGTAGCAAAATCCAGATGAGTATGATTTTGCTACAGCGTGCCTTAGAACGCTGCAGCAGTAGATCAGGATCTCTACTGCGTGCATAATCAACAACACTTGCTACGGCGTGTTTCCGTAGCGATTTTCGAATATGTGAAAGCACCTTACACCCCACCCCCTCCCCTCCCCGGTAATGTAAGGTTTAAAAATGTCGAAATCTTGTCCATTAATTATTAAAATTACATTTTATAAATTCTCCTGTATAACGTGACTGAATAGGTGTAACGTCATAGGCAATACAAATTTCACAAGTCTTGTGCTTGCCTCTGACGTCACAATTTTTTAATCACAATTAAGTGACCAGTTTTATAAATACAAATTTAATGTTCAACCCAAACTCGTGGAGGGAAATCCGGTGTTACTTAATCTCAGCAGGAAGCGATAAGACGGTCGCGTACAGGAATTACCACGCGTGATTTTCAACAAGGAACTTACACAATGTCTACACTTTGTAGATGCTTACAAATTTAACATATACTAATTTTACTTCCGAAATTCAAACTCCTTTAAATTATAAACTATCCTAAGTAACTTTTACCCAAAGTTGTTAGTAAACAAAGTATTGTTGTGTATGTTAACGTCTGTCGCGTGAAAGGAAAAATATAGGACAGTTGTTGATTTACATGTTAGGTTATGGAATATTACCGTTAATTATGAAGTTGAAACGGTATACCTAGCGCCAACAATGTCATTACGTTCTCTGCTCTGTTGGTAAAATTAGGCACTACGTCGTCCCACGTTTAACAATGAAAAAGGCTTCATGCGACAGACATTATAAACAATGGTTTGTCGGCCGCCATCGTATCAGCCCAGACTAGGCGAGAAGTCCCGGAGTAGCCTCACCTCACGATGTCGAATCAAGAATGTAAAATTCCCGACCATCCTCAGTAATGCCAGGTTCTTGTAACCGTTTGTTCTTAAACATCGTGTCTACCTTATAAAGAGTGTAGCAACCTGATTTAAGAACTCTGTACAGAGTGTACCAACCTGATTTAAGAGCTCTGGACGTGGCGGCGAACGTTCGAAAACTACTAGAGATGGCGAAGTGAGGCGGAAGCTCAGATTTTAATTGGTCTGAAATAAATATTATAATCGCTGCAAGATTTCTTTGTTGGTACATTTATCATATCCGGTAGCTTTGTGCTGCAAACTTTTCGTGTTTAACGGACTTGCCTATATGATTTATAAAAATGCTAAAGCCGGCGGTATTACACGATACAATTTTTCTAGCTATTGCATACAATTTTTCCTTACAAAAAAACTTGAATTCCATTTGTTTGTATGGAGATGAAATTTTCTTGCAAGGAAAAATTGTATGCAATATTGTATGGTGTAATACAGGTTGAAGATATGACATGGGAAAAATTGTGCACTTGGTGTCAGCTTGTGAATGAACATGATATTATGATATATTATGATCTTTTGCTGGTGCGAGATCTAATTTAGTTATATAAAAAATATAGATTTCTATAAAAATAATTAGGATCTGTGGCGAAGTGTGCTTGAACGGGTCTTGTCAGATCACTAAAGTAAAGCATCGCCGAGCGTGGTTAGTAGTTGGATGGGTGACCATTTTCAACAAAATTCACGTTTCCCACCCAGGAATAAATCGTTGCGCTTTTCCACCATGTCGTTCCCCTTGCTTTGGACCATTGCATTTCCGTTTCATTGACAAAAGCTGCAGCGTCCCTCGATCCTGGCTGAGGTTTCCACGTTTCCCTCAGACACAGGCAAATGCCGGGATGGATTGCAAGGCCGTGGCCGCCCCCGTTCTGGAAGAGCCCGCGAAACGTTCAGGTAATAGTTTAAGATGGTTAGGGGCTTCAAAGTAGCATGTAATTAAAAATTAATGAGTAGACGCGCGTACCAAACAGGGTTTGATTAAAAACAATAATAATGAAAGACCATCAGGTGAAAGTGTAATGCCAAGGTCTGAAGACAAGGTTGAAACCAGGAAGGACCCTAAGGAAGGTCCCAAAATACATGGAAGGACCACCCCTGTATATCATTCAGCATCACAAATTTAATTAAACTTTCTTGCCCACTCCTCTCCCCGTAATTCAGAGCCGAGCGCTGCATCTACCATTGTTGTTAGGATGCATGCACACTTAAGGCGGATTTACATGGCGATTTTTATTATACGACGCGACGCGAATTATGCGCACTTATTGCTGTAACATCCATTGGCGGCCATATTTGGCGATTAAAAAAAAAGAGCATTGCAATTAACTTGATTTCCCTGCTACAACCTGGCGAATTTTTGCTCGCCGCATATTAGGGTTTCACAGTTTGTATGACAAAATCGCGTCGCACCGTTATCGCCATGTGAATCCGCCTTTAGGGTGATCGCAGACAGAATTGCTAGATATCGCATGGTATGATAGAAAAATTAAAGGTGAACTGAAGGGATTGCTTTTTTTTTCCATTAGGGAACCTTATATTACCTATCCCATCCATCTGCACTAATTTTTTCATGGCAGATACTTATTGTGCTGTTGTAGGACAATTAGTGAAAAAGTGAAGTTGTGACGTATTAGCGACGGTTGGTTGCCTTAAAACTCGCCGCCGTGAAAAAACACACGAGCGACCGCGGAAACTGCCGAGAGAGTGGCGATCGCGAGCCGATTGCCGCTCCCTCGGCAGTTTCCGCGGTCGCTCGCGGTCGCTCGTGTGTTTTTTCACGGCGGCGAGTTCTGAGTCAACCAACCGTCGCTAATACGTCACAACTTCACTTTTTCACTAATTGTCCTACAGCAGCACAATAAGTATCTGCCATGAAAAAATTAGTGCAGATGGATGGGATAGGTAATATAAGGTTCCCTAAAGGGAAAAAAAAGCAATCCCTTCAGTTCACCTTTAAGATCCAATCTATGCGATCAGGTGTGTGTGCGCACAAAGCCTCGCATGCTGGTATATGTGGTATGATATCTTACGTTTCTCGTTTAGAACCAGGTTCTAAATTTTTATCACGAAGTCATACGATGTGATACGATGGCAGTGTACGACCTCCCTCATAGAGTTTCGAGGTTTGAAGATGGACAAGTCGTGCGGTAACGCTTCCTGAGGGGCCTCACCACAAGACAAAACATCACCAGTACGTCCCTTGCCGATATGAGGCATCTCAAGAGAAATACAGTTAAATTAATTTAAAATTCCTGCTGGAAGGAGCCGGAAGTGACAGGTTTCTGGACTTTCTATTCATACTTGAAATTTAAAATAATGAATACAAGAAGAGTACTATATTATAACATGTTTGCAACTGTTCAAGACTCGGATATGAAAAAGATGACCAGAAACCTTACACTTCCTGCGGGAATATTATATAAATTTAACAGTATATTGTGACACTTTTTATGTCCAGTGCTCAGTGGCCCACTGTCTGTGTCAAAGTCAAAAGATTGGTAACATCGTAACTTCCAGTATTCCTCCGACTAATTTCCGGTCCCCGTCTTTAGAAAACGCTCGTCTGAGTGGAGCTCGAAGACACAACAGCTGACCATGAAGGTGCAGATTCTCTTGCTGGTACGTACCTAGCGACGTCCGTGAGCTGCAGACCAACTAACGTAGTCGCTATTTTGTTAAAATGCGAGTGTAATTATTTGTTATTGTCTTTTTGGTCTGTTGTGATGGTATAATAGTGAGCTTTATTTATTTATTATGAAAGCATTTTAATATGACAAAATAATTCATGTATTGAGTTTGTAGCAGTAAAAATGGAATATGGACCTCAAAATCTTTTATCGCAGAAATGGATAGAGGGTGCAACGTTATGCCACCCTGATTTTTTTCAGATTTTTTACAGCTCTGGATGTATTTTTAAAAAATTAGTGAAAGTCCTTTTTGTAAAGTCACGTGGCGGCAAGTCCTATCTTTTTCTTAAAGAGAGGAGCCTCGTGACGTCACAAAAAGGACTTTCAATCCTTTCTTAAAAATACTTCCGGGGCATTAAAATATCTGAAAAAATCACGGTAGCATAACTTTGCACCTTCGATCCATTTCTGAAATAAAAAAATTGAGGTCGATACTCCATTATGTAATCCCATAATTATGTTTTTCTTTGTCTTTTTGCTAAAGGGATGTACTTTCAGTTTAAATGAAATGTGTCCGATCAGGCCATCCATATTAAAGCAAAGTCTAGCTAGTTGGAGGTTTTTAACATTTTTATTTTATCGGAGTGAACGCTGGCAAAGATAACACCTTTTACAGTACAATCAATATGGCATTGCATGTGAAATGAACTGAAAATGGTCCTTTTTTGGTACGGTAAAAAGTTGAAATTTTCTTACTTCTAGCTTGTCAGTAGAGGTTGCAAAAATATTCTCTAATTTTAACAAAATAGTCGGCTAAATGGTCGTTTATTTTTCATAAAATTGTCTCTCAAATAGTCGGTCGGAAAATGACGATTTTGGCATTATAATCATATAAAATTGTAAATCATGTATATTGTCACGGAGCGGCCGGGTACACTACTCCGTGTAGTATTGAGACGAGATCTTCCCGTGGGTGGACAGAGGAGTATCAGAACACAAACTCGAGACGTCTTGTGGATCAACACTTTAATTGACTAATGTAGTAATACATGCGTCTAAGTCCTGCAGGGCCGGCCGCAAAGAGTAAAAACTTATAATCAAGTGTCAGCAGTAAGCTCAAGAAACCTAGGTGACCCAGTCATGGGCGGCATACGTATATTACTCTAATTATGAAGTGTCAGCAATACCTGGTCATTGCAGTCCAGTGCTGATGCGTCGTCAAGACGCATCCGTATTGTGTGCATTATCATATTTCCGCACTTCCCCATTACTTAATAAATTATTATTACTTTTAACTAAATCGCCACGTGACAATATCATGCAAATTTACATTAAAAATGATAATTTCAACTGAAATGCTTGGCTTTTATGGCCATATACCAAGTTATTTCACTGATGTTTTACGTATATTTAAACTCGAAAAATTGCCATGTAAGCAATAGCTAGCGTACGTCTTCGCTCTTTTTCCAGGGGGGGGGGGGATGTAATTTTGCAGCACACAATAGGCTACTTGAAAGGTTAATAACGGGGACGGCCACGGCCTTGAAACCCATCCCGACATTTGCCTGCGACTGAGGTAAACGTGGAAACCTCAGCTAGGATGTATGATAGAGCTTTTGTCAATGAATCGGACGTGCAATGGTCCAAAGCCAGCTAGGTGAACACCACATAGTGGAAAAGAGCAACGATTTACCACTGGATGGGAAACATGATTTTTGTTGAAAATGGTCACCCATCCAACTACTAACCACGCTCGGCGTAGCTTCACTTCGATTATCTGACATGACCCGGTCAATGCACTGCGTCATACCTCCCACGAGGTTAAATATCTACGTTAATTTACCAATCATGTTTGTGCTTGCAGGCGATGGTCGTTCTGCTGGCAATGCACGTGACGTCATCGCCCGTGGATCACGTGACTCGTGACGTCACCAGGTCCAAGAGGCGGTGTGCCATGTGTGCTTCACCTATCCGTGTAATTGTGGTTGGCAATGGGGAAAACGCTCCGCCCCCTTGCCACTTTCAACCGCTGAGGATAACGTGGAGTAGCGAAGGTCCATCCAAGAAGGGGGGCGTCCACTTAGCCTGGATGAGTAACCTGGCGAATGTAGCTCGCAGATTGAGTCTGTCTGCTTCTTTAAATAAAAATTTCAAGAAATAAACGTGTTCTTTTCTTCCGATATTTCCTTATTTAATGCATGCTAAATGCCCTAGTTGAAATATTACGTCTTCAACTCATCTTTTACATGACTAAACTTAATCTTCTTATCTCTAAAACACATCTTATTTCTTCCTCGCTCAAAGTGAGGATGTAATTGAGACAATATTAAATTTCTAACATTTTTTGCTCAAGAATAAAAAATCTCCTCTTTAACTTCTTAAATGATGCAAAAAAATAAAAATTAGAAGAAACGAGAGAAAATAAAAGATGAAAATTATCTTAACTCGGTTTTTCACATTGTAACGAATCGTCCTACCTCTTGCGTGTAGCCACCCCAAACCCGCGCACTACCTCCTTTTTCTCTAGCTTCCATGTAAATTTAGTACCTGCCACGGTACATAGTTTTTCTCTATTGCTTCGTTTCAAGCAGAAAACAGAATTTTGGAAAGCTGAGAGACAAGGGAGGGGTAGTTTGTGCGTGTGGGGGAGGGGGTAGAGGGTAACTTACAGGCGAGCCGAGTCAAGATGGTACAATGTATGGGAAGGACTTGAAAGAGAGTCGAGTAGAAGATAGCAAACTAAACGGACGTGTGACTGCTCGCCGCCGTCTGCCATGGCCTGCCATGGCAGGCGGCCGGTTACCGTATAATAATACTGTACTGATACTGTGACGTTTGTAATGGTGTGCAGTGTATAGTTTATTTTCGGTAATAATAAGGTTTAAAATTCATTAGAAAAATTTTGCGTCTTATTTATTATCACCACGCTTAGGGACCCCGAGTACATTATTATAAGAAATCTCGTAGCTGAAGGAAAAGGATAGGCAGTCCAACGTCATCAGGGTAGCGACACAAGCTACGCGACGACGAGCCCAGCGGACCAAGAAGAGGCAACACGCTTCGGACGGGCAGAGGACAGCCACAGAGACAATGGATTATAACTAGGACCAACGTGCATCTAATTAGCATCATACTAGTATATCGTGACATGATCAGAATGTCACCAACACCTCACTCATCTATTCATATGTTTTTATCGTTCGTTACATGGCGCCCAAAGTGCGAGGCCCTGAGTGTTCGTGGTGATTAATAATTAAGTGAGTGAACTGATGTCAGAGACGGACACTGGACAGCGTGCTAGCGGGAAAATCAACGCGCGAAGCAACAAGCAAGCCAGCCTTGCTACCCCAGCACCCACAGCCCTCCAGCAGCAGCACGGCCGCTGTTTCTCTCTCTCTCTCTCCCTCACCACCGCCGCAGCGAACGGACGGTAGAGAGAGGAGGCAGCCCAGCTCCGCAGACATCCGGCAAGCGATAGCGCGGCACCCCTGCAGCCGAAGAGCGACCGCCGCGAGCAAGAGGCATCAACGAGCAGCCTACCTGGATATTTAACTAGCCCTGTGCCGTGTTCAGTATGACATCGGAGAATTGTATGTTGCCGAGTTTTGCATTATAATATCGCAAACTCGTGATGTATGTTTTATTGAATAATAAATTTTGATATCCTTAAATCATATTTAATTTATTAAAACTAATGTTTGATTTAAATCAATGAAATTAATTATAATAAAAATAATTAAATAAGTAACTTTGATGTTTTCCAATGCAGTTTTTGATCATGAATTCATCTCTACATATAAGTCAACTTTTTTACTAAATAAAAAGTAGCGATTGATTAAAACAAAAATACAATTTTTTGTTTACTTAAACATTAAAATGATTTAAGAACATAGAAGATTTTGTATTGTATCAAGGTGTAAGAAAATCTAAATGGATGTCATATTATATTATTCGATATAGTGTTTTAAGTTTACCCTTTTTGGAGTTTTTATATTGATATTTATCCTTGGCAATGCAATAAAATGCATTTGAATTGTATGCCATTACAATGCTGATATAGTGATAAACGTCATGTACACTATCAAATCAGCATAGTTTGTTCAGGAAAGAATAAACACAAGGAATAAATTCAGTTTGTCAAACAGAAATAATAATTGTTATCAGGTGTAATATTATAAAACGTAAAGTTATTATTGTGAAAAAAGGGGGTAAACCTAAATGTTAGATTTAATTTAGCATTAGTATTTAGTTATATAGTTAATTTTTAGTGAAAATTAAACTATGTATTTTGCAGAGAATTATATTACAATTCAACGTTATTTGTAACTGTGAGTAAATGCTAGAATGGCCATGTTAGATTATTCATATTTAAAATAATTTATATTTTCTGCAAAATGTCAGATTAATTAAAACTTGTGTGAGATCGTTCTCAGAAAGGCCATCTTAAATTAATTTCAATGACCAAAGCTAAGCGTTAATTGTCATTTTGCGGTGCATTTGCTGCAGTATTATTTTCTTGCTAAACATGATATTTCAGCTTACATCGAGAACGCTAACCTTCGTGCGTGCTTCGATCACGCTATACTTAGGCTGAGCGAATTATGGGAAAATGTTTTATAGTAAAAATAAAACTGTGGCTTAATTAATTTAACGTCGATTGTACAGCTCATTAATATGGGTATTTTATTATTTAAATAAAAGTTAAAAAAAAAATTATTGTTTCCACAAGCTATAAGGGGAGGCCGGTGCAGTAAACAGCTGCTAAACTCGCACCACTTGTATGCACCAAAAGTGGACAAAAGCTCGTGCTTTCTTAAAGCACTTTTAATTGATATGATGTTGCAAGCCTCGAGTGCCGAATAGACAGTGCCATGCCATACGCTGTTGCGTTCAGGTGCATTCGATCTAACTCAGCACGGCCTGCAACCTCTCAGTGGGGCCTCTATAGTTTTGCATAGTGTCGCGTCGCAGAGCCCTTGATAGCACCTCCAATGTACTAATGTATACTGACCAGGCGAGGTTATGTAGATTGACCACGAGCGTTCAAGCGCTGTGGATGTGTAAGTTGATGAGGATAGCGATTTAATCGGGATTAAGTTTTTTCAGTGTAGGGCGTACATAGTAAGAGTGATAAACTTCAAACTGTTAGTTTCTGTTTTTTTTTTTTTGCCAATATTTCAACTCTTTGTATAAGTTAATCATCTCTATTATACTGTTATTGACTGAAGTCTGTACGCGTGCCTTCAATATATGCCGAAATAACGATGATCCCAGATTGGTTGTTGGATTAAGGAAGGAGCCAGTCAGTAGGGTACGGAGTGTGTGAGGCCTGCCAACGTTCTCCAGAGTAACCTCTTGTTACCAGTGGGTGTGTAAGAACCGCATTTTGCCCAGCAAGGCTATCGTATACGAGCCACCTTGTGTTTGATTTATCATCACATTTTGTATGGTAGGAGATACTTCGGCCGAAGTTCTCTTGGAATGCAGCAAAAACTAAGAGCTAAAAGACCCATTTTTTCAATTCTGTTTGTGTCTACGTAGTGTCATTGTCAATGTAAATGTGGAACATCACGTGTCTCGTTTCACGGGGAAAATAAATTTTAACGTAAAACCTAACATGTGGGTGATATTTATTTAAATATAAAGTGCAATTTAAATCGGTTTAAATTATCGAGCAAATTATGGCATTGAAATTGGTTTACCACAAATTTGTAAGTGGATTCGAGACTTGTGACGTCATTCGTCATGCAAGTAGATGGTCAGGCGACTTATCATCAATGTAATTTGCCACAAAAGCAATGTATTAAATTTTCTTTAAAATTTTAAAATACCATTGTAATTTCAAAGCACAGTGCAACTTGCAACTACAATCATTCATTGTGTTGTTTAAGAATATGTGATTTATATCACTGTGTGTGTCGAGTTTGTGCATCAAGCAAAGTGCAAGGGCTGCGTAGACTCGGTGTGTCCATTGAGGCACAATACCGACAGTCGTAATACTGCCGTATAGTGCTGTCCATCGAGCCTAAAGTTGGTTGCGGGACTAAATGAAGAAGCACGCAACAAGACAACAACTTTTCTTTACAATGTGATTGCTGTAACTGCCCTTAACAATGTTAATTTCGTTTTGTTTTCAAAACTGTGGGTAAAAATTGTTGTAATTTCCACTGGGTAAAAGTTGATTTGAACAAAAAAATCAACTACCTACATCAAATTAATTGTTTTTTAATCAACATTAAAATTGATGTGAAATTCAAAATTGTGCGGTACCCTCGCGGGAACATTCTTCTCTACACTGGGTATACTGTACTGTAGATACGGCAGTCATCGTTTTAATTGTTTCAAAAGACTTACACGGATTATAAAATTTTATTATTTAAAGTGATTTTAATTCAAACTTCATTTTTTTGTAAATCTGAGTTTTCATCAGACAATAAATGCATTAACTTAATTTCTTAAATTTTTTTTTGTAATTATTATAAAAGTGTTCCCGTCCTTAATAATTTGTAATTATAATTAACTTATTAGCGCTCGATGATTATTTTAAAGTAGGATATCAAATATTTATTTTTAATACAAATTTCTTGTGATTTGTGTGTGCATGTGATCATGTGATCAATAAATGACAATAAGGTCAATAAGTAGTAGTAATAAAAAAAAACACACATAACTTTTAACATTAGCTCTATTAAGTGAAAATATTTTTTATGCAAAGAGTCGGTTTTAAATTTTACATACTTATTTGTTACTAAATTTCTACCACTGATTTGCAAAGATGAGGTCAAACTTTAAGTCCGGATTACTTTGTTGATTTTTATTGTTGCATCAATCGAAATCAACAAAGTTAATCCGGACTTAAAGTTTGACCTCATCTTTGCATATAGGCGGTAGATAATTAGTAACAATTAAAAGTATGTACAATTTAAAAGCCTAAGGTATGCAAAAAATTACCAACATTTAGTTAGTAAAATCCTGCAGTAAAAGGAAGAACAATTTTACTAGCACTGCCAGTTAAATTTTACCAAGTTACTGACCTTCTATTTTACCAACATGCCGTAAAATTTTACTACGCAACACATTTTTAACTTCTACTTCATCATTAGTGTAATATTTTACTGCAAAAGTTAGTAAATTTTAGCTACTTTTCAGTATACAAAATTAAGCAAACTCAAAAATTAAATTTTTACACAGCTACTGTCTTAGTGAGATTCGACCCGCCTTTTGTTAGTAAAATCTTACTAACCGTTGGCTAATTTTTTTGTCCGTGGGGTATATGCTGTTTGTTCTCATGACAGACGATACTTTCTTTTGACAATAATAAACGAGCAATAAACAAAAAATAATAATCTTTGTTATCATTTGGTTAATTTCCAGCACAGAACGAAGGATTTTAAAATTCACAGCATAATATGTATATCTGTAGACCATTATGCAGTCGTAGAATTATGAAATGTGTTTTTTTTTTTTTTTTTTTAATTTAAGTATAATCCAATTTGTAGCCATTTTTAAACAAATGCTAAATTGAAACACGAACGAACATTTCACATTTTATTTTTAGGAAGACAGAAATTTATTTGAGGATGCGGTTCACATTCAGAATAGTCTCGAGGTTTGAAGATTGACACTCCGTGCGGTAACGCTTCCTGAGGGGCCTCACCACAAGACAAAACATCGCCAGGACGTCCCCTGCTGACATGAGGTAACATCGACACAATTTTCACACCTCCCCGTCTTTATAAAACGCTCGTCTGAGTGGAGATCACTTGACACAACATCTGACCATGAAGGTGCAGATTCTCTTGCTGGTACGTACCTAGCGACGTCCGTGAGCTGCAGACCAACTAACGTGTTTACTATTTTGTTAAAATGCGAGTGTAAATATTTGTTATTGTCTTTTTGGTCTGTTGTGATAATAGCGGATATTATTATATATTATGAAAGCAATTAACTTAACAAAATAATTAATGTTTTGAGTTTGCAGCAGTAAAAATAAAATGTCGACCCCAAATTCTTTTATCGCAGAAATGGATAGAGGGTGCAACGTTATGCTACCCTGATATTTTTCAGATTTTTTACAGCCCTGGAAGTATTTTTAAAAAATTAGTGAATGTCCTTTTTCTGACGTCACGTGGCGGCAAGTCCTATCTTATTCTTAAGGAGCGGCGTCTCGTGACGTCACAAAAAGGACTTACAATATTTTTTTTAAAATACTGCCGGGGCTCTAAAATATCTGAAAAAAATCAGGGTAGCATAACTTTGTACCTTCTATCCATTTCTGCAATAAAAAAATTGAGATCGCTACTGTATTATGTAATCCCATAATAATGTTTTTCCTTGCCTTTTTGCTAAAGGTTTGTACTTTATTCAGTTTAAATGAAATGTGTCCGAAAAGGCCACCCATGTTAAAGCAAAGCCTGGTTGGAGGTTTTTAACATTTTTATTTCATCGGAGTGTACGCTGGCAAAGATAACACCGAACTGCACAGTAAATATAACAGGTAAATGAACCGAAAATGGTATTTTTTTCATACGGTACAAACTTGAAATTTTCTTACTTCTAGCTTATCAGTAGAGGTTGCAAAAATATTCTCTAATTTTAACAAAATAGTCGCCTAAAAAGTCGCTTATTTTTCATAAAATAGTCTCTCAAATAGCCGGTCCAAAAATGATGATTTTGGCATTTACATGATAATATAAACTGCATTGCAATGTGAAACAGCAATGCGTGGCTTCTAGGGCCATAAATTAAGTAATTTCACTGATGTTTTACGTATATTAAAACTCGTAAAATTGCCACGGAAGCAAGAGTTTTTCATTGTTCTTCTTCCAGGAGGGGGGGGGGGTAGTTTTGCAGCACACATGCAATGGGCTACTTGAAAGGTTTTACGGGAAAATATGAGTTTTTATGACTTCAGGCATGAAAATGACAATAAAAAGGAAGGAAATCTGCGTAAAGTCGCAAAATAGTCGAGTTTCTCTAAAATAGTCGTGAAATGGTGGACATCTGCAGTAAAAACATCAAAAGTCTCAAAATTAAAAATAGTCGACAGACTATTTTTGCAACCTCTACTAATTACTCACTAAATTTGAAACCCCGAAACTTCTGAAACTCTAACTTAAACGTTTCACGGTCTCGTCGGGAATAGGGGTGGCCTTGGCCATGAATTCCATCCCGACATTGCCTTTGACTGTGAGAAACGTAGAAACCTTAGCCATCAGGATGTACGATAGAGCTTTTTTGTCAATGAACCGGAGATGCAATGGTCCAAAACCAGGGGAACCACATAGTGGAAAAGCGCAACGATTTACCCCTGGGTGGGAAACGTGGTTATTGTTGAAAAAGGTCACCCATCCAACTACTAACCACCCTCGGCATAGCTTGACTTCGATGATCTGACTTGACCGGGAAAATGCACTGCGCCACACCTCCCACGAGGTTAATTATCCACGTTAATTTACGATTTATGTTTGTGCTTGCAGGCGATGGTCGTTCTGCTGGCCGTGCACGTGACGTCATCGCCCGTTGACCACGTGACTCGTGACGTCACCAGGTTCAAGAGGTGGTGTGTGTGTATCCGCTCGCCGTGTCCTTGTGCTAGACCACCCTGGGGAAAACGCTCCGCCCCCTCGCCAATATCAACCGCGGAGGATAACGCGGAGTAGCGAGGGTCCATCCAAGAAGGGGGGCGTCCACTTAGCCTGGATGAGTAACCTGGCGAATGTAGCTCGCAGATTGAGTCTGTCTGCTTCTTTAAATAAAAATTTCAAGAAATAAACGTGTTCTTTTCTTCTCTATGTCTCCTTATTTAACGTATATGCTAATGCCCTAGTTGAAAAATTACGTCTTCATCTCATCTTTTACACGTCTAAACCTAATCTTTTTATCTCTAAAACATATATATCTTATTTATTCCGCGCCCAAAGTGAGGATGTAATTGAGACAAAATTTCTAACATTTTGTCCCCTTTTTGTCTCTTTTTCGTCTAAAATGATGCAAAATAATAAAAAAAAAATTAGACGAAACGAGAGCAAATAAAGAGATGAAAAATATTTTAACTCGGTTTTTCACATAAAATCAAATTAATTTGATAATCCTTCCGGAAGTAGCCGGAAGTGTGAAGTTTGCAGCTCTTCTGTTTGTAATTTAGATTAATTAAGACTTTACAGAGATTGAGTGGTCTGACGTAAAAGCACTAATGTATGTGTGAAATTGTAACGCTGAAATATTGATAAGGAGATCAGAAACCTTAAACTTCCGGCTTATTCCGGAGGGAATATAACGTAAACTCGACTATATTGCACTGATAAGAGCTTGATTAGCATTAATGTTTGTGAGTATGATGACTAAACAAATTAATATTATAATATACTTGAAAATTTTAACACAGATAAATAACTAAAAAAATTGCAATCAGATTTTTATAATAAAATATAGATCTAAAGGCGGTATTACACGATACAATTTTGCATACAATCTTTCCTTGCAAGAAAATTTCATCTCCATACAAACAAATAAATAATGGAGTTCAAGTTTTCTTGTAAGGAAAAATTGTATGCAATAGTTATAAAAATTGAACTGTATTTGTTTACATGAAGATGAAATTTTCTTGTAAAAAAAAGTAATGCAAAATTGTATCGTGTGAAGCCGGTATAATGTGTTCACATTTATATTTATATACTATTCAGAAATTTGAATTAGAAGATGTAATCACATTATAATATTTTCAATTAAAACAAATGTAATCAACAATATTCCCATATGCTGTTTGTTCTCATGACAGACAATACTTTATTTTGACAATAAACGAGCAATAAACGAAAAATAATAAACTTTGTTGTCATTTGGTTAATTTCCAGCACAGAATAAAGATTTTAAAATTCACAGCATAATGTATAACCGTGGACCATTATGCAGTCGTAGAATTATGAATTATGGAATTTTTTTGTTATTTTAAAAATAAATCAATTTGAAGTTATTTTTAAACGAATGCTAAAATACAAAACGAACGAACATTTCACTTTTCATTTTTAGGAAGACAGAAATTTATTTGAGGATGCGGTTCACATTCAGATCAGTCTCGAGGTTTGAAGATGGACACTCCGTGCGGTAACGCTTCCTGAGGGGCCTCACCACAAGACAAAACATCGCCAGGACGTCCCCTGCCGACATGAGGCAACATCGACACAATTTTCACACCTCCCCGTCTTTATAAAGCGCTCGTCTGAGTGGAGATCACTTGACACAACAGCTGACCATGAAGGTGCAGATTCTCCTGCTGGTACGTACCTAGCGACGTCCATGAGCTGCAGACCAACTAATTTAGTCACTATTTAGTTTCCCTGTGTGCCATGGTTTCAATTTATAACTTTTAAATATAATCTTTTGTCTTTATAGTAAATCTGATTGTGCGGTGCACCAAACCTTTGTAAAGAAAATCTCGAAGTACTTCTTTTACCACGAAGGATTTATTTTATGGGAAAACGATCTCTTGATTAAATACCAGAAGATCTCTAAATGGGGGAGGGGGGAGGGGAGGAGATATTTTTCAGCACTTTTCAGTACTGGATACTGAAAGTGCCTCGCTGCATGTCATAGCAATATGGAATTCTTGATCTGCGTGATCCTAAAGCTGAACTACCATCGAGTCAAACCAGTTTAATTTTATACATGGACATTGACTGTCTGAACTGTAGTCTCGACTGCTGTAATCGTTTTAACTAATTATAATAGGAAGTATCCATCTTGACGTCACCAACCCTTTGTCCTCCCATTTACTCACAAAAAATATTGGATGCACGTAAGCTCCTATACGGAGCAATTTTTCAATCACAAATTGTTAACCCTCTAAATAAGTTATTATATGTGCTGTGCAAATATAAAATTAAATATTGGCACTAACATTTTACGTTTCCTGCTATAAATTTTTTATTGTTTGCCTCGGGTCAGTTTAATTAAAGAGCATCTAAAGAATTACCCGGTAGTAATGTTTTGACTTCAAGCCGAAAAAACTTACGCAGAAAGGTTGCGCACCTTTCCGCGGTGGTTGTAGCAGGAGTCAAATTCAGCAAACGAACATTGTTCAGTTACGTACAACATGGCGACTAAGTTTTCTGGTAGATGCTTACCATTGAATCTGTAGACTTGTCCAAAATATTTTGACTGTGGAAATACAAACAAGGCCCGTTTAGTGACGTCACCCTACACAATACTAACTTACAGTCAAATTAGTTTGAGATTCATTCCTGAAGTAGCCGGAAGTGTGAAGTTTTTGCAGCTCTTTTGTTTGTAATTCAGTTTTGAAACTTTATAGAGTAATTTTAAGTAGAAGTACTTATGTGTGAAATTGTAGAACTGAAATACGAATAGCAAGACCAGAAATCTTACACTTCCGGCGACTTCCAGAGGGACTATTATGTAAATTTGATTGTATTAACTTGTGGAAAAAGTAGCCAATCTCTGAACAATAATGTTAACAATATTTAAATGTTTTATTAGATCGGTTCTCGTTAGGTCACTGAAGTCAAGCATTGTCGAACGTAGTTAGTACTTGGATGGGTGTCCGAAAATTACGTTGCTCCCTCCCTGGGGTAAATTCGTCTCGCTTTCCACCCAGTGCAGTGATACACTTGTGTGTGGTTCCCCAGGCTTTGGACATCACTTTGGTACATTGATAAAAAGCGGAGGTGTCCGTCCTGACTGAGGTTTTCCACGGTTCCCATATTCTCACCTCAGTGAATGCTGGGACGCGTTACATGCCGTGGTTACTTTGCTTTCCCTACTTTATCCCTACCCATTACACACCGCTGCGAGTTGTATGATAAACTACTAGGGGTGTATATTCCTGTGGAAAAAAATCAGTATGAAAATATTCAAGACAAGTAGTGTCAATGGAGTATCGACTTTAATTTTTGCAGAGATGGATAGAGGGTGCAAAGGTATGCTACCCTGATTTATTTTTTTATTTTTTAGAGCCCAGGAACTACTTTTAAAAAATTACTGAAACTTCTTTTCGTGACGTAACGTGGCGGCAAGTCCTATCATTTTCATAAGGTGGATTTTCATGGGCGGCAACGACGATGCGGCGTGATTTGACGTAAAAGCTGTGAAATCATAAGCAGCGGCGAATTCGCCGGTAATCGCGTTAATTACGATGCTCTTTTTCTTTTAATCGCCCAATATGGCCGCCAATGGATGTTACAGCAAGTGCCATGCGCTTTATTTGCGTCACGTCGCAGGCTGGAAATCGCCCATGAAAATCCAGCTTTAATGGGAATTTCCATAGAGCGTGGAAAGCGAGAAAATCGCGTGCCATAGCCAATCAGAGGCTCGGAATTTCCTCGCCTTGCGGGGAGCGATTTTTTGCCAACATGGCTACCTTACGAGATTGAAGCAAGTGCGCTTTTCTCGCGCCGCCAAGCCCCGCTTGACATCGCTCCATGGAAATGCCCCTTTAAGGAGCAGCGTCTCGGGACGTCACAAAAAGAACTCTCAATAATTTTTTAAAAATAGTTTCTGGGCTCTAAAAAATCTGAAAAAAATCAGGGTAGCATAACTTTGCACCCTCTATTCATTTATGCAATAAAAAAAATTAGGTCGTTACTCTATTTACCAATCATGTTTGTGCTTTCAGGCGATGATCGTTCTGCTGGCCGTGAAAGTGACGTCATCGCCCGTTGACCACGTGACTCGTGACGTCATCAGGTCCAAGAAGTGCCAGGTATCCCCGTGCCCCAGATGGGGATGGAGAAGGCCTAGGGAACGGTCAAGGGGAGGCTGGCGTTACAGATGAACAGCCCCCACCCTACCGCTCAAAGTGTAGCCTGGGGAAGATGGGGGCAAAGCAGCTACCCTTGTACTTTTGAGTATTGGAGTTATTCCTTTTCGTATAGCAGTAGAGTTCAGTGATAATAGGAGGTTTAGAATAAAGAAAAAGACTGAACTCTAGACATTTGAATATTTTATCTGCGATTAACTGATTAATTAAAAATAAATAGCAATTTAAATAACATGTTTGTTACAATACTCGCTAAGTAATATAATTGTGTTTAATTTTAATTAATTTTTCTAACCTTCTTTGGTAGATAACGGTAAAAGCCTGTTGGCTAACTTCAAATTGTGTTGTGTTCAAGTACGTTATGTATATCATTTTATATAATATATATTATAATATCAGAGGAAATAAAATCAATCCTGAATCTTGTATTGTAGTTATTTGGGGTTGTAGTGCCACACACCGACATTTGGCCCTCTAAATAGAAAAATTATGAACTATTTGTGAGCTTTTATTTCTAATATGTAAATTGTATCTCTTTAACTGAAATGCTGGAGAGATAAACATTATAGAGATTAAAGAGTGTAATTATGTCCGCGAGTATACAAATCAGCCAGGCTGAAAATGTTGTCCCTCAGATATTTTTGTGGGTCATATTGACTCGAAGCACATTTCAAATTAAGATTTAAAAAGACAAAAAAAAACGTGTTTCCTTAAAGGAGGGGAACCGCTTCAGCTTTTATATTTTTAACATTTTATAAATAATGTCAAACTTACTTGTGTGCACCAAACATATAGTCACCACCCTCCACCTTCTACCAGTTCAGCAATTGACATTCAAAAATCGTGCCGAATAAAAGTGGGGCTTATTACGTCAGGTCAAGTGCAACCAATCGTTGATCTTGACGTTAAAAGCCCCACTTTTCTTCGGCGCGCTTTTTGACTATTGAACTGGTGGAAGGTGGAGGATGGTGATTATTTTTTTTGGTGAACAAGTAAGTTTGACATTATTTGATAATTAAAATTTTAAATATGTAAAAGCTGAAGTGGTTCCCCTCCTTTTTAATAGGGTATAAGACGAAAATTTAAAAAGTGCTTTAACCATGATAAATTAATTCTTTGTGCCTTTGTGATCATGGTATCGAAAATTTGATCAAAATCTGACCATTTTTCGATTTTATATGAATTTGTAAAGTATTTGTAAACCTCCCGTTTATCCGGCGCGAAAACGATTGGGATCGTCTTGCAGGCAGGTGGCGGTGGGGATGTGACGTCACCAAACCTTGGTTTGAGCCTTTTGCAGCAATTTTTCAACACATCTTTAATGTTTTTATAAATATTATGAACATTGTAAATAATATATAATGTTAAGTTAGTAAATTCTTTTGGAAAAAAAATTAAATAGAACACAAAGAAGAACTGTAGCCGAAACACCGAGAGTAAAAATAATATATAATATTGGGTTATTTATTTAAAGATAAAATCTATTATTTTACCAGCACATTTCCCTAGTCGAAAAATAAAGGCAGTAGTCGAGTGGTGACTACTGCTAAGTGATAATTTGACCAGTGTTCAAGTAGTCACTTTCAAGTAGTCTCCAGGCAGTAGTCACTTTCAAGTAGTCACCAGTAGTCGATTTCAAGTGGTCAAATTAAACGGTTTTTTAGTATTTTCTCGCGATATATCCGTCCATCATCACGAGCAGTTTTTTCCCGTTTAAGCCAACAGATAGATAAATTATAACTGGAACAAGTAAAGAAATTATTCTTTCACATTTTTAACTTGAATTATTAAAATGTAATTCTAATACTTTGTAATAATTCAAGATAAAAACGTGACAAACAAATAGGACGAGAAACATCTATGATATACATACCAATTTTACGCTCCATGCAATATAAAGCACTTTTTAAAACATTTACTTTATTAAATTATTCCTAACTTATTAATTTTAATTTAATTTCTTTAGTATTTTTTTAATTTTTTTACAGCAAAATGAAGGAATAATATTTTTTAATCATACTTTATAAATATATATATATATATATATATATATATATATATATATATATATATATATATATGTGTGAAAAAAAAACACGTTGATTATTAAAGATTTATAATTATTATATAATAAATAAAATACATAATAAAATATGAACATCTTTGAAGAATAATTACCAACGACTTTCATCTCGGCGTCTTTTTTATCAAGTTCCGAGAGCCGATAAACATTGACTGCATGTTTAAGGCTATAACCTAGAACAAATAATTTGACACAAAATAACGAGAATTTTAATAAATAACATTTCATAATACGTTTTAGGTACTGAAAAGGTACTTACCTGATGTAAAACTGCTAGAAAAAAAAAATGTTCCGGGAGCTCTGCACACACAACCCCGTCTCACACGTGTTTAGTGCCACCATTTTAAATAATTTTCTTCATCACGAGAACCCCGTACAATTGACTACTTGGTAAGTGATCACTTTCTTAAGTAGTCAGAATTTTGTGACAACTAATTAAGTAGTCAAGTGCTAAGTGGTCATGATGTTTCGACTACTTGCATAAGTAGTCACAAAATTCTGACTACTTACCAAGTGATCAAGATTTTATGAACACTGAGCGCCGACTACTTGCATAAGTAGTCACAAAATTCTGACTACTTACCAAGCGGTCGAGATTTTATGAACACTGAACGCCGACTACTTGCATAAGTAGTCACAAAATTCTGACTACTTACCAAGTGGTCGAAATTTTATGAACACTGAGCGCCGACTACTTGCATAAGTAGTCACAAAATTCTGACTACTTACTAAGTGGTCAAGATTTTATGAACACTGAGCGCCGACTACTAGCATAAGTGGTCACAAAATTCTGACTACTTACCAAGTGATCGAGATTTTATGAACACTGAGCGCTGACTACTTGATTCAGTGGTCCGACTACTTAACAAGTGGTCAAGATTTTGAACACTGAGCACCTGAGCACTTGACTCAGTAGTCCGACTACTTGACCCAGTAGTCTGACTACTTGTTTTAAATAGTCAACTACTTGACTACTAGACTCATTTTTTGACAAGGGTTGCTGCTCACATATCATATCCTAATTTTTATCTTATTAGTTATTTTTATTATTATCTAATTTTGATATCTACCCCTAATTATGGTAATTTTTATATATACAGTAATGATTAAATTGTCAATAATAAAGGTTATTAAAAAAATTGTTTGGTTATTATATAGCATGATTTCTTTAATAATTTGTATTTAAAATAAAAATGCTAACTAAAAAAATAATGGATTCATGGTGATAATTAAAATTTAAGTACACAACCCCCTAATTATTTTCAATGGTAGACCTTCGCTCTATAAATTAAATTATCACACAGTGACCATTGAAACGTCTATCCTAATTAATTTAGACCCGCGCATTACGAATATCACTATACTCTTTATCCCACCCTACCCCTTCAACCCCTAAATGGGGTGAGCACCCTTATAGTAAAATTAATATCGACAGATGAAACGGCTAATCTATGCAAATCCTATATCCTCGTCATTACAAATGTATAAACACGTTTTTAATATCTAGCCACCCCCAAGTGGTGGAGTAAAACTCATTAACCCTCTTCCATGTTTTTTTTTTTTTTTTTTTTTTTTTTTTTTTTTTTTTTTTACTTTTAATAGTGCATGCAAGCTATATCGGGTGTTTCATAAGTGCCTGTACGCGTTTGATTTGCCCCTGCAGCAGCAATATTAAAGGTATTTACCCCAAAATTTGGCACAGAGTAGCTAAAGAACTATAACTTGAAAGGTGTATGAAGGATTGTGAAATAAATACTATTATTAGGGCGTTACAGGGGCCGGAAGTAAAATTTTAAAATCTGCATAGGAAAACCAATGTTAAAATAAAATTATAAAATGTTTTAAAAAATTAAAAAAAATGTGTTTAACCACTAATGGACAATTTGCATGACTTTTTGTATTACAGAAATGGATAGAGGGTACCAAATTATGCTACTATGAATTTTTTCAGATTTTTTTGAGAGCGGGAACTATCTTTAAAAAATTATTGAAAGACAGTTTAAGTCGCAAATGACTTGCGATTTTTTTTTCTTTCTTTTTGGAGAACCTTAGCGATTTTTATTTTTCGGCCCCATATATTATAATGCATGTATTGCAAAAATGGAAAAAGGTACAAAGTTATACCACTCTGATTTTTTCCAGATATTTTGGAGCTCGGGAAGTTCAAATTCAAAATTCAAAATTCAAAATATTTTTATTAATTCCATTTCTCCTACAATCATAATATCAATACATGATATATGTTTAGGTTTTTAGGACAAGTCAATAGTAACTAGCTAAGCTGTAAAAAGACAATTACACTATTATATAACATTAAAAACAAAAAATCAATTAACAATGATATCATTAAAGTCATAGTCCAAGTATTTCTGCACACTATAAAAGCACTTGTCAATTAACATTTTTTTCACAGCTGTTTGAAATAATTTCACATTTCCAATACATTTAATCTTACTTGGTAACTTATTATATAATCGGAGGCAGCTAACAAACGGACCGTTCTTGTACATATTAAGTCTGCACCATTTGGGTGCTATCACATGTTTTAAGTTTCTTGTATTATGACCATGATTTACTTCATGCTGTTTAAAAACATCCATATTCTTTTTAACATAGCTTACACTTTCAAAGATAAGAATACTTGGCAGTGTCAAAATTTCATTATTTTTAAATAGATTTATACAAGAATACCTCCTCTTTACAAAATACATGAGACGTATTACTTTTTTCTGTAGTTTAAACAGTCTATTAAAATCAGGAGAATATCCCCAACAAATGATGCCATATTTCAAAAGTGAATAAAAATTTGAGTAGTATAAAGTTTTTAAACATTCAACTTCACATTCATGCCTCAGTTCACCAATAGCAAAAATTACTGAGGAGAGTTTTTTACAAATATAGTCTATATGATCTATCCATCTCAAATTTTCATCAACAATTATACCCAAGAATTTTGTATTGTTTTTAAGTGTGATATATTGATCAGCTGCAGAAACTGATGTGATTGTTTCTGGGTTTTTGTGATTGTTTCTGGGAAGTATTGCTAACATGCAAGTTTTGGCGAGGTCGAATTCGAATTCATATAAAATTATAAGAAATTAGCAGAGATTTGACGAACCATAAAAACTGTAGGGTTAACGGGAATAATATACAGCATGCATACAATTATATATTATGCATTATTACCTCATATATTCAGATGGCAAAATATGGCACAAAAGAATCTAAATATCATGCCATCAAACCAGAAGTATAATATTGTCGATTAAATTTGTGGATAAAGAAGAAATTAAATTTAAATATCGGTCTCTTATTCTTATGAAAATTGTTTTCCACACTATAAAACAAATATCATAATTAACCTCATACCTTAACATAATGTAAAATTATGGAATAAAATATGTAAGAATTAATTTAAATATGATAAGTGGAAGCAAATTTTTAAAACAAAATTGGTTCAATTTTAATCTAAATTAAGTTATTATGTACTCCGCCTTAATACCGGGTAAATGTATCCTAAATTTTATCATTGAAAATCATTGAAGCTCAAATTTAACATTTTTTTATAGATATTTTGTTGCCTGGGGTAGCACCTTTGATTTTTTTTTTTTTTTTTTAAGAGAGAAAAACTCAATTTACTATAAACTCCGGTTCAGTACCAGGTAAATGTTTTCTACGTTTTATTATTGAAAATCATCGAAGCCCAATTTTAACATTTTTTTTTTTGGTGTGGCAGGGAATATATTTTGTTCCCTATATATGTAAATCCACCATCTATATATTTTTTTTATAAGAGAATAATTTTAATAGACCTTGTATTTGTTTAAATATAAAACCGTAATTTGTGAGAGTTATTTTATATATTTGCACGTACTTTGGCGATGCTTAAAAGTTTGAAAGTTAAGGTTGAATTCTAATAATTTTAAATAAATTACTTAAAATGAAATATTTTTTTACTATAAATAACCATGCAACCATGATCAGAATAATATTATTGATTTTTTATTAGTCTTCTCCGATAAAATATGCGTGCTTCACTGCATAGATGAACATGAACACGTACTTCTTAGTGAATGGACTGCTCAGCAATCTTTTTCATTTGACCCATTGGCTATTATTTGTAAATTAAGATTTTGATTATAATATAAATTATGTTATATTATTGTATAGTGCCCATGAACGAGATAATAAAATAAATAGATGCACAGATAGATGCACAACGAGCGCAGTAAAGCCGCCCGTGAGGAGCGCGCTCTCTACCAAGAGGTTAGGTGACGTCACACGTCTCCCCTCCCCTCTCTGGCAGAGAAGGATGAGAGTGTTTCAAAAGCGTTTTGCGCGCAATTAAATATTCGAATTGTTTTGATCACATAACTTTAAAAATAAAAGAGCTAAAAATGTGAAACTTTGGATTTAAGCTATGATCCGAGCACTGTCAGTAACAATATGTATATCTCAGTTTTAAAACTGACTTTTACCCTATTACATTTTAGTTTATTCTTTAGACAGCTACAAGACCTAGATCGACACCCTTTTCTGCAATTACAAAATATAAAACCTTGTTTTAAATTCGAGGCCATTGCTGTTGCAGAACGTGAAGAAATTTCCTTATCTTGTGGCACATCATTGCACTCAACTCAATAAATTTCTCTTCAGCAGCCTGAAATTTATTTCTGCAAGAAAACTTGCTTAAAATTCCATTTTCAGTTGCAAGTTAATTGGTACAATCGATCAGAATTCACAGATATTACAACAGCCATAACGTTCCTTGGGGATGCCCTCCCACTCAAATTCATCAGATCGTCAAATTCAAAATAAAAAATAAATTGCGGTGTTTGAAAAATGAACAAAACTAGTTTTGCTCAAAAGCCGAAATAAAATCTTACTTCGTGTTTTGATCATAACTTGATACGCAAAACTAGTTTTGTTCAAATGGGAATAAACAAAAGCTGAAGTAAAAGTCTTCATCGGGTTTTGCTCATTTCGACTTGAGCAAAACTAGTTTGGAGCATCAAGGTAAGCTCAAAACCCGAAATAATCGATCACATCCGGTTTTGAGCTTAACATGATCGATGCTCAAAACTAGTTTTGCTAATTTTTTTCGGCTTTTGACTGAATTCGGTTTTAGGTGGTAACAAATATGTACAATATTGATTATATTATACAAACGCAACACTTTACAAACAGGAAGCAATTGTGTAAAAAATTTTATTTTAGGAATCATTTTCCCTTTCAGATCAGTCTCGAGGTTTGAAGATGGACACTCCGTGCGGTAACGCTTCCTGAGGGGCCTCACCACAAGACAAAACATCGCCAGGACGTCCCCTGCCGACATGAGGCAACATTGACATAATTTTCACACCTCCCCGTCTTTATAAAACGCTCGTCTGAGTGGAGATCACTTGACACAACAGCTGACCATGAAGGTGCAAATTCTCTTGCTGGTACGTACCTAGCGACGTCCGTGAGCTGCAGACCAACTAACGTAGTGGATTTTCTAATATTTCAGGCCTCAGAGTCCTAAAATACCTGCAGCAAAAGATATCCCACATAGTATATTACCCCCAAAACAACTTATAAGCTAAAGAATTATATTTTAATTACCATTATTTGTTGATTTTCTCCTCTCCTGAAGTAGCTGCCATTTTTCTATCAACAAACCTTTCTCCTTTGATGCAACAATGGTGCCGCCTAGCGTTAAAACTTATAACTAATGGAGCCTGACGCTCCCCTGATACCCCTGACATCAGGCTGACACAGCCCTGATGTCCCCCTGATATCAGGCTGATGTGACCTGACATCAGCCTGATACCCCCTGATATCAGCCTGATATCAGGCCTGATGTATTATTATCGTAGAGGATATTTTTAATATATCATACGACAGACGACGCGCGGGCCGTCAAGCAAGCAAACTTTTTGAGAGAGGAGAAGAAATAGCTAGGAGGGGAAGTGTGTACACGCGGTGAGCGGAGAGGAGGGGGTAACGCTCGAGCAAGCGCTGCCTCTGCTGCGAGCGTAGCTGACGGCCAGGCAGCAGCACAACATTTTTGATGATCTTTGTGCATTCATATCTTGATTTGTATGCATGCTATATCTATATGGACAAACGGTTTTCAGGCTATTTGACAAATTATACTATCAAGACTGCTATCATTAAGTTTTAGCGGTAGGGTTGCAATAGCGTCGCCGTGGCTATTAATAGAGTGAACGTACTTTTTCCAGAGACTTTGTATCTCTTACTCTGTAATCGGGAGTGACGTCACGCGAGTTCTTTCGCTCGCTCCTAGCTACGTAACCCTGAGGGTAGGGAACATTTTTTCACTCGCAATATATAACACGCAATCTAAGCTCACTTTTTAAAACTTGTCAAATGCATCTCTTCAGGAGGCCTTTAATAGTTTTTAAAAGTAAAAATTGGATGCTTATAATATGTAAGATGGACAATAATGTCTGCATTTTTTTTTTTATTTCATAACTAGAAAATATGGCTAAGACAATGGTTTTTTGAATTTTTTCAGATTTTTTGGTGTGCAGGAACTAATTTAAAAAAATAATATTTAAAATGTGTGAATTAGGATGGTAAAACCAACTACACCTGATGAGATAACCGTGACGTCATTTTGTCGTGCTGTGATTGGCTATTGATGACGTCACGGTTGTCCCATCAGATGTACCATCCAAACTAAGATATTTTTAATATTTTTTTAAAATTAGTTCCTGCACTTTAAAAAAATATGAAAAATTTCAGAAAAGCATAATTATTTTATGTATGTTTTCTAATTATGAAATAAAAAGGTACAACCATTATTGTCTATTAAAGGCCTTATGAAACCTTTGCACAATATTAAGTACACGGTAAGCTTTGCTTCAGTATGATTCGGCTGCATAAATTTTTTGCTTCAGCAGCACAAATATCAGAGATAATAGCCAATGAAAAGGAACATGTGACGTCACTTACGCTCATTTAGCGTCGACAATATAGGGAAATCCCTGCAAAAGATAGGTTCACTCCCACCGCAACCACGGCCACAATTTGAGTTCTGGAATTGTGAAACTTTACCAGGGCAGTCTTGATAGTATTTGTCAAATAGCCTGAAAGAATTTTTTGGATGACATTCATACAAACTGAGTTATTGCGGTAGAAAGAGGAGCAAAAATGTTGTATAGGAAAACAATGTTAAATTTTTGGCTTATCTTGCTACCGCAATAACTCAGTCTGTACACATGCCACCAAAAAAATTCTTTCAGGCTATTTGACAAATACTTTCAAGACTGCCCTGGTAAAGTTTCAAAATTCCAGAAGTAAAATTATGGCCGTGGTTGTGGCGGGAGTGAACCTATCTTTTGCAGGGATTTCCCTATATTGTCGCCGCTGAATGAGCGTGAGTGACGTCATAGGTTCCTTTTCATCGGCTATTATCTCTGATATTTGTGCTACTGAAACAAAAAAAAATATGCAGCTGAATCACACTGAAGCAAAGCTAACCGTGTACTTAATACTGTGAAAAGGTTCATAAGGCCTTTAAGACCCGTAAGTTCTGGTTTTGTCCAATTGTTTTCATGACGCTTCATTTCATGAAATGAAATATTTCATTGAAAGCCAAATGTGGATTATACGTAGATTAACAATTTAACAATAATGTGAAATTTCATGTTGTGTATTCAGTTAATTCAAATATATCAGTTCAACTATTTGGATATGTAATCATAATGATTTAGTATGACTTGATAATATGTTTTCGAAGAAATCCATTTACTATCATTTTTTTTTTATACAAAGTATTTAACCCTCTATTTAGTTGCAATAAAAATTGCAATAAAGACTTAATACAGCTACAGCCCTGCAATGACGTTCCCTGATCTTGTACGTGTGTTAAATACTTGCATAATTGCATTATCGGAGTGCTTTAATTGTTGCATAACTGATGGCAAAAAGTTGTTTGAGAATTTAAATAAATAAAGCGAAATAGCTAGTAGTGCTATAGTAGAACCATCATATGGTCAGCGCTGTCACTTTGACATGGCAGATAAGCCCAGGAATGCATAAAAAAGTCTGAAGAGACAGGCAGGTGGGATGGATAATAATATATATAATATTATGTTATGATTTACATTTATAAAATACTTCAATATTCTTATGCGTTATTATACGGCGACCTTATAAGAAAAAGTATGTGTCAGGAAAACAAATATTTTAATTTTACCTATTTTTAAACTGATTTATTATTTATTTTATCTACTCGACCCACTATTCCACCTCATTTTCTTTTTATCTTGTCTCAGGAAGCCGCGAACAATTTCCAACCTTGAAGAAAAGATATTAAGAAAAATAGGTGGAATAGTGGGAGTTATAATATGTGTTAGTATAAATCAGTTCAAAAATAAGTAAAATAAAATATTTATTTTCCTAACACGTACTTTTCTTATAAGGTCGCCGTATAATAACGCATAAGAAAATAGAAGTATTTTACAAATGTAAATCATAAAATCATATTATCCATTTCACCTGTCTGTTTCTTCAGACTTACTTATGCATTCCTGACTTATCTGCCATGTCAAAGTGACAGCGCTGACCATATGTTGGTTCTACTATAGTACACAGAACTATTGATATTTTTGTTATATCGTCATTTATTTTATATATTTCATTCAGGTTGCCTATTTTTCAAGCATTATACTAATACACATCAACGAAGTGTTTGTATTTCATTTATTTTTTGTTGATTTGAAATTTCCTTAAAGTTGTTCCGTGTGATCTTTTTAATTTATTTGTCTACAGACTAATAATTTTATACTAGGTGTGTTCGTAAATACAAAATCAGAACGAATCGATTATTTGTGATGAACCGTATTTTTCACGTACATAATTTTCATCATAAATAATCAATTCTTTCTGATTGCGTATTTACGAACAGACCTAATATAAAAAAAAAAGTATTGGCAATTGAAAAAGCTGTCGTGTCAGAGTGGTGTAGTTTAAATGCTCTTGTATCGTATGTCAGTTAAAAAAATAAAAGTGACGATAAGGATTTCTGTTGTTTCATTATTAGGAAAGTTCTTTATTATCTCCTTTGGTTAGTTTTTGACGATCATTACAAAATTTTGCATATTCTTTCAGCTCGTGTTTTTTTATACTGTAAAATATCGAAAAACACATTTTTTGTATTTCTGAAGATTGTTTTTCATATCGTTATACTTGTCATATGCTCATGTGTATAATCAACGATTAGTACGTTAAAGATTACTTAAAATGGCTGAACTAACTCTATTTATTCTACCGATCTTTATTACTATCTCCTCTTAATTCTTGCTTTATGCAGTTAGGATAGACCATATTCTTTTTGGACATGTTAAATGTTCATAATTGATCTTTTTTACTGCATTTACATAAGATTACATTATGTAATTATAGGAAAAGCACGATTGATACAAAATAATTGGTTATAAAAAAATCGAATTTAAGATTTTAAAGTTGTAAGCAATTATCATTGGTTTGATGGCCGGGACCTTTTCCTTTGTCCTCCTCCTCCAATACAATTTTAACGGAGAGTGAACAAGTATAGCATCAATTTTTTTTAGTAGCTCAGTCGAAAGAGGAGGTCGAAAAATACACATGTGAATTTTTTAAGATTTTTATCTGTACTGCATCATGCCTAAAGTAGAGATGTAAACAGGTCACGTGACCTGAAGGTGGCGCCCGTGACCCCTGTGACGTCATTGAACTGTCTGGTCAAACAAACGATCGACTATATATAAACGCTTGTAAACAATAAATAAATTGTTGCTTGTGTCCATAGCAACTTGGTTGTTTAGAAGCGTTATAAAGTTGATCGTTTGTTCGACCAGACAGTTCAATGACATCACAGGCGTCACGGGCGCCGCGTCCAGGTCACGTGACCTACATCTCTATTTTAGGCATGACGCAGTAAAAATAAAAATCTCAAAAAATTCACAGGTGTATTTTTCACAGTGATGCAACGCTTCGCGAAGCTTCGCGCGAAATTTCGCTAGTTTCGGGAATATTCGCGAAGTTTCGCAAGCCAAGTTTCGCGAAAGTTTCGCGCGAAACTTCGCGAAATTGACATATTTTAATTTCACGCTCTACTTTTTCGAATCGTATTTAATGAATACGCTGTTTTTCTTCCTAATTTTACTTTAATGACAGGTTTAATTGCATAAATGAATTAAAAAAGAGTTCAATTTAATTTATTAGATATAAAAGAATTTATTTATTTTTTATTAATTTTAAAAATTACTTTTAATTATTTTTAAAATCATTTGTAACACATTCGAGGTTAGACAGGTCATGAAAGGGGCCATTTTATCTTGTTTTCTTAATTTTTTGATGAATATATGAAAAAATCGCATTGCGACAGTCATTTTTTAAATTTCGCGAATTTTTCGTGAAGTTTCGCGAATATTCTCGCGAAAGTTTCGCACACCATGTTTCGCGCGAAGTTTTGCATCTCTGATTTTTCAACCTCTTCTTTCGACTAAGCTGCCAAAAAAAATTGATGCTACTTGTCCGTTGCGTGACGTTAAACCAAAGATAACAATTTACGACTACACATAATTGTACAGTCTTCTTATTTGGAACACCACATTATTTTTAGTTCGTTGTAGCACATATTGTTTTTTGAACCTATCTAACTATATATAACATAACCAATCAGTGTAGGCACATTGGTCGAGCGCCCGCCTAGCATAAGGAAGGTTGCAGGTTCAAATCCTGATAGGGGTGAGATATTTTCACCACCTTTCCAGGGTTTAGAAAAGTTTCTGCTTCCTGCACTTTTCTCTCATGGCAACTTATTTAAATTAATATTATATTTTCAGCCTCTACAAATGCTTCAGATTTGAAGTGCAGCTTCTGCAACAAAACGTGCAAATCCAAGAGGAGTCTTCACAACCACATTCGTTCGATCCACGGCAAGGACTCTGTCCCCTGTACTTGCGACATTTGTCACAAGATCTTCACACATAAGGACTTTCTGATGAAACATATGGGTCTCTACCACACTGGCAAAGATGTAGTAGAGAAAAAACACAAGTGTCAACTGTGTAGCAAAGTTTATGGGCAGAAAGGACATTTACAGAGACATGAAATTAACATTCACGGAGAGCGTTCCGTACCACACCAGTGTCCAGTCTGCCATAAGATGTTTAAAAATGAAAACAGTCTGAGATCACATAAGATTATCGCTCATAAGATCTACAAGAAATAACATTATGTTGCGATTGTTTTGAAATGTCACCCTTATTTTTCATAATAAAATTATATCATCCAACTTTCAAGTTTTTTTTTTTTTTTTTTTTCAATACAATCTATAGAAAGTTAAAATGGTACACATTACAGGCCAAGATAAGTTTCAAATCAAAAGGATGCCGTGATCCATTTAATGAAGTGCGACGTTGCCATTTCGGTGGCACACCTGCAGCTGAACAATAGCGGCGCTGCATTATGTGGCAACATTGTTTCATTTTACGCTACTTCGTTGGCTGGTGGCATTCTTGTTTGATGGGAGGTACTAGTATATTTAAACATGTAACACATAATATATTGAAGGAACTGATATAACATTGTTAGCTAGATATCAAATACCTGCGTACGTGCTTATAGTGTAGACTTGATGTTTATAAATTTCGCAATTAAAAACAAACACGGATTAAAATTTGAGATTTTGCAATGCATGTGGCAAGCTTGCGGTGGTTTTAATAAAAGTTGTAAGTAGCTTGTAAGATCTGTGGACAGAATTTAACGGACATTTGAGGAGCTGCAAGCTGACACATTCAGCGTACAGACAGCGCTATAATAAATCTAATGGAAATATCTTGGGGAGGTACTCTAACTTGAAACGGCACAAAGAAGCAGGTGTCTCCCCAGATGGGGAGTGACGGTCACATTTAAAAGCCCCATGTGGTCGTGTACCTTAGTCAAATTTCGTATTTTACAATGTTGCCGCATTGCGTCGCAAAATTTCAAACACTGCTAGCGAGAGTTGCTTGCTCGCTGCTGCCGCGTGTGCTCATGCATTGTACGAGCTGACAACGTTGCGCCGCCTCTCAGCGTTGCCAGCTCGCATTAAGAATACCGCCTCTTGAAGAAGTTCGGCTTATTTCTTTGAAGTTTAGCAATGTTGCATCCAGCCTAGAAATACGACCATGGGGCTTTTAATGTGACGGCCACTGTGGTCATATAATAATGCACTCGTGGCAAAAATATTAAATCTATTGACGCGGGGAAGGAGGCAGCGATGCTAGAACGAATTATGATGTTCTATTTTTAATCAACAATAAATATCCGGTCTATTGTCAAGTTTCGCCGCCTAGCTCCTATGCTTCCCGCACGGATATTGTTAGTGTTTTCACTTGGAAAGTCATTATTATACATGACCGTCTGGGGCATTTGGGGGCATTCACAAAGCATTTAACCCCCACTTTAGCCTCAATTTTTATCCCTGGTGCTAAACGTGGTGCTAAACTAGGAGCTTAACATCGTAATATATAGCCTCTGGTCTAGCACCATGCTTAGCACTAGGGATAAAAAATTAGGCCAAAGTGGGGCTTAAAATTCCGTATGAATTGGCTTCTTTGTGCCGTTTAAAGTTGGAGGCACCCTCCCCAAAATTGTTGCATTTGATTTGGCGCTGCATGCCTGGTACAGTCCTGGACAGTTCTTTTGCGAAAACCGTGGGGTAAGCTACCTACTGCTTTCAACAGCCATTGTGATC
Organism: Siphlonurus alternatus; assembly: GCA_949825025.1. Lineage (NCBI taxonomy): Eukaryota > Metazoa > Arthropoda > Insecta > Ephemeroptera > Siphlonuridae > Siphlonurus > Siphlonurus alternatus. Next base: position 3,032,131 of record OX463779.1, on the reverse strand, counting down.
AAAAACGAAGGAAATCCTGACACTAATCCTCCATTGTCATCTCAAGTGACAAGGGTTGACAGGCAGCAACAATTGATTTGAATACTTAGTTATTGCAATTGAATCTTCATTGCAGTAAAAAAGTAATTAGAGCAATGATTAATGTCTTAATTTATTTATTAAATTAAATTCATGTTTAATTGTTTAATTAAACTTTAATTAATTGCAAAAACTAATTATTCACATCAAGTGTTGTTGCATGTCAACCCTTAATTGTCACTTGAGACAACAATGCAGGATTAGTGTCAGGATTTCCTTCGTTTTTGATCATAATGGCTTTGCCAAGCTGCAGCGAGCATTTTCCCCAAGATTTTCGCAACAGATTTGTCCAGGACGGTACCTCATCGTGAAAGCATGCTCGATCATAACCCCAGGTCAGATTTGGAAACTGTCAACACAGTCCATGTATAAGATTTACTTTTATTAAGAAAAGTGCTGGACATGCAGTTACGTTTCCTAAGGGCAATAAAGAAAAAAAAATTCCATTGCATACTAAATAAATAATTTTGTTGATAAAAAAAAAAAATCCTGTCAATTTTATTGCTCGTGTGTATATCAGTTAAAAAATAAAAAAAAATTTAAAGAATGCTCTGTGGTTTTAATTATAAGAAAGTTCATAATTATTACCTTCAATTGTTAATTTAATTTAGGACATTCCTAAATGGCAATTAACAGCATAATTTTGAATGTTCCTACGTTTATTGTATTTTTTTTAGTTGCTCTATGCCTTAAAACTAAACATCCCAAAAAACAAAAAAGTTTGAATTTTCAAAATTAGAGACATAGGAATTCTTAAAAAATCTTCAATCTTTTAAATTTAGCGCCAAAACGTGACGAAGAAACTGCCTAGCAGGCGAATTTTTTCTGCAATAAATTTATATTTTCGATCATCACTCTAAAAGTGATTATATAAACTGATTTTATAGGGACAAAACTATTGATACTAGGGTAGAAAAACCCGCTGATTTCGATCGTGTTACTAAAATTTATAGCCAATCACTCCTTGACGCTCAAATTATGATATCAGGCAGTTCTTGTGTGTTAACTAGGGAGTTTCTACGTCACAGTTTTCAGGTTTGCGCGCGGGTTGCATACTTTGCACTTATTCTAATAGAGGCTTCAAGTCAGCTGATTTTTCGGTGATCCCACCCGCTATACCAAACCTATATAAAAAAAAACGTGAATTCGTTTCTTCACCAAGAATAAGATTTTTCAGGGATAGTTCCTGAGGTGCTCTTAGATCTAAGTTGAAATGAGAAGATTTGAGTTCATATTTACAAGTTTATTACACGCAGAGATAGTTACATTACTTAATTAACTTGTATAGAACTGGAGTATCAGAAACTCCGTGATGGCTAGATAATAGTCATGATTCTTCTAACCGAAAACCAGAAAAGCAAGATGGGAAATAAGATCAGATTATTATAATGCGCACTAAATAAAAGGCGCCAAGTTGACAAAAATACAAAAGCTGATGTTGGCATATAGTTATACACAACAATCCTCCTCCCTTTAATATAGAACACGTTACGTTAAAAAGACCGAAGCCAGAAGGGCCAAGATACTAACGGTCTTGTAACAAAACGAGTCCGAACAATCCTTAAGGGCGGACGTAACTAGAAAGGTGAGAGGGTGCCTTGCTCAGCCTTAGAGGATTTCTTGCAGCTGGCGGGGCCTGGACTGGCACCGCAGCTTGGACCAACTTCTTGGGGCGGCCCCTAGGACGGTCTGGAGGGACCACGACTGAATCTGGGGCCGATGACTTGGGTCGACCTCTCGGACGGCCTCTACCTCGTTTGGCTGCCTTGTCGTAGAACCTCGAAGCAGCAACTCCAGGGTCAGGGGCCGCTGGCGGAGGACTTGGGCCACCTCCGGCTACTGGGCTGACTGAGCCAGCAGTCACTGCCTGTGTGCTCACATTAGACAACGGATGCACCTCAACAGAAAAAGGAACATTAGTATCAGGTTTAGCACTAGGAATGAGGTCGCTGACAGTAGGAACTGGGTCAGAAGTAGGCTGGTCAGTAGAATCTGAAACCGGGTCAGGAATGGGTTGCTGCACAGCATCAGGTTGCTGGCGAGCGACTACTGCGCCTGGACGCCTAGAAAGCTGATTGAGATGGCGACGCTCAACTTCACCGTCAGGGCGAGTGATCTCGAAGTTGCGAGGACCATCCACAGCTGAAACCGTACCTGGTAACCACTTCTTCCCTGAGCCATAAGAACGATAGAACACCAAGTCTTCCACGACGAAATTGTTCTTCTGTGCTAGCGTAGCCTCAACTGCTTTCTCCTCCCGCTTTGAATTAGCCTCGGTCAGGGACCCAGGGTGCAGTTTGTCCAATAGAGTCCTAATACGCACACCCCAACGAAGTTCTGAGGGACTAACGGAATCACCAGGAATTGGTGTCACCCTGAGCATCATCAGGACGTTGGGCAACTCTGAATCCCACTGGTTGACAGGAATCAAAGACAGCTTCTGCTTGATGGTTTGGACCGTTCTCTCTGCTTGACCGTTACTGGCTGGCGAGTACGGAGCTGACTTGATATGCTTGATTAGGTTCTTGTCTAAAAACTCGGCGAACTCCTCTGATCTGAAAGCAGGTCCATTGTCCGAGACTAGCTCATCAGGGATGCCATGAGTAGCGAACCAAGTCCTCAAGCAGAAAATGGTTGTTGAGGAGGACATAGAACTTTTGGTGTCAGTAGCCTCGACCCACTTGGAATAGGCGTCGACAAGGATGAGGAAGGTGTGACCGTGGAAAGGCCCTGCAAAGTCCACGTGCAAGCGAGACCAAGGTCGTTGCGGAATAGACCAAGGTATCACTGGCACGGAGGACGGGTTGGGTCTGACCTCGGCACACGGTAAGCAAGATTTGATCAGGGACTCGACGTCATCGTCGATCTTGGGCCACCAAACATAGCTTCGCGCTAACCCCTTGGTACGCACAATGCCTTGGTGTACTTGATGCAGCAGCTCAAGTACAGCAGGACGAAGTTTTGCTGGAATGATGACTCGAGTGCCTCGCAACAAGCAACCTCGGTGAATCGAGAGCTCTTTCAACTTTCCGCTGATCAGTTGTTGGGCTTCTGTGGGCAGACTGGAGATTGAACGACCATGGACCAAATATGCATGCACCTGCGAGAGGACCGGGTCTGACTTTGTAGCCTTAGCAACGGCCTCCGCAGTCAACTGGTGATTCTCAGATGCTTCGTCTAAGAAGAGAACGCCTGGCTCAGGTATGCCATCAGCGAGAGCTTCTTCGTCTTGGTCCATCCCATCGCTTTCGACTGGAAGGCGACTGAAAAAGTCAGCATTAGCGTGCTGCCTACCAGGTCTGTGCTTGATGTCGTACTTGTAGTTGCTGAGCTTCATGCACCAGCGATGCACTCTGATAGACACACCTTCAGGAATTGGTTTCCCAGGCCTGAAAATTCCTAAGAGAGGCTTGTTGTCCGTGAGGATTGTGAAATTTCTGCCGTAAAGGTAGAAGTGGAACTTGGAAACACCAAAGATGACAGCAAGGCCTTCTCGATCAAATTGAGCGTAGTTCCGCTCACTTGGGTGCAAACGGCGAGAGCCGTAAGCCACCGGCCTTTCTGACCTGTCCGGAAAGATGTGTGAGAGAACAGCTCCATCTCCATGGGGACCAGCATCGCAGGCTAGCAACAGAGGTAGCGTAGAGTCGTAGTGAGCGAGAACCTGACCTGATGACATAACCTTTTTGACGTATATGACGCAAGCCTCTTCCTTGGGACCCCAAGACCATGGTGTTCCTTTCCTGAGCAACTTGTACAGGGGATGAAAGACGTTTGCCTTGTCAGGAAAAAAACAGTCGTAGTAATTGACGAAGCCTAGAAAAGTTTGCAATTCGTTCAAATTTGTGGGTGAAGGAGCCCCGACCAGTGCCTGGACTTTCTCGTCCGTGGGCTCGATGCCATTCTCTGAAATATGGTAGCCAACATAGTCAAGAGAATGAACATTGAACAGGCACTTGTCTGGGCGGAGACGGAAACCAGCCTCCTTGATGCGGCCAAGAACTTCTCGCAGCCGCTCCCACAGTTCAGACTCCTCTGACGCTGATACCAAAATGTCGTCGATGTACACCACGACTCCTTGGATCCGAGCTAGAAGGTTCTCCATTGTCCGCTGAAAAATAGCAGGTGACGAGGACAGACCTAGACTCAAGCGAGTCATGCGGAACAGTCCTCGGTGTGTATTGACGGCCAGCAGATGAGACGTTTCCTCGTCTACCGTCATCTGCAGAAATGCTTGAGACATGTCCAGCTTAGCAAAAACCTTGCCCCCAGCAAGTCTGCTTAGGACCTCTTTTACTGTGGGAAGAGGGTGAACATCTTGGATACAAGCAGGATTGACCGTTCCGCTGTAATCTCCACAGATGCGGACCGTATTATCCTTTTTGATGACCCAGTGAAAGGGCGTAGCCCACCCTGCTACTGGATGCATGAGAGGAACTAGCGTACCTTTGTCTTGTAGGTCATTGAGGGCAGCGTCGACTCCTGGTACCAAGGAGAAAGGCACAGGACGAAACCGACTGAAGACCGGAGCTGCGTCTGGCTTCAATGGAATGTGCGCTGGAGGGCCCGTGAATTTTCCATGTCCACGGAACACGTCAGCGAAGTCAGATATCTGTGAAGGCAAGGTTGAATGAGACATGGAATGCATGCCGCTAACCTTGATGCCCAAAGCTGAAAACCATGTACGACCTACGAGAGCTGGGCCATCACCTGACAACACTAGCATGGTCAAGTTTCCTGAGAAGCATAGATGCTTGACTGATACATTGATTGAACCAGCTACGTGAAGTTTCTCATGAGACCAGGTGCTAAGAGAGTCGAGAGACTCATCAGAAGGAATGAGCTCGACTGTGCGAAACAGTTCCTTGTAGGTACGCATACCAATTACGGAGTGACTAGCACCGCTGTCGACTTCCATTTTGAGCAGGACGTTGTTTATCTCTACCGTAACGTAGACAGGAGGTGGTGCAGGCTGAGCTTTGGAAGCAGAGGTGAAGAACAAGAAACGTTGTTCACCAGTGTAAGCCTTTGGAGATGTGGAAGTGGGTGCAGCCTCGACAAGCAAGTGGGCAGACCCCCCTGAACGACTGTAAGACTGGGATCCCCCACGAGCATTTCGCCCTTGACTCCTTGCTGAGCCAAAGTTGGCAGTGTCACGTCTGCGCTTGCGGCAGACTGATTCTAAATGTCCTTTAATGCTGCAGTAAGCACATGCAGTGTCCTTGTATGGACATTGAGACCTGTCGTGATTGCCTGCGCACCCGATGCACCATGACGTCCTTCCCCCAAACTGACCTTGAGATCCGCCTTGATGCGACTGACCGTACTGCTGCTGGGGCTGACTACGACCACCTTGTTGTCCATGTTGCCGATGACGCTGGTTGCCACCCCGGCTTTGAGGACGATTTCCACCACCGAAGCGACCTCGACCGCTGGACGAAGCCTCGGACTGGTTGTCATGTTGTTGATGACCTCCGGCAGGAACTTGGGTACGGTGTACAGCTTGGCTGGGTTGGACCTGCAATTCAGCAATGTTAGCTTTTGCGGATTCAAAAGCTAGAACTCTATCAAACACCGCTTGCAGGGTTAGAGTTTTCCTGTCAGCAGACCAAAATTCTTCTTTGAGTTTAGGGATTGATAAGTTAGAAACTAGCTGATCCCTAATCTCTTCTTCTAGATTTGCAAAATCGCAATGCTCTGACAGACGCCTGAGATCTGCCAGGAAGTCCTTGACTGACTCGTTCGGTTTTTGTTTCCTCTGTCTGAAATGATGACGATTGCTGAGGACACACTCGACAGGGGAAAAATAATGCTCTAGAATTTCAATGGCTTGCTGGTAAGTAAGGCTAAGTGAGTTGGAAGGGGAACAATTCTTCTCGACAATGTCGAGGACATCATCACCTGCACTGGAAAGCAGGATGCCAACTTTACGCTTATCATCGTTGACAATGGCAGGATTTGCGTTAAAGAAATGCTGCAACCTGGTATAAAAGCGTATCCATTTTGCCTTATTTTCTGCTGGGAGACCTTTTCCCTGCTGAAACTCTAACTTGGGTACCTCACCGACCTGAGGAGAGAAAAGAAAAACCTGTTGCAGTTGAGCATCCATAGTGGTAGGAGTCCCTGTGACTGGCGTTGTGACCCCCGGAACCGTAGTGGTATTCTGTACAAACCCTCCTCCTGGAAAGCCGGCGCCTGGCTCCGCAGGATTGGGCTGTTGTTGCTCCACAGGCCTCTCGCCCTGGTCCAATGTCCCGTCGTTAAAAGTTGTCTCGAACTCGTTCATTTTCAGTGAGAAAACGAACTTGAGCGTACACGCGGTTTCGTATGCATACGCTCTGTGCACTGAGGCCTCGTGGCCGTAAATAAAACTCACTCGATTTTACCTTTATCCTCGTCGCCACTTGAGGTATTCTTAGATCTAAGTTGAAATGAGAAGATTTGAGTTCATATTTACAAGTTTATTACACGCAGAGATAGTTACATTACTTAAATAACTTGTATAGAACTGGAGTATCAGAAACTCCGTGATGGCTAGATAATAGTCATGATTCTTCTAACCGAAAACCAGAAAAGCATAATGGGAAAAATGATCAGATTATTATAATGCGCACTAAATGAAAGGCGCCAAGTTGACAAAAATACAAAAGCTGATGTTGGCATATAGTTATACACAACAGTTCCTTTACGGAACTTTGGTCCAAATTGAAAAATAAAGTAGATAATTCAAGATTTAGATTTTTTACTTGATTTATAACCGAGAAAAGTTCAAAAAACACTTTGCTTCATTTTCAAGTGCAAGATGGACCTTAGCGACAAACAGTTGCGCAGCGAAAGCGCATCAATTGAAGCCTCCATAATCCCTTCAGAGTCCCCAAATTTAAGTTTAAAAAGTTGAAACTTAAGTCAAACTTGGTGTTAATATATACCCTATCATAATTTAGTAGTTCAAATAAAATTTGAGTTGTAAGAGAATTCCCCATTAGTCTCTTTTTCCGATAAGAGAGTGAACATTCTAAGCAAGATCCCTTTACTTTGTAAATAAAGGGATTTTGATTCTAAGACACGCACTCTGATAAGATAGAATTCTATCTTATCAGAGTGCGCGTTCTTAAGAACGAATTTCAAACTTGTTGCCATGTTAACAAAGGATCATTGTTGCATCATTTTATTTGACTGTACATTATTATATGTATTATGTGGGATGGTTATACACTCGGTCAGCCACGGGTCCAGGGTGTAGGGGGGAATCTCCCTAAATTTGAATTTAACATTACACCCAAGCCTAAAAGAGCTTAATTACAGCTTGCGGCGGGGTAATGGGTAGGGATAAGGTATATAGAGAAAGGATGGTGGCCATGGCCTGATCATGGCTTCTGTTACACGTCCCAGCATTCGCTGAGGTGAGACTGAGGGAACCGTGGAAAACCTCAGTCAGGACGGACACCTCTACTTTTTATCAATGAACCAAAGCGATGTCCAAAGCCTGGGGAACCACACACAATTAAGTACATCACTGCACTGGGTGGAAAGCGAGATGAATTTACCCCAGGGAGGGAGCAACGTAATTTTTACATGAAACGATGCACAGTAATACTATATTACATAATTTTATTTCATACTTTGTTAAATGTCTTCATGAAACACACTACAAAAATTCGGAAAAAGACATTAATTTCCAGGTGGCCCCTGCTGACTGTAATGCCTATATGGTCCTTACTGGCTCCCAGCTTCCCAGTCCGAGCCTGGTATATACTGCATGCATGAGTCAATGTTCAGTATTAATGTTTCTATTACTTTCAGGTCGCACGAAGAACAAATCTGCAAGCTCCCATAAATTCAAGTGCAGTTCGTGCAACAAGACATACAAGAGCAAATTTAGTCTGTATCACCACATCCAGTTCACCCATGGCAAGGACTCTGCCCCCTGCACTTGCGACATCTGTCTCAAGACCTTCAAGCACAAAAGGTCTCTGATTTGTCATATGAACAAATACCACATTGGCAAGGACGTAGGAAAACTTCACAAGTGTCGTCTGTGTGGTAAAGTTTATGGACAGAAAGGAAATTTGAGGACACATGAACTAAACATCCACGGAGAACTTTCTTTACCACACCAGTGTCGAGTCTGCCATAAGATGTTAAAGAACAAGCATACCCTAAGTATGCATGATCTTCGTATTCACAAGAATAAAATAGTGACTGATTCTTAGGTGTGTTTTTCAAGGGTTGATTGTTGATTTTTTACATCAACTTTCGTGTTCCACCTTGGTGCCACAGTATATATAAAACAATGTTATTCAGTTCCATAGCAGCATTCACTATTATATCCATAGACCCGAATTTTGCCTTTTCCAAGGCTCATCAGTATGGCTCGTAAGAAGCTGCTACTGACTGCCAGCTAGCCGTTGCAGTCAGTTTGTATCTGATGAGAGACAAGATAAACCACCTGATGGCTTTTATTGCCAGCCTGCTTCCCCCACCTCTCACCATGACGTCACTCTGCTTTCCGATTGATAATTGTTTCAAAATAGTATACTTCTCTTTACTTTAAGGGTTAGGTAATTAACACGAAACAGCTGATTGACTTAGCCTTATTTGATTAACATACCTTAGCAACCTCTTAAAAATTCTGATTTTTTTTTTTAGAGACAGTCCATGGCAAGAAGAATTTGAAAAAAAATAACTAACTAAAACAGGCGGACAAGCCGATTTTTTTATTTAATTTTTTTAGTTTTCAATATAGATATTTCCCATGGAGAGCTAAACTATAAAATTTATTACTTTAAATAATTTTAAAAAATTTATTACTTTAATTAATTTTAAAAAATTTATTACTTTAATTAATTTTAAAAAATTTATTACTTTAATTAATTTTGAAAAATTTATAACTTTAATTAATTTTAAAAAATTTATTACTTTAATTAATTTTGAAAAATTTATTAATTTAATTAATTTTAAAAAAATTATTATTATTGTTAATTTTAAAAAATCGGCTCGTCCAATTGTTATAAATATTTTCTGCAACTTTTTGGTGCTATAAAATCCGTCTGTAAAAAAAAAATATATAATTTTTATTGGCTTTCTAAGGTTTACATGTTAATCAAATGAGACTACGTCGATCAGCTGTTTCGTGTTACCTTCCCATTAATTTACAACAATTTTTTTTTAAGTCAGTTATTTGTTGAAATATTCATTTTCAAATTTTTGATAATTTTTTGGTCCACTAAATCCAAGAACTGTTTACTGGATTGATCAAAATCTGTATCTAACAATTGTTAATTAAGAAGCTGCATGCAATGTAGTGTGGATTGAGTAGTGAGGTGTCGTTTCTTGACTTCGTTCTGATGTCACCTCTGGAAAGCATTTGTAATAAATTTAAATACATCTATTAATAAACTGTTTATACACATTTCACCAACAATTTCCTTTTGTCTTAATATATTTTATGCCCATATGCTGGGGGGATTCTGTGGATTTTCATAGATTATTTACATTACAAAGAAAAGTGATTAGACTAATGTGTTTTGTTAAGAAAAGAGCTTCATGTGTACCTCTGTTTAAAAAACATGCAATTTTATCTCTCCCATGTATCTTTATTAGTGAGTGTGTATTCTATGTAAAAAAAAAATATGTCGCAGTTTAGACAACATGAAGTGAATCATCAATATAATACAAGGAAGGTTAATAAGGTGATAACCCCAATTTGGTGTAGACTGGACATGTATAAACATGGGCCATTTCTGAAATGTTTAAGTCTCTATAATAAGCTACCAAGTGACATAAAGTGTATAGACAACCTCAATAATTTTCATTTGAGTGTTAAAAACTTGTTATTGGATAAGTGTTTCTATAGCGTCAAGAGCTATATGGACCATGATTTTATTTCTGCATGTTAACTTGAATAACTATTGTTAATTGTGACGTGTCCTATTAACCTCAACAAAAGTCTACTGTGATGTTTTGATTGTAGGAGAGAATGGATTAATAAAAAATTTTGAACTTGAATTTTGAATTTGTATTTTATGTGACAATTTATATGATGTCCGTTTTCAACCACTCACATGTTAATTTATTTCAAACTTGTTTGAACTTAAAAATATTTGTAAATTGTCAGGACCTAAAATCAAGTCAATCTAATAAAAAAATGGAGTGGGTCAATTAATTTTGACAAACCTAAATATATGTTTCACAACTCGTCAATTTTTTTCTTGACATCTAATATTATATGCCATGGTATCTTAAAGAAAGGGTGTATCTTTCTTAAAAAAAATTACTTTAAATAGAGCTACATGATAATTAATTATAGAAAGAAAAATTGACTACAAAATATTTATTTCCACTTAACCAAGATACGTCAAGGCAATAAACTTTTTTTTTCCCCCAGATTTTTACCTCCGTCCTTCGACCTTCAAAATTTTGGAAGGTAAAAGTGGTAAACAGAAAAAAGTAAAAAGCATATTAGTATTATAATTAACTAATTGGGAGTTTTAATTTAAAGCTAAATTACAAAGATTTTATTATTTATTTATTTATTTATTTATTTATTTATTTATTTATTTATTTATTTATTTATTTATTTATTTATTTATTTATTTATTTATTTATTTATTTATTTATTTATTTATTTATTTATTTATTTATTTATTTATTTATTTATTTATTTATCTATTTATTTATTTATTTATCTATTTTTCTTTTGACGGTTGCAGAGATTTTAGTCACATTTCGAAACCCATTTTTGTTACGGAATATTTAGGGAACTTAAAGAAAATATATCCTAACCTCAACTACCTAATATAGGCGAGTTGTGAAGCATACATGATAATCATCAAAATCGCTTGACCAGCCCCTCCATTTTCTTAATGAATTTGCTAGTATTGGTTTTTAACAGCGCAGAACCTACACCACATTTCATAAAAAATAATATTTATTTATCGAAGGAAGGCTGCCCAAACTTTAATAGACAATAATGGTTGCATTTTTTTATTTCATAATTATAAATATACCTAAAATTATGCTTTTCTGAATTTTTTTCAGATTTTTTGGAGTGCGAGAACTAATTTTGAAAAAATATTTAAGATCTCTGAATTAGGGTGGTACACCTGATGGAACAACCGTGACGTCATTTGTCATGCTGTGATTGGCTATTGATGACATCACGGTTGCTGTGATTGGCTATTGATGACGTCACGGTTGTCCCATCAGATGTACCACCCTAATTCAGATATTTTAAATATTTTTTAAAAATTAGTTCCCGCACTCCAAAAAATCTGAAAAAAATTCAGAAAAGCATAATTTTATGTATATTTTCTAATTATGAAATAAAAAAATGCAACCATTATTGTCTATTGTTATCTTGTTCATGATTGGCCTTTGGAATTATCTGTCACCAATCATGAAGAAGGTAACAAGAAAAACTTATTTTGTTTCAGAGCAAAAGTAAAATCTTAAAAATCGTGTGGTTTGATCAAATGAATTTCATTCGCTTCGGATCCATTTTACTCGCAAATTGATCGGCTAGCTGAAGAAAACCACGAACCTTTTTTAGTAAACAATTGAACATCGAATTGTATAAAATTTGTCTGAATCTACTTGGTCTAAATTTCTTAACCTCAAATTTAACATACCAAATACCAACCACATTTAAATGATACTTATTTTATCTGACTAATCATTCTTTGTTTTTGCTGGCCCCATTATCGGATATAAATGATTAAATATTACAACTCAAGATCTCAAATTAAATATAATATTATACAATGGAGTATCGACCTCATTTTTTATTGCAGAAATAGATGATAGTGTGCAAAGTTATGATACCCTGATTTTTTACAGAACTGGAAGTATTTTTAAAAAAAATTATTGAAAGTTCTTTTGATGACGTCACAATGCGCCTCTCCTTATAAGGATAGGACTTGCCGCCTCGTGACGTCACAAAAATGACTTTCAATATTTTTTTTTTAAATTTCTTCCAGGGCAGTAAAAAATCTGAAATAAAAAATTTGGGTAGCATAACTTTGCACCCTCTATCGATTTCTGCAATAAAACAAATCGAGGACGATACTCCATTACTTATGTTTTAGTATATTCAAAATGTAACTATAGCACTATTGGGCTTACGTGGTGTAATCTTTTTACTGACCCAATCAAAAGAGGAGGTCGAAAAATAACCCTAGATTTTTTTGCGTTTTTTTTTTTAGCACTACATCATACCTAGAATGGAGATTAAAAATGTCTCTTGACCTGGAGGCTCCATCCGCAACGCCTATGACGTCACTACATTCTTTGGTTCAACTATATAACACTTGTAAAAAATTATTGCATTGTTGCTTGTTTATTAAAAATAATCATTTCTTTCCATAGCAACGTGTTTGTTTAGAAACATTATATAGTTGACCCAAAGAATGTAATGACGTCATAGGCGTTGCGGATGGAGCCTCCAGGTCAAGAGACATTTTTAATCTCCATTCTAGGTATGATGCATTGCTTAAAAAAATCGCAAAAAAATCTATGGGATATTTTTCGACCTCCTCTTTTGATTGAGCCAGTAAAAAAATTGCACCACGTAAGCCCATTATTTATATTAAATGTTGTCTTTTAGGTTGGGAAATAAAGAAAAAAACACAACTGCAACTTTATTACAGTTGCTACACCACGAATGACCTGATGGTCTTTTAACGATTTTATTTATTTATTTCTCTCTCTCTCTCTCTTTTTTTTTTTTACAAAATGCGTACAGAAAATGTTAATATAATAATTGTTGACGTTCTCTCGATCTCGGCTGCAGTCTTCCTGCAACATACAGACAACGAAGGTTCAGTTTAATAAGGGTCACTATAGAGGTTAAACAGGAAAATAAAAAAATAAATATAATACATTTTCTCGGATAACCTAAATTATGAAAAAAATTATGATTAAAACACCAGTGATCTCTACAATGGAGTATCGACCTCAATTTTTTTATTGCAGAAATGGATAGTGTATATATATAAAGTTAAAAAAATATTGAAAGTGCTTTTCGTGACGTCATGCAGCGGCAAGTCCTATCTTTTTCTTAAGGAGCGGCGCCTCGTGACGTCTTAAAAAGAACATTCGATAATTTTTGAAAAATATTTCCCGGGCTCTAAAAAATCTGAAAAAAAAACGGGATAGCTTAACTTTGCACGCTCAATATATTGCTGTAATAAAAAAAAAGGTTGATACTCCATAAGCCAACATATTTTATACTGCTTCATATATTTTCAACCATTAATTCTGATGTCTCGAACACAGAAATCTTACCATCTTTATGGCTGCAGTTTCATGTTAAAAATATGATAGAGAAATAGAAAAATTGGTGCACTTTTTTATTTATTAGGTAGGGTTGCATTAAATTTAAGAAGTTGAGAATACACTGAAGGAATTTAAAAATTACCATACAACCTGGTAGGCTGGGTAGGCTTCATCACTTTAATAATGAATTTTGTTTTAACATTTGTTACAATGTTTGCCTCAGTAACCATTTTTGAAATTCCTTATTTGGTTAATTTGCATTCTTGGGTTTACGAACATTCCTAATATTATAATTTACGTTCCTCGATTTAAAGTATTAAAAAAAAATCACTTTTTCAAATTCTATAAATTTATAACAATAAATATTTTAAGTAAATTGAACAAGCAATTAACAACTTGTATAACATTTTCTGGAGAAAAAAACGCGAATTATGCCGTAAAAAAACTATCGTCATATTGTTATTTTTTAACTTTTAAATATTCAATTAGTATGGCCCTCCTTATACAATATTTTGCACGGTAAAACAAACTTGAGCACGCAACGTACTGACCTCTTTCCGACGAGTAAAAATCGTTCCCGAAGGTCGTTCGATCGACGATGCTGCCACCCTCCAGTTTCTCGGTGACCACGAGAAGGGTCGTGTTGGTCATCGCAAGGTCACCGGGGGGTCAAATTGTGTTCTCCAGATGGACCTGAAGGAGGCACAAACTTTGTGGAATCACAACAGATACAGTGAAAGAGAGGACGATTTTTTAAGGGTGCAAGACCAGCGAAGGCCACGGGGTAGACAGCGCCATCTCTTGATAAATTCGTTTTTATTTTCTTACGGGCAGAGTTTCTAGAGAATCGACTTGAAACTGAATTAAGGTATGGACATTGACACTTTTGATACGCAGTAAAATTTTCTTGACGCAGATGAAACCAATTTTAAAGTTTAAATCCAAAGCAGGTTTGATTCCCGCCCATCTGAATTTAAAAATTGTTTTCATCTACGACAATGAAATTTTTACTGCCCATCAAAAGTGTTAATCTCCATTCAAGTCGATACTCTAAAAACTCTGCCCGTAAGAAATTAAAAACCAATTTGTCAAGAGATGGCGCTGTCTACCCCGTGGCCTTTGGTGGCCTTGCACCCATAAGAGTATTGTGATGCGAATCCTAGACACTTGCTGTGATTTCGATGACAACATCAAAATAAAAGACGCTGTGACGCCATAGTCATGCAACATATTTCCCGTCGATTATGTGCAATTTTTTAGGTATTGACTAATGACGTCGCATAAGCAGCTCAATTGTGTTAGAGGATCAAACTAAACAAATAATAATTATTATTACATAATTATCACGGGACTGTATAGGATTATTAGAAATTAAAATGCCATGATGTTGCACCCCAGAATAACGAGGACTTTTTTTATCACACACTTCACCAAGGAGGGGGGGGGGGGGTCGATACGACCCGCCAATTTAATAACATGTTAAAATTTTATTTTAAATAATTTCTCTCTTTCTTTGCAGAAATACATCCATACTCGTAGGATAACTCAGAATAAAAAAAACATTTTCAGAAATTTTGGAGCAGTATTCCACATTCTTTCCCCTGCTTTAAAAGAGTTGCGGGTCGTCCCCCCCCCCTCAATAATGCTAGGGTCAAGATATATTATTCCTGTTCCCCCCTTTTATCTTTTGACATTGTTTTCCATATTGAGAGATAATTTTCAGTGTAAAGTAGGCAACTATCTAAGCACTGAAGTATCGCAGGTTGTATAAGTTACAGGTTGAAGGGAACCGTGTCTTTCAGTTCTTTCACGAAGGTGTTAATGAACCAGATCTCTCGCTATTCACGTCTAAAATAATTATTATTGATTTAGGCTGTCGCTAACCGTGGGTAAGTGGGAAATTTGCTTAATTTTTTTCGTGAAAACACGCTATATATACATATTTTGGTGTAAGCATTGAGGAACAAATTAAATGTTACATTTTCATTTAAATTGTTAAAAATTCCACTGATTGACAATGTTTATCCTAGAAACGCTATTACCACAAAATTAGACACTCCACCATTATATGATTATACAGAAAAGGATACAAAACATGTACAACAATCATACTCCGATCGTCTACCTGCCGTAGGTAAAAGTTTTTTTAGGCTCGTCAACTGAAGACTCGCTTCTATTCACAGTAATTTCACATTTTATAAGCTTTTGAATGTACATGCCGTACGAGCTGTGTGTAATTCATACTAGGCTCATTGTCATGCAATCGAGGAGCATAACGTTCTGCCGGCCCAGAAATGTACAATATACCTGGAGAAGACACGTGAGATCCTCGCGGGACGAACGATCGTGGTGACGTGGGGTCTCTGACCGGCGAGGAGTCTTTGCTTCGTAAATTGTCCACCACGTGTCTGGTGGGGTGGCCTCTCGAGCGATCGTGAGGGTGGACAGACGAGGACGAGTGCTAGGAGGAATAAATAGAAATTAATTTGACATTGGGTAATGATTATGTTTTGAAATAATTCAAGATAATTAAAGTAATATTTTCTAATAATTTCAAAAACTGTTATTTTAATAACAAATATATTTTACAAATGAATAAAGCGAAACACTTTAATTTCAAATAAATTAAACTAAAACCCCATTGGAGACCTCGGTTGAATGACTAGAATTTTCACAAATATTTTCAGAATTTTGCGAGGTCTGAACGTGATGGCACTAGTGTAGCTCATAAATATGACGTCATAAAATTAGTGCGGACCTGGTGGTAACAGCTGAAACTACGTGCGTCTAGCGAGGATTGCTGTATATGATTAACATTGTAACATCATGTAAATGCTCTGTCAGCAGCCACAACATAATTTTACAGAAATAACAACACCATAATTAGTTGTCACATACTTTTGGACAAATGTAAAAAAAAAAAAAAATCAAATTTCCAAACTGATTTCTTTCCAAAAAATTTGATAATTTACATCGGTGTGGGTCTGGTCTCGCGGGCCCTAGAGCATAATTATTTGCAATTTTATTAAATTTTAACCCACGAATCAGTCGTGGCAGGGAAAAACTATTTTGCTGCTGTATAAAAAATCAAAATTTTGCATCGTTTATCAAAGATTATTTACGCAAGACATGACGCGCTTGACTTCATACATATATTGCGATATTTAGGAGCAGGACCAACTGCACAGTGATACAGTAGCATTACAGGGATGGGTGGCATTTGAAAATCTACTCTAAATAATGAATGTATTTGTCAAACCAAAATCTAAAAATTCTGTTTCACATAGAGGCTTTTCAGAAAACAAAATACCAAACAGTGAACGCGTCGTTTAGATGGGGCCCACATTTGACAAGAGAACACAATTTGTTCTCAAAATTAAATCAATTCGTGGAATGAAAAAACGCCATGTTCTGTTATTATGTTTAATATGCAATGTAGCTCATTATTGCAAAAAGATCATGGTAGCCAGATAGCTCATTATTTTGGACGAGGTACGATATATTATATAGCAGGTGTTACGTTTCGAGAGTTTCAAATGTCTCGACAAGTAAATGGAAAAGCAATAATGTGAAATATCTAATAGTCGTAAGTTTCACAGAACTTAATGGACTCCACTTTTAAGCAAAGATGCATTCACAGGTTCTCGTTAGATCACCAAAGTCAATCAATATTGAGCGTGTTTATAGTCCAGCAAGCAAGAGTTCGACCATGAAAATTGCCGGAAATGACGTACGGGAACTTCCGATTGTGGGTTATATAGTCAAATTAATTTAATATTCCCGCTGGAAGTAGCCGGAAGTGTGATGTTTTTATTCGTCTTCTTCATGTCTGAGTCTTGAACTTTTGCAAACATGTTTTTACTCTTCTTACAAACCTGCAGCTAAAATTTCAAAATGTAAATATAAACAAGAATGGCTGAAACTTCACATTTCCGGCTACTTCCGCTGGGAATATAAAATAAATTTAACTGTACCATGGCAACCGGAAGCAAAAACTATTGAAATTACGTCATTTACGTGGTCCAACTCTCGCTTGCCGCTGGACTATAGTACTACTAGGAAGGGTGAACGTTTCAAGTAAAAATTACTGTGCACCCTTCCTGGGTAAATTTTTATTATTGTCTTTTATATCAAATGACAGAAAAAACAGAAAAATAAGAGCATATTCCACTATAAGAATTTTTTTTTCTTTCAAGGTTACACACCTATGAGTTTGGAGCTCGAACCGGGGTAATGGGTAGAGATAAGGGAGCGAAAGGATGTTGACCACGGCCTGCTACGTGTCCCAGCATTCGCTGAGGTGAGACTGAGGGAACCGTGGAAAATCTCAGTCAGGACGGACACCTCTACTTTTTATCAATAGACCAAAGTGATGTCCAAAGCCTGGAGAATCACACACAAGTGCATCACTGCACTGGGTGGAAAGCGAGATGAATTTACCCCAGGGAGGGAGCAACATAATATTTACTTGAAACGGTCACCAATCTAAGTACTAACCACGCTCGACGTAGCCTGACTTCGGTGATCTAACGAGAACCGCGCCGTCAAATGCACTGTGCCACGCTCGACATCTAATTCAATTTAATTTTTTTAATAAATAATTTAATTCAATTTTTCATGTTTTTTTACTGTAATCAAACTTGATTAATAAATTATGTTTATTAAATAAATTTAATAAATTTCAAGTTTTTTGGAAAAAAGTTCTGCTTATCAGACATCTAAAATTTATGGCTTTTTACCATCGTGTCTGAGAGAGGTGGAAAATATTAATTTATTTAAAGAAAAATTAAAACAAATACTTATTAACAAAGAGTTTTATTCTGTAAAGATGTTTTTTAGCGATAAGTTGCCTGAAGATTGAAGATATATTGTCTAGTGTGATTTTCTAAATAATTTTGTATAAATAATTAATATTAATTATATTTGCCAGGTTATTAGTAACTGTTAGTATTATATATTATGTTTGTTGTAAAGTGTTTTAGTGTTTGTTTGTTATATTTTGTAAAATGACGTAATCCATGTTGTACTTGTACATCCATTGATTAAATAAATGAATTAAATTGATTGAATTGAATTTAAATATATTAGTATTATATTTTTTTTAATTAATTTAAAATTAGTCACAATATATCACGAAACAAATTGGATGATTATGTTAAAATTCATATATAATACTGACGTTTAAAGATTCATGGTGATTCAAAGCCTAAAAATAATAATATGCACTATATTATTAGCTGCCTACGTTGTTGACGACCTTCTACGAAGTTGCATAAAAATACCTTTATATATAGTCTTATTCTTATTCTATTTGTTTTGTTTTTGTAACGTAAAATTTATGATTTTTTTACTACGTTTTTATAGTTTAGTTTATGCTATTTACACTATAATATGTAAAAATGTTAATATAAATAAATAAAAACACGCGTGCATAAGTGTGGCCAATAATGTGAACACCTGCACCTGGTGTGTCAGGTGCAAGCAAAGCTGCGACAATGTTCCATTGATGCTTTGACGACGTTTCAGAGCCATTTTAGTGTCATACAAATGATGATACGTCTGGCGCCAAATCCTCGTACAGTACATACAATACAATAGATGCTCTTTTGACCTAAGTGAATCCAAGTATTCATTCCTAAAATTAATTTAAAATATCATCCTTAACAATACCTGTATCTGTTGTTAAAATAAAAGATGTTTCCATGCTTTAGGCCTTATTTATTTTTTTTTGTGGTTATTTAATACGTTAAAAAATAAATATGTGCAATGTGCATTCTATATATGCCTTGAATTAATTAACAATGGTATTTTTTCTATCAAGAATACGACAAATAACGATCAAATTTAGGAGAAGAAATTTAATATTTTGAGTATTTAACACAATGTGAGAGTATATTTACTTCAAGATGCGCGTAGCTCAAATGAAAATTATAACGAATAAAAATAGTCCATTTAGTTAATTTTTTAAGTACATGACACTTTTTTTCACGAAATTTATGTATCCAAAGATCTTGCTGTTAAGTATCAAAATATAAATTAAACGAACAACCAAGTAATATGTGATTTAAAGACTGCGGCGCTGCACGCAGTCTAATGGGGATGCCGCGCGGTATCTCACGGTCTTTCTCCGGCTGGTATAGGCAACCTGCGCTAAAATTTCGTCTGACATCAGTGTCCATTACTCTGACGTCACAACAATTAAGCACTCTGAATGCTGAAAATTATAAATAAGTCTTAACAATGACTTTTCTTGGTCTGTAGTTTCCTGGTAAGCAATTCAATACAAATCGTCTCCTATCCGAAATAATGAGCTATCTGCTATTTCAGGTGAGCGCAATTATGAGCTGTAAATTGGTATAAAACAAAGTCCATAATTTCGCTCACTTGAACTAGCAGATAGCTCATAATTGCATGCAACGAGATCGTGGTAGGCAGATAGATCATTATTCTGGACGAGAGATGGTAAATATGTGCGGCACTAGCGGCACCACGCTCATACCCCGCGAAGCTCTGAAAAAGTTGGTCCACTTTCTTGCATAAAACACGAGAGGTCTAATGGTCTCTGATTCGTGTATATGAGTACATTTAAATGTATGAAGGTTGCTAAAAATTCAAAAAACACCATTTACCGCACATATAATACAATATATGTTTTTCATGCACCAAAATCGAACATTTAAACAATACAACTACAAGGCGAGTGACCCACAGTTGGTGATATTCAGACTGCCTATAAAGGGTACGACATAACTGCTCTAACAGGGTGAGACCAGGAGAAAAGTCTACCACGGAATTGAAGATTTAATATATGATGGAGCCAAAGAAACTTGCTCCACCTCATCATGTCCTTTTATACATATGTCTGTGAACAGACATTGTCAGATATACTGTCAGAGATTTTTGTAAGAGCAAATACGTTACTTTACACTTTGCTGTGATATTATTTAAGCACTTAAAATTAAAAATACTGTGACGTCATACTCCTGTAAAGTACTTCCTTTTGATTAACACACTGAATTGCATGATTTTACAACGGATGATAAAAAATTAAGAACCTTTGCAATCAAGTGTACGAGCGCAACAGCTTTGTTTCGTATCGCATGGTATCGTATTTTTTTCTCAGTATAAACCGGTTCTAAATTTTCATCATATGAAGTCATACGTTACGAAGGCAGTGAACGACCACCCTCGGTGTAAAAATATTACACAATGACCCAACAGCGATTTGTAGCTTTATTATAAGCACCCGGTGTTCGAGATTATAAGGAGCCTTAACAATCTTAAAACTTTTGCAATTAAAAATACGGTTGCCTTTCGGTTGGTTCTGCTTGACATTCCCCTGCTTTTCTATTAACTGTTTTCTTTCATGCCCATAATCCGAGAGGCAATCTTAAAACATTACATGACATATGTTTACAATGCGCATCTACGCCATTGTCAACGCCCCCCCCCCCCCCTTATTAATGCTACGGTTAAGATATATTATTCCTGTTCCCGTTTTTTCTTTTGAAATTGTTACATTCAATTCAAAAAGGCTTTTATTAGAACAGGATCTTTCACGAAGGGTCAATGAACCAGATCTCTCACTATTCACGTCAAATATTATTATCAATGAACTAGACTGTCGCTGACCGTGGTCAAGTGGTTAATTTTATTTGTGAAAACACGCTATATACATATTTTGGTGGATTTAAGCTTTAATTTAAAAAATTAAATGTTGCAATTTTCTTTCAAACTGTTGAAAAAATTCCACCGATTGCCAAGAATGTTTATCACGTTTAGAAAATCTATTACCACAAAATTAGACACTACCTCGTTTGGTTGGTTGGTTGGTTGGTTGGTTGGTTGGCTGGCTGGCTGGCTGGCTGGTTGGTTGGTTGGTTGGTTGGTTGGTTGGTTGGTTGGTTGGTTGGTTGGTTGGTTGGTTGGTTGGTTGGTTGGTTGGTTGGTTGGTTGGTTGGTTGGTTGGTTGGTTGGTTGGTTGGTTGGTTGGTTGGTTGGTTGGTTGGTTGGTTGGTTGGTTGGTTGGTTGGTTGGTTGGTTGGTTGGTTGGTTGGTTGGTTGGTTGGTTGGTTGGTTGGTTGGTTGGTTGGTTGGTTGGTTGGTTGGTTGGTTGGTTGGTTGGTTGGTTGGTTGGTTGGTTGGTTGGTTGGTTGGTTGGTTGGTTGGTTGGTTGGTTGGTTGGTTGGTTGGTTGGTTGGTTGGTTGGTTGGTTGGTTGGTTGGTTGGTTGGTTGGTTGGTTGGTTGGTTGGTTGGTTGGTTGGTTGGTTGGTTGGTTGGTTGGTTGGTTGGTTGGTTGGTTGGTTGGTTGGTTGGTTGGTTGGTTGGTTGGTTGGTTGGTTGGTTGGTTGGTTGGTTGGTTGGTTGGTTGGTTGGTTGGTTGGTTGGTTGGTTGGTTGGTTGGTTGGTTGGTTGGTTGGTTGGTTGGTTGGTTGGTTGGTTGGTTGGTTGGTTGGTTGGTTGGTTGGTTGGTTGGTTGGTTGGTTGGTTGGTTGGTTGGTTGGTTGGTTGGTTGGTTGGTTGGTTGGTTGGTTGGTTGGTTGGTTGGTTGGTTGGTTGGTTGGTTGGTTGGTTGGTTGGTTGGTTGGTTGGTTGGTTGGTTGGTTGGTTGGTTGGTTGGTTGGTTGGTTGGTTGGTTGGTTGGTTGGTTGGTTGGTTGGTTGGTTGGTTGGTTGGTTGGTTGGTTGGTTGGTTGGTTGGTTGGTTGGTTGGTTGGTTGGTTGGTTGGTTGGTTGGTTGGTTGGTTGGTTGGTTGGTTGGTTGGTTGGTTGGTTGGTTGGTTGGTTGGTTGGTTGGTTGGTTGGTTGGTTGGTTGGTTGGTTGGTTGGTTGGTTGGTTGGTTGGTTGGTTGGTTGGTTGGTTGGTTGGTTGGTTGGTTGGTTGGTTGGTTGGTTGGTTGGTTGGTTGGTTGGTTGGTTGGTTGGTTGGTTGGTTGGTTGGTTGGTTGGTTGGTTGGTTGGTTGGTTGGTTGGTTGGTTAGTTGGTTGGTATTTAGGGGCAATTGACCCATTTGGGTCATGTATGCTCCAATACATAAGATTCAAACACTCATCATATCAGACACTCATCATACTCCGATCATCTACCTGCCATAGGTAAAATGCAGGTAAGAAAAATGCCATTTTTCACAATAAATTGCCATGTAAGCTATTAAATTTGCTATTCCATCATAATTGTGTGTAATTCATATACTAGGATCATTAAAATGCATGGCATACTAAGAACTTAACGTTTGGCCTGTCTAGAAGTGTATAACATAATTATATTCCCACCTTGAGAAGACAGGTGTGATCCTTGCAGGTCGGATCGTGGTGACGTGGGGTCTCTGACCGGCGCATGTCTTTGCTTCGTAAATTGTCCACTGCACGTCTGGTGGGGCGGCCTCTCGAGCAATCGTGAGGGTGGACAGACGAGTGCTAGGTGGAAGAAATAGAAAATAATTTGTTAGTGTTGAACGATTTTGTTTTATAGTATTTATGATAGTTAAGGTAGTATTTTTTAATAATTTTAAAAACTGATATTTCAATATCAAATATATTACAAATAAATAAGGCAAAGGAAATTTCATTGTTGTTCAATTATTCGCAGAGACCGTATTTTTGACCTCTGCTCTATCTTCATGGCCGGAATTTTTACAAACGTTTTCAGAACTTTGCGGGGTCCGAGCGTATAGTGGCGCTAGTTTAGATCATAAGTAATCAAGTTAACTAATATTCTATGGTAGTGTCACGATCACCTATTTTCAAATTAAGTACGTATATTGTTTAATTTTCAGCCAATCAGTGCTCAATTACTCTGATGTCACAACAATTAAGCAATCTAAATGTCTGAGAATTTTACATATTATAAGTTTTATCTATGACTTTTCTTAGTCTATAGTTTCCTTGTAATCAATTTAATACAATTCATCTCCCGTCTGAAATAATGACTAATGAGCTATCTGCTATTTCAGTTGAGCGCAATTATGGGCTTTTAATCGTTATAAAATAAAGTTCATAACTTCGTTCACTTGAACTAGCAGATAGCTCATTATTGCATGCAACGAGACTGTGGTAGGCAGACAGATCATTATTCCGGACGAGAGCGTGGTTTCTTTATAAAGGTTAAGACACGCACGCATTTCATGCGTCAATTTCGTTAAATTTTCAGGCCACATTTTACCGCGAAATTTCAAAAATAGCATTGCATGATGGGCGTATTCAAAGTTTCGCGGCACGATGTGGCCAACAGTACTTGAACGTGATTGGCTTAGCCCTTTAACATTGGTCCAATCGGTGGCTTAACCTGTATAAAGGAACGTTGATAAATATGTGCGACACTAGCGGCACCACGCTCATACCCCGCGAAGCTCTGAAAAAGTTGGTCCAATTTCTGGCCATAAAACACGAGAGTTCTAATATGGTCTCTGATTCGTATATATGAGCACATTTAAATGTATGAAGATTGCTATACATTCAAAAAACAGCATTTACCGCACATAATATATCATATATATATGTTGGCATCCAGGCGCGAATTCGCTTCGGACGCGAATTTTTTGTTCCCAACGCGTTGGGATCATTCGAAAATTCCATGAAGCGAAATTCGCGTTCGGAGCATCGCAATTTTGATCCCAACGCGTTGGGAACAAACGAGAATGATCCCAACGCGTTGTGAACAATGTGAAAAACGTCCAACGCGTTCGGAACAAAATTAAGATGTTTTTTAATGATTTCCATGACGCGAAGTTGATGGCGAGAAAGTCAAACTCATTGATACTTGAATTAGGATGAGTATCGCGGTTCGCGGTGAACATTAATAAATTAACAACGTAATACTTTCGTAATATGCTAATTAATTAATCAATTAATTCATTAAAACGTAAGAATGGAAGAACAAAAAAATATTATGAATAAGAAAACAGCACTTTTTTTTTTTTACAAGGATACACCCCTAAGAGCTTACAGCTCGCGGCGGGGTAATGGGTAAGGATAAGGTAGGGAACGGATGCCACGGCCTGTTACGCGTCCCAGCATTCACTGAGGTGAGACTGAGGAAACCGTGGAAAACCTCAGTCAGGACGGACACCTCTACTTTTTCTCAATGGACCAAAGCGATGTCCAAAGCCTGGGGAACCACAAAAGTGCATCACTGCACTGTGTGGAAAGCGAGACGAATTTACCCCAGGGAGGGAGCAGCGTATTTTTTACTTGAAACGGTCACCCATCCAAGTACTAACCACGCTCGACGTAGCTTGACTTCGGTGATCTAACGAGAACCGGTCAATGCACTGCGCCACGCTCGACCCCACTTACCTTTCAAAAAAGCATACAAAATATAAAGCATATAAAAATAATATATATTATATTGCATAAAATTCAATATTGTCATAACAATTTTTTTACAGCATTATAAAAAACATTTCTCTCTATAATTATTATTTTTACACTGCAACGAAGAAACACTTGTCCATGTTTTTAGACATAAACCAACACGACAGCACCGCACACAAATAAGAAGTGAATTGACTTAAATTTACATGCTTGACCTTTGTAATAACCTGTATCCAAATATAATCAACAATTGAGTACCAAAGCTAGGTCACCAGGATATCACTTATCTTATTTTTTTTTTAATTGACAATTACATAAATAAAATAAATTTACTAATTTCATGTAAAATTCATAATGAATCACGTCATTTCATTTTGCAAATTGAAGGAAATTTAATTTAATTTAATGTGTAATGTAACTCAATCAAAGTCTTCTGCTCGTTGTTAGTAAACAAAGTATTGTTGTGTAATATCTGTCGCGTGAAAAGAAAAACATGGGATGGTTGTTGATTTACATGTTAACTTATGGAAAATGACCGTTAATTATGAAGTTGAAACGGTTAACTAAGCGCCAACGCCGACAATACCATTATGCCTAAAAACATGGACAAATGTTTCTTCGTTGCAGTGTAAAAATAACAATTATAGAGAGAAGTGTTTTTTATACTGCTGTAAAAAAAATGTTAAGACAATATTGAATTTTACGCAATATAATATTTTATTTTTATATGCTCTATATTTTGTATGCTTTTTTGAAAGTTAAGTGCTGTTTTCTATTTCATAATACGACCCTATTATTTTGTTCTTCCTTACGTTTCAAGTAATTTATTAGCATATAACGAAAGTATTACGTTGTTAATTTATGAATGTTCACCGCGATGCCATCAACTTCACGTCATGGAAATCATTAAAAGACATCTTAATTTTGTTCCGAACGCGTTGGACGTTTTTCACATTGTTCACAACGCGTTGGGATCATTCTCGTTTGTTCCGACCGCGTTGTAATCAAATAGTTTTGATCCCAAAGCGTTGTGAATTTTGCTGAAGTGCCCAACGCGTTGGGATCAAAATTGCGATGCTCCGAACGCGAATCTCGATTCTTGGAATTTTCGAATGATCCCAACGCGTTGGGAACGAAAATTTCGCGTCCGAAGCGAATTCGCGTCCGGATGCCAACATATATACATTATATCTCTGAACATTTTTCATGCATGACCAAAATGGAACATTTAAACAATATACAATTACAAAGTGAGTGACCCACAATTGGTGACATTCAGACTGCCCAAAGTGTGTGACAAAGCTGCTATAATAAGGTGAGGCCAGGAGAAAAGTCTACCACGAAATTGAGGATTTAATATTATGGAGCTAAAGAGACTTGCTCCACCTCAATTTTTAAGCTAACATGTTCGTTTATATATCTGTATACAACCACGGTCAAATATATTTTCAGAGATTTTTGTAAGAGCGTTGCGACTACGTTACTTCACACTTTGCTGTGATATCCTTTAACATACTTAAAACGAAAAATACTGTGACGTCATACTTATGTAAAGTACTTTTGATTAAGGGATGTCTCACACAGAATCGCATGACTTTGCAGCGTATGATAAAAAATTAAGAATCTATGGGTTCAGGAATACGAGCGCACAGCTTCGTATCATATCGCATGGTATAAGTTTTTTTCTCATTTAGAACCGGTTCTAAATTTTTATCTTTTTACCATAGTCATACGATACCATGGAAGTGTGCGACCCCCCTCAATGTAAAAAAAAAATATACAACGACGCAACAGCGATTTGAAGATTTATTATAAGGACGCGGTGGTAGAGAATATACAGACTGGGCCAGAAATGGTGTTCCGAACGTACGCTAAATTTTCGTCGGGAGGACTTTCAGCTAGAAAGTTGAAATTTGGCATATATAAAGCCAAGGGTTATAATTTTTTTTGACATGTGTTAGAATTTTTTTAAAATCACTCTTTCAAGCGTTTTTAGGGGTGGATTTACGATTTGCATTACTTCCTTATGGGATTTCCATGTTAAATTAAGTTGATAGAAAAATTTTGTCCGAACAGCACCCAAATTTTATTTCTAGGGGGTTAAAAACATGCTGAATCTAATGGTGTAATTTAAAATGTGATAAAAACAACCCCTATTGAGATATCGACCTTTAAACCTAAATTACGAGCTTTTTCTAGAAGTCGCAAAACCAGTAACGCCCTCTCTGATTGGCCGTGACGTCACTGAGCCAATACCCCTCCACTTACATAGCCTGGCTCTGCCAGGGTTAAAAGTTGCGACTTTGGAGTTGCGACTTTGGAGTTGCGACTTCTGTTCAAGCGCAAAACAAAAAGCCCGTATTTTCATCCTTATTGCATTAAAAAATGGTTGCATCCTAATTTTGACATTACCGTTGTAACGAGCTAATTTTTTTACTCCAGAAAACACCTTTGATTTTTTTAAATCGGAGTTACTTAGGAATTTAATTTTTAGGGGTTGGTATTTTTACCCCTAATGTTGAAATCCTTAACTAACTCCGATTTAAAAAATTCAAAGTTGTTTTCTGGGGTAAAAAAATTAGTTCGTATCAACGGTAATGTCAAAATCAGGATGCAATCATTTTTTAATGTAATAATGGTCCATATCTAATTTAGGGTTATTGTTATCACATTTTAAATTACTTTTTTAGATTAAGCGTGTTTTTAACCCGCTAGAAATAAAATTTGGTGCTAATCGGACAAAATTTTTCTATCAACTTAATTTAACATGGAAATCCCATAAGGAAGTAATGCAAATCGTAAATTCACCCGTAAAAAGGCATGAAAGAGTGATTTTAAAAAAATTCTAACACGAGTCAAAAAAATTTACAACCCTTGGCTTTATGTATGCCAAATTTCAACTTTCTAGCTAAAAATTCTCCCGCCGAAAATTTAGCGTACGATCGGATTACCATTTCTGGCCCTGTCTGTATAGATCCTGAACAATGTTATCATTACATAATTATCACGAGATATTGTACCAATATGTGCAGTAAAAATTACGTTTCTCTTTAGATAGGTTCTGCTTGACATTCCCCTGCATTTCAAACAATAAACAACATGCATGAAAATTTTTTAGTGCATAATTGATAGAAAATAATGCATCTCTAATTTTTTCAAATTTTTTTTTGAGGCCCAGAACAATTTTTAAATAATTATTGAAAGTTCGGCAACGCCCCCTGGAGGTGCTAATAGGCGTCTAGTCCCCATCCTTTTTATTAACAATTCAGGGGTGCCAAATTATTTTACAGAATTTTCAATAATTTTTTAAAAATAGTTCTGGCTCTCAAAAAATCTGAAAAAAATCCAAGTAGCATAATTTGGTGCCTTGTAATCATTTATGGAATAAAAAATTTCAAGTAGGTTGCCCAATGTTTTCTTTCATGCCCATGAGCAGGAAGGTAATCATAAAACATTACATGACAAATGTTTGCTCACAAGATCATCTTATACGAATAAGGTACAACATGACGGGGTGCTGTAATGAGAGCAGACGTAACGTTCGGGATATCAAGAGGTGTATGACGAGGCATGTGACGTCATAACGCGATGTAATTTTCACTGTAAAGTACGAAAATTTAAAGCACCAAATTGTCGCCGGATGGGTCTGTAAAGGCGGATTTACATGGCGACAACGGCGGTGCGACGCGATTTTGACGCAACAGCTGTGAAATCCTATGCGGCGAGAGAATTCGCGAGGTTGCGCCGGTGAATATCGCGTGAATTAACGATGCTCTTTTTTTAATCACCAAATATGGTCGCCAATGAATGTTACAGCAAGTGCGCGCGCATTATTCGCTTCGCGTCGCTTGATAAAGACCGCCTTGTGAATCCACCTTAAGATCCTGACACTTACAGTTATGAAGTTGGCAATCCGTCAATTTTACTTCGTGGATAGTCTATACGAGTATTTTTATGAAGAAATAAATTCTCACGTGAAGTTTCATTCAAACTGTTTATAAAGATTTCTTTTTTTAATTTACAAAGTTTAATAATGCTTACAAATGACAAAAATTAGACACTGCATTCGAAACTTAGAGCACACAGATACAAAAATTCAATAACCATATCTCAAGCGTCACCTGTTATTAGTTAAATTTAAACTTGTAAACGTAATAAAAAGAGCAGTGCCTCTAATTACAATATAAATTTTTCATAAAAAGCGGAAGAGTGTATTGCATACTAAGAGCATGGGTTAACGTTCGGCCTGCCCAGAAGTGTACAATATTATACCTGGAGAAGACAGGTGTGATCCTTTCAGTCCGGATCGTGGTGACGAGGGGTCTCTGATCAACGAGGAGTCTTTCTGTCGCAAGTCGGGGGGTGGCCTCGATGATCGGTCGTGTGATGTGGCATGCAGGCAAGGTCTAAGAGCAATAATTAATTAAGCAATTAATAATAACTAATAACAATGCGGTGCAAAGTGAGAGATTCAAAACTTTTATTTTCCTTAATAATGTTCGATAAATATATATTACTTTATTATTTATTATTATTTTGAATGAAAGAAAGCATATCACCCTATCCATACATAGTTGCCAGCACATGATGAATATTAATAAATATATTAATTAATTCATATATTTTTCATGCACGGAAATTTTACAACTGAAATCTTATACAAAAATCAATTATATTTTGAATTTTGTATTTTTTTTTTTTTTTTTTAAATACATTCAAGTAGTCACACGATTATATTTACAAAGTGAAAGTGACCCACACTGCCTCGAAGTGTGGTCCCTCTTAAAAGGTCCCAAACACATTGTAAGTGTTACCACCCCCATTGCCCCCCCCCCCCTCACAACAAAATTTATCATTACGAGATCAGCCCCCTTCCCCTAGAGTCGCGCGCTTGATGCGCCCCTGAGTCCAAGCCCCCATAAGTTTGTCCTAGTCCGAGGGATGATAAATTCAATCTGTGATAGGTCGATCTGACGTCACGTGACCCTCTCATTAAGATTTTATTGGAGGACAAAAGATCGTGACGTCAGATCAACCTATCCCAGACAGACTATACATTATGAACCCTACCTGGCGAGGACATGGAGTGACCACGGAGCGCACCTCGTGGTGTCACGTGGGGTGTTTCCTCGTCCTGACAGCGAGGGTCAAGATCTGAATGGTGATGTGAGAAAGTCCAGTCAGTTGAAGAGTTTTTATATGAAAATAACATTTTTCCTGATTCCTCGTGTAGTTATATAGTTGTTTAATTTCCCTTTAAATAATCAATTAACATACAGTGATTAGTATTTCAAATTTATTATTTTTATTTGATGATTTAAGATCCTTCAATAAAAAAAAAAGAAAAATAAAAACATTAAAAATATTGTTTACTTGAATTGTTTTCTACTAAAATGCATTACTTCAGGTACATATCTAAATATGTACTTTTTTAGTCCTTAGAGCTACCTTGATTGTTGGTACAGATGAGCTGTGACGTCATCAGTCACGTGGTCCTCGACTGTTCAGCTAAAGCGGAGAGTCGCCGCTAGCCCAGACGTGGCTGCTGCCCAACGGTGCTACAGTGGAGAACACAATATTGGGGGTATAGACAAAGCACTATAACCCAAATTTAGCCTTGATTTTTATCCCCTGGATAAAAGCGTGTACTAAACATAGTAACAAAAACCAAGGACTTAACATGGTGCTATATGAGTGAGCTAAATCAGGGCTATTCAATGTTAATCCGATACTGATTTAGCCCACATTTTTTATCACCATGTTTAGCCTTCGTTTTAGTACCATGTCTATTACTCTCTTTAATCCGGGGAGTCTAAAGTACGGTTAAAGTGCTTTGTGAATGCCCCATTGACATTTTAGTGTGTTATAATTAAAAATGCAGTTATTTAATGTTTTTATTAAATAAAATGTCAACTCACCACACCAAATTGTATTAACGCGTTGGTTGATACGGGTGTGTCGTTCAGTACAGGTAAAAAAATCAGGTGACCCAGCGGGCTGAGTGGGCATGGCATCACGGTCTCCGATACATCAGCAGCACACAAAGTACATGGGCATCGAGTTCTCAGCCACACACCAGCCGAGTGGCCCCTGCATTGAGAGATCAGAATATAAATTTAGAACATTATATTAATAAAGAAGTATAAATTATTTTGAAATAAAAAAAACTTAACTCACCAAACAAGTGAGGTCTTCAGGGCGGTGATCGCGCGGAGGTCACGTGACGAGATTAACCAATGATGTTCGAGAATTTACAGACTAGTTTTTAAATTATAATTAAATTATAATAAACTTAATAATTATGAAGTGAGAAAAAAGATAGTGAAATTAATTTTTAGTAATATTAATTTATAATTAATAACATTACCGGCAACGTGTTTTAGTTAACTAATCAATATATTATGATTTATCGATTATGTGATCGATATATTCACAATAATATCCATTTTCATGTTTAATTATTCAAAATTGAATAATTTTCAAACCAAAGGAGAGATAAAGGAGCCATGACTACACAGTTCCATTGCTAATATAGCATATCAAAATAGTGTCAAAAACGATATATTTCAAAGTGGAATGTTTCAATCAAAGCCTATATACAGAATATTCAAGTATATTATAAGCTTTGGGTTCAGTTACTTAGGACTATGTAATATGATCCAACAATCCCGGAAGTTACGTAAGAGACATCATTGCTTCAAAACACAACTATTCAATTATTATTTTTTAAATGCAAAATTCAATTTTTAACTTTATACATATGTTTTTATATTAGTTTTAACATTTCATAATTTTTAAAACAATATTAAAATAAAAATCGTTATTTTTATTAATTAATAACTTAATATTAAAAAAATATAAAATAATAATATAATCATATTGTGAAAATGAAACATCCTGTTCTTCCCAGTATAATACAAAACAAGGTGGCCATGGTCTATATAGCAATTTCATTACATCAGATTTTACATATCATTCAGATGGAAGGATTATGGATAAAGGAAAAAAAATAACAAAACAATAATAAAAAATAAATAAAACGAAAAATAATAAAATAAAAACTAAAAATAACTGAAAAGGGTTATTATGGATAAAGACAGGTACGCCACAATTCTTTGTCAATGGATTTATCCAAAGCCAGGGTGACCACAAAGTGTGGCAAATTGTGACGATTTTGTACCCTGGGTGGGAGAAGCATAGCCGTGTCATCCTAACCATTTAAAGCTATGCTCAGCGAAGGCCGGTTACGCTGGTAACTTAGGGAAACGTCCGAACCTCCGCTACACCCCCACAGGACACCAAAAACAAGCGGAGGGGAAAGCAACTGCTGATCTCACGGTACAGCAATCACTCTCCTTCGCATTGTCGAGGGATTGAAAACCATCCTCGTAATTACTATAAGTTAATTGTTTTAATGATTTTCAGGGCCATGACAACCATGTTCAGGATGATACTACAAAAACACAGAATTTGAGTTTCAGAAATCTTGGTAAATTTAATATATCAAAACTTTTTTTACCATAATAACAATGTTAATTAAAGGAAGTATTGTTTTCTTCATCCTATCTTACTTCTTTATTTTTTACTTAAGTTAAAGGCAGTTAATTAAAAGTCTGGTTTATCCGCAAGGTCTCTCAATCACACCAGGTGTGATTTAATTCTCATTACATGACTTGACTACAAGTCACGGACTGCAAGCCCTAAACTAAACCAATATAAACAAGGCGTATAAGATTGATTGTGAGCAAAGCAATAGAAACTATAAACAAAAATTGTTATAACAGCAAAGCTACAAGATAGTCAAACCATATCACATATACAAAACACCAATACCATGCATCAAATTGCTAATGGTATGGTGTGATTATAAAACAAACTATACCTGTGTACTCACTATAAAAATATCGTTTTATAGTAAACTATTTTTAAAACATTGAAATAGATATTATTGTAATCAACAATGTTATAGTCACTTGAAATAATAAGAATGTATTTTCTTGAATTTAAACTTTTCCGCCCTCCAATGTCCGATAATATTTAATGTATATCAAATGGATATAATTTATTCAACGCATGGCAAGTGTTAATTCAAAGAAACGCTCAATTTTAAACACACGTGCCAGCCAGAAGATGGCCGGCTGTAAAATATCACACGAGCGAGGTTCATACACCTCGGGGTAGAGCAAACGTTGGAAAAAATTTCACAACTTACAACTGTCAAATTCGATCGCCATTTAAAATAACATTGTTAAAAAATGTTGAATAAATTTAATAATTAATTTAGTTGACGTAAGCATAACTGTGAAACAATTAATAAGATCATAAGCGCAATTACTTTCGCAACAAAATTTCTATATTTTAATTTTATTAGATAAAATAAACAAATAAATAATACATCATTTATATAATTTACACCAGAATATTAATTTAAATAATTATTAAAATATTTTTAAAAAGTAGAAAAAGGGATATAAAAGATTAATAGAAAAAAAGATTAATCAAAAATGAATGTTAAAATTTATTACACATCATAAAAAATTAATTAAATACAGGTTTCCCGTAAAATATAATGTAAAAACTTCTGCCATGCTTTGAATGTTCACTATAAACATCAAGGCTAGAGAGAAAATGTACGGACAAACATGTCGCTGCTAGTCGACACGCCTCTCTATCTCCAGAAGAGCTCGATTTTCGTTGTCTCGTAGAATCACCTGAGGAAATACATCGCAGTTTTCAGTACATTCACGCTCAAAAATTATGAGATCGAGAATGGGCGAATCTACGCTAATTTATATATTATTTCACCCAATACAAATAGATACACATATTATTGAAATGCTATACAGTGGGGATAACATAATACAAATAGATACACATATTGTTGAAATGCTATACAGTGGGGATAACATGGGGAAAATTCAAAACGATCGCAAATTATACTCGTAGTTCTGTTTTTTTACCATTTCAAGAAAGTATAATTTTCAATTGCATAAAATTAATTTAATTTAAAGACCCTAACTAAAAACGCATTTCCACGAAAGTATTACCCTAGGGTTTCACTCGCTGTACCAGGTGGGAGGGGGCGAAACGACCTGCTATTTAATTCACACGATTGTTAAAGAAAAATCTTGCCTCTTTTTGTGGAATTTGTGGATGGTTAATCAACAGTAAGAATGATGCATTGTTTCAAAAATTTGGGACTAGTATTTTACATTTTTTCACATGTTTAAAAGAGATATGGTTCATCTCGATATCCCCTTCCCCCTTCCTGGTTATGCTAGAGTTAATGTGCTGACTTGCTGAATTATAATATAGGAACCTTATCGTCAGGTGAAAAGATGAAACAAAAATAATTTCCTGGTGATGCAACTACAGTCAAGTAAATTTAAAATTCCCGCCGGAAGATCCCATAGAAGTAGAAATTTCTAGTCTTCCTATTGGTGTTTACATTTTGAAATTTTAGTTGAAGGTTTCTAAGAAGATAACTAACATGTTTTTAAACGTTTCAAGTCTCGGATCTGAACAAGACGACCGGAAACCTTCCACTTCCAGCAGGAATATTTTATAAATCTGAGTGTACAACTGGTTCGTGTTTGACAAAGATCACTGAAGTATAGTACAAAACTAAAAACCCCGTACCGTAATATTTCGCTTAAAATAAGTTTTAATTGTTTTAAATAAAGTAGAGTGAGTGATTTCATTTTTTATTTTTTTAATATTTTATTTTCTAAAAATAATTTGAATCACCCTCTATTGAGAAATGAAAACCAAAAAACTCCCAAAGTTAGTGTTTTGGAGGCCTTTAACATGCATGCATCCTTATATGGAACAGAAAACGGCTTCTTACTCCAATTTCGTCTGAACTATGGTACCTATTAAAAAATATGTACGTATTCTATGGTGAATTCTTTAATGAATTTTCAAATAACAAAAAAAAATTACGGATCCGCTTTTCCGGAAAAAAATTTTGAAAATTCTTATGGGAATTAATCCGCAAAAATTTTAATATTTTCTTTCGGAAAAACGGCTCCGTAAAAAAAAAAATGTTATTATATAATCGATTAAAGAATTCATCATAGTATAAAAGTACATATTGTTTAATTGGTACGATAGTTCAGACGAAGTTGGAGTAAAAAGCTGTTTTCTGTTCCATAAGGATGCATGTTAAAGGCCTCCGAAACACCAACTTTAGGAATTTTTTGTGGTGAAGCTATTAAAGAAGGAATTTTTTGGGTTGCATTTCTCAATAGTAGACAGGTAAAACTATTTTTAGAAAATAAAATATTCAAAGAACTGAAATCACTCACTGTACTTTAATATAGTCCGTACCGTACTATTTCGTTTAACCTAATTTCAACAAGAGAAAACTTGTTTTAACCAATTAATAGATTGATTTTTCATGTGTAGCATTTTAGTATCTAATTATCTTTGAAATCCAGAAAAAAAATCATCGTGACTGTATGGACCGCAACTTAATTAAAATATTGATTTTTTTTTTATAAATTTAACATTTAAAACATTTGAATTGCAGAAAATTAAGTTTCAACATGTCTATGAACAGCAACTTAGTTAAATTATTGCTTTTTTTTTTATAAATGTAACATTTATAACATTTAAATTGCAGAAAATTAAGTTTCGACATGTCTATGAACAGCAAATTAATTAAAAAAGTATCTTTAAATATAATTAAACACATGTCTTATAACATTTAAATTGCAGAAATCTAAGTTTCAACGTGTGTATAATATATAAACAGCAACTTAATTAAAATAATGTTTCATAAAGTCAACTCACATTTAACGTCGACATTCCGCTACACGTCTCTCTCGTCCGCTCGCCACACAAGTACTGAGCAGTCAGTGAGCACCAAGCAGCGACCTTCGACATCACCTGTTGACTGCCTCCCCTCTCTCTTGTAGGGCGCTCTACTTGCGCTCGCTGCCTGTCTTGCGGTGACAGATTATACGTAACTAAAACCCCTTCTACATTCAGCATTTAAGGATGAATCTCAGTAGAGATTCATCCTTAAATGCTGAATGTAGAAGGGGTTTTAGTTACGTATAATCTGTCACCGCAAGACAGGCAGCGAGCGCAAGTAGAGCGCCCTACAAGAGAGAGGGGAGGCAGTCAACAGGTGATGTCGAAGGTCGCTGCTTGGTGCTCACTGACTGCTCAGTACTTGTGTGGCGAGCGGACGAGAGAGACGTGTAGCGGAATGTCGACGTTAAATGTGAGTTGACTTTATGAAACATTATTTTAATTAAGTTGCTGTTTATATATTATACACACGTTGAAACTTAGATTTCTGCAATTTAAATGTTATAAGACATGTGTTTAATTATATTTAAAGATACTTTTTTAATTAATTTGCTGTTCATAGACATGTCGAAACTTAATTTTCTGCAATTTAAATGTTATAAATGTTACATTTATAAAAAAAAAAGCAATAATTTAACTAAGTTGCTGTTCATAGACATGTTGAAACTTAATTTTCTGCAATTCAAATGTTTTAAATGTTAAATTTATAAAAAAAAAATCAATATTTTAATTAAGTTGCGGTCCATACAGTCACGATGATTTTTTTTCTGGATTTCAAAGATAATTAGATACTAAAATGCTACACATGAAAAATCAATCTATTAATTGGTTAAAACAAGTTTTCTCTTGTTGAAATTAGGTTAAACGAAATAGTACGGTACGGACTATATTAAAGTACAGTGAGTGATTTCAGTTCTTTGAATATTTTATTTTCTAAAAATAGTTTTACCTGTCTACTATTGAGAAATGCAACCCAAAAAATTCCTTCTTTAATAGCTTCACCACAAAAAATTCCTAAAGTTGGTGTTTCGGAGGCCTTTAACATGCATCCTTATGGAACAGAAAACAGCTTTTTACTCCAACTTCGTCTGAACTATCGTACCAATTAAACAATATGTACTTTTATACTATGATGAATTCTTTAATCGATTATATAATAACATTTTTTTTTTTACGGAGCCGTTTTTCCGAAAGAAAATATTAAAATTTTTGCGGATTAATTCCCATAAGAATTTTCAAAATTTTTTTCCGGAAAAGCGGATCCGTAATTTTTTTTTGTTATTTGAAAATTCATTAAAGAATTCACCATAGAATACGTACATATTTTTTAATAGGTACCATAGTTCAGACGAAATTGGAGTAAGAAGCCGTTTTCTGTTCCATATAAGGATGCATGCATGTTAAAGGCCTCCAAAACACTAACTTTGGGAGTTTTTTGGTTTTCATTTCTCAATAGAGGGTGATTCAAATTATTTTTAGAAAATAAAATATTAAAAAAATAAAAAATGAAATCACTCACTCTACTTTATTTAAAACAATTAAAACTTATTTTAAGCGAAATATTACGGTACGGGGTTTTTAGTTTTGTACTATACTTCAGTGATCTTTGTCAAACACGAACCAGTTGTACACTCAGATTTATAAAATATTCCTGCTGGAAGTGGAAGGTTTCCGGTCGTCTTGTTCAGATCCGAGACTTGAAACGTTTAAAAACATGTTAGTTATCTTCTTAGAAACCTTCAACTAAAATTTCAAAATGTAAACACCAATAGGAAGACTAGAAATTTCTACTTCTATGGGATCTTCCGGCGGGAATTTTAAATTTACTTGACTGTAGTTGCATCACCAGGAAATTATTTTTGTTTCATCTTTTCACCTGACGATAAGGTTCCTATATTATAATTCAGCAAGTCAGCACATTAACTCTAGCATAACCAGGAAGGGGGAAGGGGATATCGAGATGAACCATATCTCTTTTAAACATGTGAAAAAATGTAAAATACTAGTCCCAAATTTTTGAAACAATGCATCATTCTTACTGTTGATTAACCATCCACAAATTCCACAAAAAGAGGCAAGATTTTTCTTTAACAATCGTGTGAATTAAATAGCAGGTCGTTTCGCCCCCTCCCACCTGGTACAGCGAGTGAAACCCTAGGGTAATACTTTCGTGGAAATGCGTTTTTAGTTAGGGTCTTTAAATTAAATTAATTTTATGCAATTGAAAATTATACTTTCTTGAAATGGTAAAAAAACAGAACTACGAGTATAATTTGCGATCGTTTTGAATTTTCCCCATGTTATCCCCACTGTATAGCATTTCAACAATATGTGTATCTATTTGTATTATGTTATCCCCACTGTATAGCATTTCAATAATATGTGTATCTATTTGTATTGGGTGAAATAATATATAAATTAGCGTAGATTCGCCCATTCTCGATCTCATAATTTTTGAGCGTGAATGTACTGAAAACTGCGATGTATTTCCTCAGGTGATTCTACGAGACAACGAAAATCGAGCTCTTCTGGAGATAGAGAGGCGTGTCGACTAGCAGCGACATGTTTGTCCGTACATTTTCTCTCTAGCCTTGATGTTTATAGTGAACATTCAAAGCATGGCAGAAGTTTTTACATTATATTTTACGGGAAACCTGTATTTAATTAATTTTTTATGATGTGTAATAAATTTTAACATTCATTTTTGATTAATCTTTTTTTCTATTAATCTTTTGTATCCCTTTTTCTACTTTTTAAAAATATTTTAATAATTATTTAAATTAATATTCTGGTGTAAATTATATAAATGATGTATTATTTATTTGTTTATTTTATCTAATAAAATTAAAATATAGAAATTTTGTTGCGAAAGTAATTGCGCTTATGATCTTATTAATTGTTTCACAGTTATGCTTACGTCAACTAAATTAATTATTAAATTTATTCAACATTTTTTAACAATGTTATTTTAAATGGCGATCGAATTTGACAGTTGTAAGTTGTGAAATTTTTTCCAACGTTTGCTCTACCCCGAGGTGTATGAACCTCGCTCGTGTGATATTTTACAGCCGGCCATCTTCTGGCTGGCACGTGTGTTTAAAATTGAGCGTTTCTTTGAATTAACACTTGCCATGCGTTGAATAAATTATATCCATTTGATATACATTAAATATTATCGGACATTGGAGGGCGGAAAAGTTTAAATTCAAGAAAATACATTCTTATTATTTCAAGTGACTATAACATTGTTGATTACAATAATATCTATTTCAATGTTTTAAAAATAGTTTACTATAAAACGATATTTTTATAGTGAGTACACAGGTATAGTTTGTTTTATAATCACACCATACCATTAGCAATTTGATGCATGGTATTGGTGTTTTGTATATGTGATATGGTTTGACTACCTTGTAGCTTAGCTGTTATAACAATTTTTGTTTATAGTTTCTATTGCTTTGCTCACAATCAATCTTATACGCCTTGTTTATATTGGTTTAGTTTAGGGCTTGCAGTCCGTGACTTGTAGTCAAGTCATGTAATGAGAATTAAATCACACCTGGTGTGATTGAGAGACCTTGCGGATAAACCAGACTTTTAATTAACTGCCTTTAACTTAAGTAAAAAATAAAGAAGTAAGATAGGATGAAGAAAACAATACTTCCTTTAATTAACATTGTTATTATGGTAAAAAAAGTTTTGATATATTAAATTTACCAAGATTTCTGAAACTCAAATTCTGTGTTTTTGTAGTATCATCCTGAACATGGTTGTCATGGCCCTGAAAATCATTAAAACAATTAACTTATAGTAATTACGAGGATGGTTTTCAATCCCTCGACAATGCGAAGGAGAGTGATTGCTGTACCGTGAGATCAGCAGTTGCTTTCCCCTCCGCTTGTTTTTGGTGTCCTGTGGGGGTGTAGCGGAGGTTCGGACGTTTCCCTAAGTTACCAGCGTAACCGGCCTTCGCTGAGCATAGCTTTAAATGGTTAGGATGACACGGCTATGCTTCTCCCACCCAGGGTACAAAATCGTCACAATTTGCCACACTTTGTGGTCACCCTGGCTTTGGATAAATCCATTGACAAAGAATTGTGGCGTACCTGTCTTTATCCATAATAACCCTTTTCAGTTATTTTTAGTTTTTATTTTATTATTTTTCGTTTTATTTATTTTTTATTATTGTTTTGTTATTTTTTTTCCTTTATCCATAATCCTTCCATCTGAATGATATGTAAAATCTGATGTAATGAAATTGCTATATAGACCATGGCCACCTTGTTTTGTATTATACTGGGAAGAACAGGATGTTTCATTTTCACAATATGATTATATTATTATTTTATATTTTTTTAATATTAAGTTATTAATTAATAAAAATAACGATTTTTATTTTAATATTGTTTTAAAAATTATGAAATGTTAAAACTAATATAAAAACATATGTATAAAGTTAAAAATTGAATTTTGCATTTAAAAAATAATAATTGAATAGTTGTGTTTTGAAGCAATGATGTCTCTTACGTAACTTCCGGGATTGTTGGATCATATTACATAGTCCTAAGTAACTGAACCCAAAGCTTATAATATACTTGAATATTCTGTATATAGGCTTTGATTGAAACATTCCACTTTGAAATATATCGTTTTTGACACTATTTTGATATGCTATATTAGCAATGGAACTGTGTAGTCATGGCTCCTTTATCTCTCCTCAGTAGGTAGGTGGTCAATCGTACCGCCTGAATGCAACATGATATGCAGGGAACTTAGAACTCACCATCAATAGGTGGCATACAAATTTTGAAGCGAATCTGTCTTATCAGTTTTGTGAAACCTGAGGTATAAGTTTAACATTGGCCTTATGGACGAAAACCGGAAATGGAGCTGTTGTAAGAAAACTGCAAGACTGAATTCGCTCAAACCATAAGCGATTAAGTTTTAGAACATTCTCGATTTTTTAAAATTTATTTCATTCGATTCGTTTGCAAGGAAACATTCTCTGATTCCGAAGTAACTGAGATTAATCGTTAAGCTTATAATACAATCAATTTAAGTACTTTGTTAAGTGTCGTATTTAAGTACTCAGTAAAGTCATTTAAAATAAAAAAAAAAACGTTTAGAAAATGTATCAAAACTATTATTGATGATTTACGAACACAATTCAACAAGAAAGAAAAGAAATATTCATTGATAGCAATGTTACAAGGAGGCACTTCCAGAAATTTATTTTTTTATTATGCAGACTTCTCAGGCCTATAATATAACATATAATATATTATATATTACTATACTGTATAGTATTATATATATATATATATATATATATATATATATATATACACACACATATGTAACAGCTCTTTTTGCTGTACAATAGCTACTCAATTAACTGGGGTTAGATTAACTCATACACACGATTACCCTAAAATTATTTATTAAACTTCTATTATATACAGGCAACCGCGCCTGCCTAGTGGCAGACGCACGAGACGCTCGCGCGCTCGTGGCTGGCGTAGGAACGATTACTTGCATATTACACTTCTGCACTGCCAGGTTGGCTGAATGCAGAGTCTGCACGTTTATCTGCAGAGTCACCGATCTCACTCGGAACATTATTAATATAGGAGGTTACATGACTCCCCCCGCGGATAACACTTTGTCCTCAAAATGAGAAAAAAATAGTTTTACCATTAAAAAAAACTTTTAAAATTTAGTATGACTCATTGCAAGTAAATATTCCATGCACATTTAAAAAAAATCAACCATATTTTTATTCCATGTTGTAATCCTTGGATCTTGTTCACTCCTGACGATACGCTGCTCCTCGCGTAGTTATCTGAAACAAGAAAACGAAAAGGCGGTATCTCGTTTGGCAGAGGTTTGACCCACAGTACACTTCAAAATAATTACGTAGGCTTTATAGAAATTTTATTGTACAGGCACATTAATTAAATTAACAAATTATGCAAACTCAAAACTTTGATGCACAAATTCATTATAGTTATTTTATTAACATTTCCGAAAGCCGCAAGTGTAGGAAGTTACAACTATGCGCTTCTGTCAGCATCTTACTTGCTGGACTCTAGCACGCTTCCTGCTCTGCAATGCACGTGAAACTTACACTGCAAATTTCAATGTCAAAAGGACACTGAACATAAAGTACATACTGTGAAATTTTACACAGCTGAAAGCAAAAAATTATCTACATTTTATTTTATCAATGAATATTAATAACAACTTGCAAGAAAAAACACATCACTGTTTTTAAATTCTTTATAAATATTTTGTAACTGGATTTTTACTGTAGCATATTATTTAAAACACATGATCGTATACAAAATAAACATCAATATAATATTTTATTTTAACATCTGAAATTTGGTCTGTAATTTTATTTTTTAACTAACTGGCTGGCATATGAGTACTTTTACTGTGTTATTTGCACACATATATTATATTTTATTGGAACATCTCACAACTGTTTTATTAAATTTTATTTATTAATTAATTTATTTAGGAACTGTATAAATGCATCTTATTTATATACGCAACTCACAAAAACGACTACCTTTTTTATTAGTTAATATTCGCAGTCTCAAAAGCCACATCAAAAATTATAGACACAACCTATGTCCATTGCATTGCACGCATTCACGCATCTATTAGGCATTACTTTTATTTAGCACGTACCTCCATCATTACTATTTATTTCAGTATAGCAGTACATCTTTGCATTATAGCAAAATAAATTGGCTGTCCTTGCAGCTCACACTCGCGCGTTCGCGATAAATAAACATTTTACTGCTCAATAATAATTCATTTGCGTGCTTCTATTTACTCATTAAGTAACCTCTACCAATAAGAACTTGTATCCTCTGGAGGATTAGACAAAAAACAAGTAGCATCAGGTAATATATGTTGGTTAGTGCCCCATGCAGGGACTGGCGAATCCCAAGGCATCAACAAATTAAAAATGCTGCACATTTGGCTACAGATAATCTGCCGCCACAGAAAATCTTCAAATGCTTTTACTACTGCCCATTGTTTAACAAGTAGCTACATCAATAGCTGTACCACGCATGCCTTAATTACTCTTTTACTTTCGGAGCATATCGCCACCCTTGGGCGAAAAATATGTGAAACTCAACATCGTATCACTTCCTTGATACGGAAAAACCCGCACTGGCTTGCCTCACGCTCTACCTGACGTGGTATGTTGCGCGGTCATATTTCACAATAGCATACAATTACACTGCTCCGGCATGCTACACATAATATGCGTGTCTCTATGTGCTTATTTCACTTTTACCCATTAATTGAGTTGCTTTTTCAAAATTTAACTGAATAGTTCCCTCTTATTACAGTTACCGATTTGTTACTAAAAAGTTGTGATAAAACTTTCAACTAGTGTAAAAACATACATGACTCTATGTGGCTCGTATTCTTATAGCATTAAAAATAATTAAGTAAAATAAACTAGAAATATTGTAGCATTATTGAACATTTTAAATTAAAATATGAGAGAAATATTTACTTCATGAAAATAATAATAAAAACTGATAATAATTACCACAGAATTGTACCACAAAAAGAACTACATAATTTTATCTCAATTAAAATAAAAATAATGCTTGAAACTGTACATCTTTTTAAACAAGCATATAAATAACTTAAAAACCAACGTTTTATCAACTGCTTAAAATCAAAAACTCGAATTAAACTCAGTCTGTTTAGAGATCCATACAGTAACCTTTGCAGGATATATACCTACAGCTAGCGGTACAAGTACTCCTTCTATTAAAAAAAACTTCATTAAATACCAAGTTCTGACATTCTACAGCCACAATTTCAACAGCTCAATTAATTAGCTCAAAATAATTTCACAGATTTTTCCCCCACGCTGACATCAAACAATTTAGTTTAAAAAAAATAATGTGTTGCATTTTACTAACTCTCTTTTTCTTTATTTTAAATATAAAACAAGAAAAGAAAACATGAATAAAGGATTTGACATGTTACAATTATTTTACCATTTTGCTGGTAAAAAACAAAACATTTTTTAATGTACATTTTCAGCAATTAATTACATTTTTTATGTGTGTACTCCTTTGAAATTTAATATCCCAGCTGATAAGCAAATTTCAGCTTTAAGAAAAATCACTACTTTTTCTCTCATTGAATTTCATCAGTATTGTAAATATTGTTCATTATTCACCTCACGAGCGACAAACACCACATGATACGAAAAATATTATTGCACGTAATTCTAGTACTCGATCATTTGCACTTTATATTTAATAGACTTTAAAAATCT
Organism: Siphlonurus alternatus; assembly: GCA_949825025.1. NCBI lineage: Eukaryota > Metazoa > Arthropoda > Insecta > Ephemeroptera > Siphlonuridae > Siphlonurus > Siphlonurus alternatus. The sequence goes on along the minus strand of OX463779.1, from coordinate 2,988,327 downwards.
CCAAGCCAGTATAAATTAAACTCTCACGAGAAAAACACACTACAAATCCACTATTAAAACTTGTGTTTCGTTCTAAACATCGTCTTATTTGCTGTATATTTTCAATGAACGTTCACATTTATTTTTAAATATAATTTATTTTGCCTCACAATTATTGCAATCAACAAATACAATCCCACTAAATGGGAAAAAAAAACTTTGCATTTTCATTATTTATTAATTATTTGAACGAAAATTACAGTAAACTCAATGTGCCGCACTTACATTAAAACAAATTATAATAAATGTGGGTCAAACTTACCACTTTTCACTCTCTTTGACGTGGTCGGACGACTACATGGTCCGGTTGTACAAGACGAAGCTCTGAATGGTCCTCGATCATGGCACCGCACTCCTCCTGGAGTCGAAGATACATCTTGGACAACGACGTGGTCCGCAAGCCCTCTCGATGGGGGATGTCTTCTGCGACGAACCTAACTGTTGCATGAAGTTGAATTGATGCGGCCCTCGAATCTTCATGATGAACGCTGAACCACGGTATTGATGATTTCTCACTTTAAATTTTTCCACGTTGATCATATGTCTCTCTCCTTTACAAATACTGCACTTTTCCGTCGTCTGGAGTACTGTGATTAAAACAACGTTGCCCCGAAGATTAGTAAAAAAATTGTAATAAATTCTTGTTAATTCTACCGACTTATTTTTACGCGCACTTTTTTAAGCCATTAAAATGCCCACTTTATATAGTAGCTTTAATTAAAATGTTCGAATGCCATTTGAAGATATGGCATCCCACTTCTCGACACCAATGTAACAGATCTTTTCTCTGTACCATAGCTACTCAATTAACTGGGGTTAGATTAACTCATACACGCGATTACCCTAAAATTATTTATTAAACTTCTATTATATACAGGCAACCGCGCCTGCCTAGCGGCAGACGCACGAGACGCTCGCGCGCACGTGGCTGGCGTAGGAATGATTACTTGCATATTACACTTCTGCACTGCCAGGTTGGCTGAATGCAGAGTCTGCACGTTTATCTGCAGAGTCACCGATCTCACTCGGAACATTATTAATATAGGAGGTTACACATATATAATATAAATTAATGCCTTTTTCACAAAAAACATTATTTAAAAACTTATGTAATTTTGAGTAGAGTATGAATGGGCGCAATTTAATACAAAGCAGGTTTCTAACCACGTTTAACTAGGTGGTTTAACACGTAAAACAGGTATAGTTAATGCTTAACCTCAGATATTCGGACGAAAAAAGTCATATCGACAGATGTTCTTGAAATTAATTTGGTAGACGTACAACAATGGACAACATACATGAAAAAATTTTATTGCAGAAATGAATAGAGGGTACCAAATTATGCTACACTGAACTTTTTCAGATTTTTTTGAGACCCAGAACTATTTTAAAATAATTATTGAAAGTGGGGCCACGCCCCCTGGAGGCGTCAATAGGCGTCCAGTCTTTATCCTTTTTATTAAGGCATCAGGGGTGCCAATTGAAATTACAGGACTTTCAATAATTGTTTAAAATTAGTTCCGGGTCTCAAAAAAATGTGAAAAATTTCAGAGCAGCATAATTTGGTACCCTCTTTTCATTTCTGCAATAAAATTTTTTCATGCATGTTGTCCATTGTCCAAATACTACTGATTTTTTTTAGATTTTTATAACCGTTGGTTTAATTATAATTAATTTATTCAAATGCGTATTTTGTATCCTTTCAATGTTAAATTTTTCAATCAACATTGCACAAAAACGGCTCGAGAATTTTTTTAAAATTGTACATGGATTAAAAGCTATTTTTTTGGATAATTTTTTGAATTGTTTTCATATATTTCGAACCGTGGCAATGATCATTTCTGATATGTCCTAAGAAACTTGGCAACTATCTCAAGGACTGTAGCTACCACCCCCTCCTAATCTATTATTCGCATTACTATTGCAACAGTGTTGTCAGATTTGCCAGTGTAGCCACGCGCCGCACTCTTGACCTTGATAGACAAATTCTCAGGTTATACCTTTAGAAAGCTTAAGGTAACTGCTTCGTGAATCGCACACTATATTTATATTTGAATATATTCAAATTTCTCTTCTAAATCTGTGATACTCGAAAAAATATCGATCCTAATATCTCTGTTTGTTTGAACTCGCCTTGTATTTTTTACAAACATCAGTATGTTTTTTAATGCCATAGGCCACGTTTTTTTTTCTTTGTATTTAATCCCCTGACAATACTTTTTAACTGATGACTTTTTCACGTGTAAAGAAATTTTCCTCCGACCACGTGTGTTTATTAGAGGGCGACAATTGAAAACAAACAACAGTAGTGCAGTGAGAGTTTTTATTTTACATACAACATATACATTACAATATTACTGCATGTTATATTCTCTGGGTAACAGACTGTTGTCTACAACATGATCTCTGGACAGCACGATCTTTACTCCTTCCTCAAGGTGCATTTCCATGGAGCGATGTCGTCACGAAGCTTGCATGGCGAAAAATGCGCACTTGCAGTTAAACCATATGGCAGCCATATTGACGAGGAAAAATCACTTTCCCGCAGTGATGTAATCACGCTGTGATTTTTCCTCGCCAATATGGCTGCCATGCAATTTTACTGCAAGTTGGCTTTTCTCACCCTGCCAAGCTTCGTGACGACATCACTCCATGGAAATGCACCTTCACTTGCTAGAACTGCAGCTCATTAGACAGAGAGATGTAGATATGAAATTTTGGGTGAGATAAGATTAACAGCACCCAGTCCATCAATATCAAATATTTTTGGTTTTCCACGCCTCCATAGACTGCGTCATTGTAGTTAAAGGTAAAATGGATACTTTATTTTACATATTCGGGTACCTGAGATTTATTTTGGTATCCCCGTGGCTCAATATTTTCGTAAGATAGTTATTTTATAATTTGATTTGATTTGATTTGTTTATTGGATCCAATACAGAAACTCCTTATCGTAGATGTATATTGATAGATACATAATATTATAATAATTACAATCCTATATAAAATATAAAATAAAATACGACAAACATAATACACATTATACAATAATTCATTAATTATATATATAGTTAAAAAGTTATTCTAAAAGTCGTTGGTTGAGTCAAACTGGCACGCAATTTTTAAAAAAGTTATTAAAATATTTGCAAAATAACTTTGAGCAGAAGGCGAACAAAATTTGTACCCCAACTTTGATTTAGCGTCTGATGGGCAATTTTTTTAAAAAAATCAAAATTGATATATTAGCATATCTATAGTGTCAATGCAAATAGTTATTGACTGTTTTTAGCAATATAGCATCGTAACTTTATTTTTAAATATTTTTTTGCCAGGGAGTGTTTTGCGATGCTAAAATGCATCGCTAGGCTTTAATGGGTTAAGAAAATATGAGGTTGTAAATTGGTTATTTTACCAGCTTTCTTGCAATAACAATTATTGACTTGTAATAGATTTAACAACTTTGTCAGTCTTTTTTTTCCGTTGAGCCAATATATTTCTTGCTGGCACAAAAAAATACAACGTTATAAGACTTAATTATTTATTGCAGAATAAAATGAAATTTAGGAAAATAAATGCAGCAGAAAGAAAGACTGTTTATTTTATTAATTTTAATTTTATTTTAATTTTATTTTATTAAATAAATATTTTATTTATTTCCCCAATAAAACATGTAAAAAAAACACATGTTTTATATATAATTAAGACAAATAATAAGTTAATATTGAAGTGTTTATTGGATTACAATAATCTAAAGCTAAAAATCTGTAATTTTGATTAACACTCACCAGGTCCAAGCTAAAAATTTAAGTGTCGGGACAAAAGGGTATTTCTATATCCCATTTTCAAGCTTAAATAACGTAGAAACCATGACCGCTAGCGTTCTGAAACTTTTACACGTTCTCAGATACATTCGTGTCTCTGAACTCATAATGTTGTTAATTTGAATTAAAATATTTAGAACTAGTAATCTATATTTCCTAATCTAATGTCTAACTTCTTCCCTAATTATCGTATAAATGTATTCTTTTTATGTAAAAATGCATAAAAAAACACGCAGTGTATCCTATAGTATAAAAATGTAATAGAATTGTTTTTTTATTGAAAAATACATCAAAATGTAGATGCGCAATAGTTTTCTGATCTTCATTCTAGGTACTGTTCAAATGCTGAAAGTAGCACAAACATAACAATGCAGGTATATTTTTGTAAGTATGGAATGTGAGGAACACAACAAAGGCACCATAAAAGTCATTCAAAACCAAACCGTTACTTTCTTTATTTGCGAGAAGGACAAAGTTATAGTTTTATAATATATTATTTTGATGGAATCGCAATAAATATTTTACGTTATTTTTGAGCTAAGAAAAAAATAAAGAAATGATACTAATTAGCATTACATGAGAATCGATAATTTGATATTTTGAATGCAAAAATGTGAAATAAATATTTCACTTTATACAAATGAGGAGGGGGAGGGATAATTGAAATGCAAATCCTAACCTTTCTACCTATCACAGTATTATATAAAGATGCATTCATCCAAGCATATATAACCTCACATATATGGAATGTATCACAGTAAGTAAACACACACCCTGGGAATAATATGCTATTTTATATATTGTATAAAATATATAACATACCACTAAATTTTGTAAACAATATAATATATTTTATAAATACTATATAATTTTTATTTTGAACCGATCGATTGCTTATAAAAATTGATCATAAAAATATAAATTTCTTGATGTGTGTCTATATTATTGTTTTTTATGGCGTATATGGTAATGTAAGAAAATAATTTAAATTACTCAGTATTATAATATAAGGATGATAAAAATAAATGTTTATAAACCTGGTGTCATATTAATTATATATACATTTCATATATATATTTATATAAATATATGAAATGTATACAATATTATATCAAATATCAAAAATAAATCCACTACATAAAAAAGGAGACAAAAGTAATCTACAAAATTATAGACCAGTAAGTCTGTCATCAGTTTTTTCAAAAATATTTGAAGCAGTAATAGACTATCAATTTGCTCTCTACGAAAAAACATATCAAATAATATTTCCAACTCAACATGGTTTTCAAATAAATAAATCAACATTTACAGCTATTTTTGAATTCATTAACCCAATTTATGATGACTTAGAACAAAAAAAATATTCACTAGGTTTATTTTTTGATTTTTCAAAAGCATTTGACTGCCTCCCCCCCGATATATTCATCTCCAAACTTCGCTTAATGGGTTGCGAAGAGAACAGTATAAAGCTTTTTAATTCATATCTTACCGACAGATACCAGTATGTCGAAATAAGATCTGAATTAAATGGAGACCTAAATCATGTCTACAAATCAGCTCTTAAACCCGTTACCCTAGGAGTTCCTCAAGGCAGTAAGACAGGCCCCCGAATATACATTTTTACGTCTAATGATCTGGTATCTCATCTAAAAGATGCTGACACTGTGTAGAGCAATATGCTGACGATACTAACGCCAGGATATCAGCAAAGTCAGTGGTCGAATTAGATAGAAAAGCAAATAATACTGTACAACAACTAGAAAGTTGGTGTAATGACAATCGTTTATTATTAAATATTAATAAAACTACTTTTCTCAGATTCCATTTGCCTACTAATAAAGAAAATGTAAATATTAATATTGAATTAGATGGCAAGTCAATTAAAGAAGCCACTGACTCATAATTCTTAGGGCTTAATATTAGTAATACATTAAACTGGGATGTTCATCTTCATGAACTTTCAAAACAAATTAATCGTGGAAATTTTATACTCTATTCATTGAGAGGATTTGTCTCAGACGATACACTGCTCTCAGTTTACTACGTAAATGTATATTCCCATTTAAGCTACTCTATTATAATCTGGGGAAGTGATAATGCTGTGCTAAATCGTTTATTTTTACTACAAAAAAGATCTGTGAAAACAATAAAAGGTTTTAAAAAGATTCCTGTAGAACAAATTTTTATGATTTGAAAGTGTTAACTCTACCCAGTATTTACATCTTGAATTGTGCAATGTATAAAAGATTACACCCAGAGTCATATGCTCAAGTTTCCGACATCTCTCCTTATGATACCAGAAACAAATCCAAAGTTGTAATAAAAAAGCATCAATCTGCTTTTTATAAAAATAATCCATATTACCAAACTCATAAAAACTATGATTTTTTACCCGAGTCATTGAGGGATGAAATTAGTGATAATGTATTTAAAAATAAATTAAAAACTATATTAATCAAAAAAGAATATTATAACATAAAAGATTTTTATGATGAAAATTCAAAAATAACGCAGGAGGATGTTGCAAATTGGAACGTTGCTCTCACGGATCAAAACAAATAACAAATGATATCCTTATCTATGGCTCCGAAATAAAGACAGTAAATATATTTTAATATCTGACCATCAAAGTGTTATGTGAACTATAGTGCAAAGTGATATGTGATTTATTTAATAGTGCATCAAGAAATCATATGTGGAGATAAAAAAATAAATTATATGAAAAGGAGTGAAAGTTATTTTGAAAACAACAACTATTTTTAAATATTAAAAAAAAAAAAATCAAGATTAAAAAACCTGATAATAATGAATAATACATATATTATGTTTTTAGTATCAATATACTTAAAATCATTTGTGTAAACCTATGTATGTATGTTAATTTTAGGTAATTTTAATTAGATCTAAGTACCTGTTATGTATGATTTATGTAACAACTCTGACGTGATCTATGCTGTAAAGCCAACGATCGAAATAAAATTATAATTATTATTATTATATAAATGCATATTATTTATATATAAATTTTAGTGAGCATACCCGTGGGCTTTTTTAGTTACCGTGGTTAATTCAATGATTCCATAAAGTCTCGCAAAAAGGAAAAGTACTTGCACGAATAGTAATATGAAACTTACGGCAGGTAAAAAACAATTATATAAGCTTAAGATTTGCATGTCAACTATCTTACCTCCACTTCTATAATAATAATGATGCTCTATTCTGTTAGTCCATACATTTATTTTCGTACTTTTTACTCTTTATTTTATAAGGATTAATTTAATTGCCGTAGTTTTCTCTTTATTTTATGTGTTTTTTACTTTTTAAAAAATTAGATAGCTTAAAAATCATAAAACAATAATATAAAAAAAAAATAAATATAAAATAAAATTACATGAATATTAGCTAGCTTAAAAATTCAGTTTTTAAATGCTTTATTAATTTTATTTGAACACTGCATGCATATATGGCTATACTGCATGTGTGTACAAAAAACATGGCCGGATTATGTAGCACGTATAATAAAAGCAGTATATTTTTGCCTGTATTCTATGTAATCCTCATGGTTAAATACATAGTATAATATATGGTTATAATGTTGTAATATATAACATTGAGTCCAAACATTTCCTCCAAATCCCTCCCTCAATAAAGACAATTTTATTTATTTTTATATTTATCTAAGTCTCAGGTCACCTGAGGAAGAGAGCAGCTCATTCTCGAAAGCTATATATATTATAGTAGAAGCCACTCTTATCATTGCAGGTGATCTGTGACTGATATACGTAATAATATTATAGTGATATTCACTATCTACTTTTGCCATTTTATTGCACCTTATATTAATATAGGGAGTTAATCAAATTAGTTTTACGTTCATTAATTGTTTTATTGAAAACTTATAATCCTCTCATGCCAAAAATCATAAAGGATTGATATACCTGCAAATTTTATTACATCTTAAAATGAAAAATGTAGGACATACTAGAGTTTGTATGACTACTGACTACTTCTTTATTTTGAAAATACAAGATAAAGAACTAGCTATAACAATGTTTGACTTCTCTGTTATAACATTTATATACATATATATATATATATATATATATATATATATATATATATATATATTATACAGTTAAAATGCACATAAATTTGCATGTAAGTGAGTGAGAGAGAGCATCATTCAGTAGAAAAGAATAAACACTTTGCTAAAGATGACTTCTTTTTATAACTCACTAAAAAAGATATCTCTATATAATTATGATAATAACGTAAACATATAACAGTATATATAACACAATAGGCCTGCATGATATATTGTTGTAAATATACAACAGAATATATATAACAATGCCTTCGGCACGTGACTCTACCATAAACTCAAATTTCTGTGGGCATTTTTGCACTTTTGCCACAGCCATAAAATCCTCGCCATATGTCATGGGGTGTAAAAAATCCCAAAGTTGGACCCTTAAGCAGTCATTGAGCTTTAAAAAATCAATTAAAAATTCAGTAATTTTGTTACAAAGAAGAGTTATGGTCCATTTTATAGACATGAACAGCGTTAACAATATCATGGAAGGAATATTGGATATGAGACTTACAACATACTTTTTTATTTAATATATGTGACACTGAGATTTTTTTTCCCCAAGAACCTGGTGAGTGTTAACAGGTACATTAATCATAACACTTTCACTAATTTTGTTACTAAAATATGATTTCACTGAATAGAACTCTTTTTCAATCAATATATTTTTTAAACTTTTTTTAAAAACGTCATTTTCAATTTTTTTGATACTATTTGTCAAGAAATCATAAATTATTTCAGTTTGATAAAAAGAATTTCTCTCTAACTGAGCAGAGTTATGTTTTTCTGTAATAATTTTATCTTTGTTTCTTGTATTATACAAATGAGTATCAACATTACATGAGTACAATTCCGGATACTTCCTCTTAAATACACAGCAATTTAAAATTTGGCGTTACATTTTTAGTTTTATAAGAGGGTACCCATCTACTGTATAACGATAATATCATACCTAGGTCATATAATCTAAAATAAAATATCGAATAGTTTTTATAAAATTCATAAAAGTGAAATCACAATAAGTGAGGAAGCTCAATAATTTTTTGCGTTAGAACCTACGTTGTCTGTGGCCGCAAGGAGTTATCTGATGTTGTGCATGTCACAATGATGTTTTAGAATTTGATAATATGATGTTTTATGGTCCGCAATTCACAGCTTCACCTCTGTTAACGAACAATATGCATATTTTGAAAACATTTTTAAACAATTTTTCAATGAATGTTTTCCCATTACATCCAAAAAATTACAGAACAAAGCACGTTCGTATTATCCGAATAACAATATTAGAGAATTGAACTCCAGATTACGTTTTATTTTTGATATGTCCAAAATTGCCAACTCGGGTATTACCTCGGAGGATTATAGAGAAGCTAAACGGAGTCATAACAAACTTGTTAACAGAGAGCATCAAAATCGGATCCAAGCGAGATTAGACAATGCAAAAAATAAACCGAGAGAAGCCTGTTACTTATGTTATCATTTTTTGGGGTGCCTCCTCTCACACAAAAAGAGCTTTTATTCTCCAGAAACGGGCAATTAGGACGATATGTTTCAAACATTGCCTATACTCATGTAAGTCCTTATTTCCGGAGCTAGAAATTTTGACTTCACCATCACTTTATATTTATGAATGCATTTAATTTCTCCGAAAGCACCCTGAACTAATTATAAAAAACGATGATAATCATAAATATAACTTGAGACATAAGAATGACATATCTATCGAAAAACATAAACATTCATTCGCTGACAGTGGTCCGCGCGCGATGTGTGCGTCATTTTTTAATCACCTACCGACATTTTTAAAGACAAAAATGGACCAGAGAAATTTCCCCAAATTATTAAAAAGCTTCCTTGTTAAGAAATGTTATTATAGTGCTAAGGAGTATTTGGGTGAAAAATTCAGTGTTTCAGATTAGCATATTAGTGTTGTTAGTTCAGATACAGTTTTCTCTAATAAGTAGTTGAAGGATTAATCTTTCATATAAATTATTTTTTATATCTTTCTTAATGCTGGATTACAAAATGCATTGAATTAAATATGATGCATGTTTGGGTAAGATATATATGTATGTATATTTGTATATGTACATATATATAGGTATATATATATATATATATATGTATATTTTTTTTTGCATTATATGGATATTATGTAAGTTATATTCTTGTTGTATTGCATTCCAGGTCTTTAATACCGGATGGTGTGTTTATATTTGCTCATAATATTCTTGGTGTGACAATGCTTTTATAAATATATAACAATTAAGAATTATATATTGAAAAATTATCGCAAGTGTATATATATATATATATATATATGTCATTTTATGGAAATTGCCAAATTAGTTGCATATTAGCTGGAACATTATTTATGACAATGCAGAGCAATTCTTTTCTTTTCTTTTTTTTGTACCAATGTTATGTTTTTTTTATGTGATAGTGAATTGACGATCACTATCACATAGTGATCACAGTTACTGTGATTATGTATCTGACGTTCTTATATTGTTGTACAATCGAAAAGCAATAAATAATTATGAATTATGAATAATGAATTATAATTCAGAAATGAATATGCAGGGTATACTAATAAATGTGATATTTTATTATTTTTTTATTAAAGGATATATTTAAAAAAAATTAAAAAATGAATGTCAGCCACGCACTCTTGAGGCGTTTGGTCTTTAATAAAATAATGTATCAACTTTAAAAGTTTCCACGAGGTGTAGCTGAATTTTAAATGTTAAAAATAGTTCTTGCAGAAAATTTATAAAATACATTAGTATATGGGATCATACGTGACCAAAATTTATTTATACTGTCAATAATTGCCCCAAAATACAAACCAATCTATCAATAAATATTATCATATTATATAATTAGAAATATAACCCTTTGTTAACTTCTGAATTGAAAATATCATGCAATTCTTGTATATTATAATTTCTACGTGATGAATTAATTCAAATGCTTCCATTCGTAGAAATATGATATTATTTTTTTTTAAAGATATACCAGTCTAGTGTGTCACAAAAGCTTCTCGACTTTCGTAGACCTGACTTTGTGGGTCTCTTTCCAAATTATGAAAATCCTATCATATAATTTAAAAAATTTTAAGCTCATCAAATATCCATGTCAAGCATCCACGTTAATTCAACATTCATGTCTGTGCTTGCAGGTGATGGTCGTTCTGCTGGCCGTGCTCGTGACGTCATCGCTCGCTGACCACGTGACTCGTGACGTCATCAGGTCAGACCGGTCGAACAAGTGGTGCATTTGCTCCCTTATCCGCAGACCGTGCCCTTGCCCTCTACGACTGTGGGAACGACCCTAATTTGGACCCTAAGAACAATATTCATCTTCGCCGATAACTAGGACCAAGGGGTAGTCAGGAGACGAGTGGTGTTCGCCGTTCTAAGGGAATTGGGGGGGGGGGGACAAACCATCAGTCCTCGTACCTTGGAGAAGCCTGAAGAATATAGCCTAGTAGATCAAGCTGAGCTACGTAAATAAAAAAAATAATTATAATCTTGAGTGTGTTTTTCTTTACAATGTCTCCTTCTTAAATGTATGACAGTGTTATCTTTTATAATGTAAAACTGTTTACATATTTAGGCGCGATTCACGAAGCAGTTATAGCCAGGTTTCTAACCACATTTAGCTTAACCACGTGTATAATAAATATACCTGTTTTACGTGTTAAACCACCTAGTAAAACGTTGTTAAGCTAAACGTGGTTACAAGCCTGGCTCTAACCGCTTCGTGAATCGCACCCATTATAGTGTAAAGTATCAACAGCTGAAATATTTGAAAGTATGCCTATGAAATATACACATGAAAACTTTAATACAAATAAAAATGTACAAGTTATTTTAGTGTTAATAATTAAATTTCGAAGTTTTCATATTTTTTATAATAAATTTTGAAAAAAGAAATTTCATGAAATTTTACCGAACTATATAAAAAAAATTATTTAAAGAAATAGATTATGCAGGATGCAAATTTATGAACTCTGATAAGTCCGTTTTTTTTTTTTTTAAATATTGAAAATACAGAGAAAGTGACGCCTCTAGACGCCTAGCTCTATTATTAACAAAAACATGGAACCTGAAAGGGGCGTGGATTGAAACCCAACCACGGCAAAACATTATAGTAAATTTCCCGAGCTCTAAAAAACCTGAATCAATTCAGAGTGGCATTATTAAGCAATCTCTGTCCAATTTCGCAATATTTTTTTTTTACCTTCATATTCCATTTGATTTAAATGATGCAAAGATTGTGATAAAGCAATTTGCAAATATGCATAAAAAAGGGCACAGGCTGCAGGTTTTAGTATTCTGTTTATTTGTATGAAATTATTATTATCTGGTTAAACGATGCTTGAGGTTTTGCGCGTTCAATTAAATACATCATATCGATAATTATTTCTGAAGTGCTTCAAACAGACGTTTGACGATTTGCTAGTAACGTTGCGAAACAATCACAGCGATTACATCAGATTTCTTATCAGACCAGTCATTGAGTCCAAGGTCGTCATTCAACGTGCGAATGACGTCCTTGGACTCAATGACTAGCCTGATAAGAAATCTGATGTAATCACTGTGATAGTTTCGCAACGCTACTAGCAAATCGTCAAACGTCTCTTAATAATAATAATAATAATTTATTTTCAAATAGCTAGTTGTACATTACACAACAGGTATCACGTCCAGAAGAAAATTAATAAATAATAAAGTACATAAAAAATTAACCATTTATAAATCTAAATACTAACAATAACAAGTTATAAAATTATACAAATGCAATCTATTCATTATTCACAATCCAACACTTTAGCCCTTGATGATCTAAACCTCTTCTTTACTACCCCCCCTCAAAGCATTGACATGAGCTTTAAAGAAGAAACGCTGAAAAAATTAGAAAACAAGGAGGATCATAGCAATAATCCCTCATTTTTACGCACAGTTAATTACAAAGTTATCAAACAAATCATGAGGCAAATTAGAACAAGAGCAGTAGGGTCCGACCCCACACAGCACACAAAACTCCCTATCTAGATATTTTTTGGATATTTTTTGTATATGCAGATATTAAGTGGACATGCCACAATTCAAGATAACGATATCTAATATTTATACAATATTTATCTAAAGTGCCGAGATAACATGTAGATAAATATTGGATACTGCTATCTTTTTTCTTTGCTTATTTTGGAAGAGATATTAAAAAGATAAAGTTATCCAAATTTTAAACATGCACATGACTATTAGAATTTATAATAATTAATACAATAATACAGATTTAATAGATTTATTGTATATAAAGTATAAAAAAAAATGAACGCAAATTATTATTATTTAATGCTATATTATATACTTATAAATAATAATTTTAATACATAAATTTTATGTACATATTTGTTTATTCCACGCGTCTCAGCATTCGCTGAGGTGAGACTGAGGAAACCGTGGAAAACCTCAGTCAGGACGGACACCTCTACTTTTTCTCAATGGACCAAAGCAATGTCCAAAGCCTGGGGAACCACACACAAGTGCATCACTGCACAGGGTGGAAAGCGAGACGGATTTACCCCAGAGAGGGAGCAGCGTATTTTTTACTTGAAACGGTCACCCATCCAAGTATTAACCACGCTCGACGTTGCCTGACTTCGGTGATCTAACGAAAAATTTAATGCGTATGTAAACTTTTTAAAACTGACTGCATATGTAATAGATAATATTATCTAATATTTATCTGAGGATATTTTTATCTAGATATTTTATAGATAATTTTATCTATTCTCTATCTGGAGCGATTTTTTTGCATCGCGGGTACAATTTTTATGTGACGTCATGCGCACTTCGAAAATTCTGCATGTTTGTTGTGAACACAATGGTTTTTTCGTGAAAAATATGTAAATTTCTCATCGAAAACCGAAAATATCTTCAAGTGGAAGGTAAGAAATCAATTATGAGTATTTTCTGCTCATAAATCTTTGGTCTGATTTAACAATGTGTGTTCTTTTTGTCCAGAAATGTGGGATTATATGGGCTGTGGCGGTTGACAGCATGCTGCACCTTGGAGTATTGGATATTAGCCATGCAGATTTCAAGTCGTCTATATAGTAATTTATAAGGTAGGCAATCAGGGTTTAATTATTACAATATTTTTGGCAGTGTTAAAATTATCATTATTTTAGGCCAGCACTTGAACTTATAATAATATTATAACTATAATAACTATAATATTATATATTATAATATTATAACTTATAATATTATAAAATGTGTAACTAATGATATAGTTCATCTATTGAAATTAAACTCCCGGACTGTATTCCAAGTAAAAGACTTTATTTCTGTCTCCGGTATACATACTACATTCAACAATATTGCAAGATTACATAAATGTCTCTAATGCCCCCCCCCCCCTGCCCTGGGCACCCTCTTTTATTTAACTCTTAGGAATGCCAGATCAGCCTGAATGAGACCCACGTGCGGCTCTCTGACACTCCTAATTATTACATAATTATCGCAATCACATGACGTCACATCGGTATGTTATAGTGTATTGCACTATAACATGCTGAGGTGTCGTCTAGCCAGACTGCATTCTGTTGTGTCTGATGGACACATCTTACATCATATTACACTACCCCCTTCTAATTTTGACTTTCCGTCTCGGAAAGTGGAATAGCTGGAACTTCAATGTTGCTCGTGCGGTTGCTCCATCTTGGGTAGAAGACAGTAACATTCCTGGGGTCTGTTACAGCTTGAGGCACTGGAGAGGGTGACTGATTCACTTGGTTCACACACCACTTCACATACACTTTCCTACATAAAATTACAACTAGAATAACAACAATAATGACCATTACAGAACTTACTCCTGTGTTAACATACACCAAATTTTGATGATGCTTCCGTATTTGAGCGTCGTTTACTTTATTTGTCAGTTCTGTAAATGCCATTTTATTTACTCCCTCGTTTTCATAATTATTAAAACATTCTTCAATCTCAGAAAAGGTTATATTCATTTTATTAACATGTGTTAAATTTACTGGCTTAATTTCAAGTACTGGCAGTTTTAAATCAAATGAAACATTCTTGGTTAAATGCATATCAATACTAGCATCGATTTTAAAGTCCTCTCCTGAAAATGAACAATGTCGAATGTTATTTACAACCCCACTATGTTCAAGAGAAATAGTCTGCATTAATTCAACAACATTACCATCAAAACATTTTACAGCTACAACAATTTTTCTTTAAAGAGAATAAATCAATTTATCATCAGTTTTGTATAAAAACGGCTTTATCATTTTACCCATCTCTCTCTCACATAGTGCAGATGTTTGATTTTGATATCGCATAATTTCACAACTTGGAATTTCAACTTTATACAACACATGTTTATTCGAACAAAAGGTAATTAATCAAATAGAACAATCTAATTCAGAGTCCGTCGTAAAATAGTATTTCCGGTCAGCACTTAAAATTAAATATTTATTAACTTTCCATGTTGCGAACAAATCTGTACCTTTAAACGGAACAGGATAAGTAATTACTTCATACTTCTCATAAGTGCTGCCCGCATTTTTTAATGATATATCAACAACAATATTCAATGAGTTAAAAGATTTATACACTCTAACTTTACATACAGAATAATAAATATCCAAATTCTTAAAATCTACTGGTGCTGGCATTAACTGTGGATAAGAAATATGCTCCTGAATTTTCTTTAAAATTTCCATCAACTTCTCCCCTGATATTAAAGTACTAGAGAGCCTCCCTCCCAGACTGTACTCCAAAGCTGACTTCAATTTCACGACCCCTAATCTTGAGCTTTGCATCATGTATCCAGCCTCATTTAAATTGTTAGTAAACTGCACATCTCTCGTTAACATATCAATTCTGTGTGATAAATTATCAATATTCTGGTTCGATTTTACTTCAATTTCTTTAACTTTTTGTAGCAATTTACTACCCATCTGCCTTATAAATTTTGTGTTGTTAGATACATGCTGCTCTACTCCCCTCATTAAAACTATTGCATTTCCCAATGCAATTTTATTTTTATCCACAGTCTCAGCCATCTCAGAAACTTGTAGGTTTATGTTAGCTAAATCATCTTCATCCAAAGTTCCAAAACCTGCCCTAAAAAATTTCCCCACTATACCCAATAAAGCAGTACGCTTGTCTTGATTCCTTGGTATAACATTAACAAAACTTTCAATCTCAATTTTATACTCGTGAAACATGAAATAAAGATTCTAAGGCAGTTTTGAACATTTGAGAAAACTTATCACCTGATGCCAACTCTAACTCATCTAAACGAGTATTCAAATCATTGTAAATCTTATTGAAAGCATCATATTCCAGGGTTAAAGATTCTAAATCAAAATTATAAACAATATGCCAAACATTATCCGTCATCTCAAAGTCATACATTTTCTTAAATAAAAGCCCATCTTCTAACTTATGCACATCTACAGCACAACATACAAAAATAAACAATAAATTAAAAAACAAAACAAACATTTTTAAATCCATTTTTTTTTTTAATTAATTGAAAGAAAAGTTAATATTTAAAAATAAATTATGCAACCCAAATGACAAAAAATAAAAATATTATTATAAATAAAATTAATGAATAAAGAATTGTTTTTTTCTTCCTTGGTCTCAAGTTATATTTTTTATTATTAACTTGAGTTTGTGCTAACACTGCACTATTTTGCACACAACCTTGACTCACTGCACTTGAAGTTTTTACACGTGACGTCACAGCTTTCTTGCTGACAGCTGCCTGCCCAGTCAATGCTCCGTTTACTGGAAGTACTACTTGCTTCCTTGGTCGTTCCCTCGGCCGGCGCTGCGGTGCTGTGGCTGGTTGCAGGTTGTCAACACGTCGTGCGTTCTGCAATAAAGTATTATTGCTGCAAATTGAGGCATCTTATGGCACACCCCGACTGGCTTTAAGGCGATTTGCATGATGAGAACATTCATTTCTCATCATGTATAATAATGTATTCATGCATACATTATTAACAATTTTAGGTTGTATTCCTCGACCGCGGTGCTTATGATATCATATGCATACTGTATACGTATGGAGTATACGTATATGCATACGTTTTACAGCTGTGTATTTATGGATGCTGTATTTTTACCATAATATTTATTACTGGAAATTTGTATACTGTAATGACTGTATACACAGTATAATTCTATAACAATATAATATGTCACAATTAAGCAGCATATTTATTTTAAATTTTCAATACAGTATTTCATATGCAGAGGTGCGCGCAAAATGCATATATATAAATATTTATATATAAGTTTACAGAACCGGCCTTATTGTTTTCCAGGAGCAAATTTCACATTGGCCATACAGTGGCTATATTCATAATGACCAATGCAGCCATTCTGTTAAGGTAGAGATAACGTCGAACAGCTGTTCGACGTAATTCCCTTTGATTAACATGTAAACCTTAGCAAATTGACAAAAATTCTGAAATTTTTTTGAGAGGCAGATGTTAGTGCCTAAAAGCCATAGCAAAGGTTATAAAAACATTTAAAGAGCCGATTTTTTTAAATTAATTTTTTTAGTTTGGCTCTCCATGGGAAAGCCCTATGCTGAAAATTAAAAAAAATTAGTTAAAAAAAATCGGCTCGTTAAATCGTTTTGAAATTTTTTCTATGGCTTTAAGGCACTAATATCTGCCTTTAAAAAAAATTCAGAATTTTTGTCAATTTGCTAAGGTTTACATGTTAATCAAAGGGCATTACGTCAATCAGCTGTTTGGCGTTATCTGTACCTTAAACATAAATATAGTGATGTTAATATGTTTTGTTTTTTTTACTTTACAGGTGCATCAGACATGTGACAACATCCAATACCCAGACCCAGCACATCTACCCAGCATGGCATAATTTATATAGTGCAACATTTGGTTCTGAAAACTGCAGCCAGCTGTAATGTGCAATATATCATCAGATCATCACTACAGATCAGCTATGCTGACCATGCAGCAAAAGAAGCCCAGCAAGTAGGGAGAACGGTGTGTGTATATGTTTTTAAAATGAATAATTCAGATAATTTTTAATGTATGCGTACTAAATTTAAGTTGTTTTAATTGTATTTTTATGTAGTCTGGCATATATATAAAAATTTAGTACATCTGTATTGCTCAATTAAGGTTCTTTTACTTTTTTAATAACAAAACACATTTATAATGCATACTGTATGCATACTGTTGTTTTATAGAGAATTTGTTATACTGTATGCATGCAATGACTATATATGGATTTAATATTATAATTATTTATATATATTGAAATTCTAATGAAAATGCATACAGTATTATATAATATATGTGTTTATGTTATAATATGTCAGCAGCAGTTAAGTATTGTTAAAAACTGAAAACCACTTTAGTCATTATTTTTGTTTATCATTGTACAAGTATGATGCATGATTTATCACAATATCTTTAAAATTTCCAATAATGTGTATGTTGATTGAGAAATGTTATAAATAATAAAATTGTATGTTAATATAATTATTTATATGTGTTTTTACTTAAAAATAGAAGCATAGTATAAAGGAGGATAATATAGCTAGATAAAAAATGTATAATTATAGGAAAAGATATTAAAAAGATAACTTTATCCAAAAAATAGACATTTAGCTAGAAAATGTCCATGAAAATTCATAGATAATATCTATAAAACTTTTAGATAAGTAAAAAGTTCTATACAGATTATATCTAGATATCATCTAAAAAATATCCATTGTGTGCTGTGTGGGACGGCATTGGTATCCAGTTTATTAAACCGATAATTGATATTTTACTTCCTTCAATTAGAAATATTGTTAATAAATCTATTCTTACTAAAAAGTTTCCAAATGCATGGAAAAAAGCACATATTAGACCGATTGCTAAATGTGAAAAACCTGTAGAGCTAAAACATTACCGTCCTATTAGTATATTACCTTTACTGTCTAAAATATTAGAGAAAATTTTACACTCCCAAGGTACAGACTATCTAACAGAATCTGGCTTAGCTGATTGTAATCAGTCAGGTTTTAAATCTAAACACAGCACTACCTCCGCACTTCTTAAAATTCATGAGGAAATACGTAAAGCAATGGATTCACAAAAAAATTACTGTTCTTACAATGCTTGACTTTAGTAAAGCTTTTGATACTGTTGACCATGACATATTGTTATCAAAGTTAAGGAAACATAATTTTGGAGATAGTTTTAAAGCCTGGACAAAATCATATCTATAAGGTCGGACACAATGTGTAGTTTCGGATGGTAAAATGTCAAGCTGGCTTCCAGTTTTACGAGGGGTACTTCAAGGTTCTGTTCTTGGTTCTCTGTATTTTTCAATCTATCTGCTTGATGCACCAAATGTACTCCGCCATGCGTTTTATCACTTATATGCTGATGACTTTCAATTATATGCGCACAGTTTAATAAAAAAGTTAAATGAGTGTATCATTCAGATAAATATTGACCTCAATGCCGTAAAAACATGGGCCAAGCAAAACTTTTTAGTACTGAACCCACTGAAAACCCAACCGATGTTAATTGGACATTCTAAATGTTCACTGTTGAAACTTCAAGAAGATTGCCAGCAAATCATAATAGATGATAATATTATTCCTTTCGTCACTACAGCAAAAAATTTTGGTTTGGTAATTGACAGCAAAGTGTGTTGGGAAAATCACGTGAAAAGTGTGTGTAAAAAAGTCTATTATACACTCCATGTAATGTATAAGTTACAAAAATTTATTCCAAGTAAACTAAGACTACACTATATCCAAGCCCTTATATACCCTATATTCGACTATTGCGATACAGTTTACTGTGACCTCAATGTTCTACTATCATCAAAATTGCAAAGAGCCCAAAATTCATGTATTAGATTTGTTGAAGGACTTTGCAAATATGACCATGTATCTAAATCTTATAAGAAGTTAAAGCAATTAAAACTGCACGAAAGGCGTAACCTGCATTCTTTATGCTTAATCTATCGATCTGTCAACATGCCGTCGACTGTACCAAAGTAAATCAGTAACAATCTAAATACACTCTCAAGTATAAACAAAAAACGAACAAGATCGAGCATTTCTTCTCTTCTGTGCATACCAATTCATCACAGTGCCAAATACAATAACTTTAACTCATTTGTTGTTAAATATTCCAGAATATGGAATGATTTATCAGCAGCAGTTAGGAACTCATCGTCATTAACTGTCTTTAAGAAGCGCCTCTATGCACGTTTCCTTGCCAAACAGGATTTCTAAATGTCCAATATGTGTGAATGTGGGTATGATGTCAATTTCATTTTTTGTGTTAATAATTTTTCTAAATATATTGTTCTTACGTTAATTTCATAAGTTCTAAAGTTTCAGAATTATTTATGTAATGTATTATAAAAATAACTTAATGATTTATTAAAATTATTTGGCATAATTTAGCATTTATTAAAAATAAATACACTGGTTGTAGTTACCACATCAAGAAATTAAAATTATTAACAGTGTCGTGCAAATCTCAATCAGTGCTATTTATTTTATTTTATTACTATACCCATATTTTAGTGGTAAATCGAGTGGTGCTAATGATCCTATGTCTGTGTATAGTCAATAAAAGTGCTTCAAATTTTGTGAATCGTGTGTTTTATATTGTGTGATGACATAAAATTTAATAATGAGTTCAAATTACCATCAGTAATATTATTTAAACACTATTTTGTAGCTTAATATTTTTCTATATTAGATCTAAGTGGTAATGTGTATTTAAATGCTAAATATTGCTTGTTTCATTTTCAACTGAATTGTAATAATGTCTAAAATGTAAGTGTTAGTACATAAGTAGTTAATTTTGTATTTTAAATTCTTTTTTATTGCTTATTGCTTATATTGCTTAAAATTAATTTTTAGTATATAAATCATAGTCTGTAAGTTGTTCAAACAAAATATGTAATATTAATGTAATCAATTGGTCAGGGGTAAGAAAAGGCACCATTGCCTTACCCTCGCCATGTAAGACGAATAAATAAATAAAATAAAAAGTAAATTTTGTTTTTTTTACCCCTAATATTTAAATCCTTAACTAACTCCGATTAAATAATTCAATGATGTTTTCTAAGGTAAAAAAATTAGCTTATTTTAATGAAAATGTCAAAATTAGGATGCAATTATTTTTTAATATTTTAATGGTCAATATCTCGTTAAGAGTTGTTTTTATCACCTTTTAAATTACACCATTAGATTCAACGTGTTCTTAACCCCCTAGAAATTAATTTTGGTGCTGATGAGACAAAATTTTACTATCAACTTAATTTAACATGGAAATTCCATAAGAAGTAATGCAAATCGTGAATCCACTCCTAAAAAGGCATGAAAGAGTGAATTTAAAAAATTCTATCACATGCCAAAAAAAAATTTACAACCCTTGTCTTTATGTATGCCCAATTTCAACTTTCTAGCTAAAAATAGTCCTGCCGAAAATTTAGCGTCCGATCGGAACACCATTTCTGGCTCTGTCTGTAGGTACTGTACATTGGTGTATAGACCCTCTTGATTGAAACAGTTTCAATTATTACATATCGGTATAACCATTGTAAACACGTTGCTGAGTACAGTTCGTGCAGTTAAAAATGTAACATTTCTACTTGGCAAATATTTAATTTTACATGTTATTTTAGTGACGTTACTGTTGAAATTCTCAGAAGTTAAAATTAACTCTACGCTTTATAGGACGATTTATAATATTATCATTCATTTGAAGTGAGAAATTTACCTGTGATTTAACGTTGTTTGGATTCTGTTTCAATAAAGCCTTATAACAGCTTCTTGCCTGAATGAAATGCTCATGCAAATTTGGGTTTTTGAATAAATATAACTTGCTGGTATGAAATTTTGATAGAAGATCTTGCCTTGATAGATAACATTCGCTATAAAACCATGGTTTAGATACTCTTTTATTGTTTTTCTTTTCAATGGTGGAATGAAGAATGACATTAGTAATCATACTATTTAGACTATTTACATCTTTATTATTGATATGGGAAATTATGGTATCACCATGAGTATAAATTTGTTCATTATAATTTCTAATATCAATTTTATTTGAATAATTTGATCTTTAAAATGGTTTTTCATTGGGAGGATTGCTACGGGTAAGTTTTAAAATAATTTCACCGCGTAGGTGACTCTTCAACGGTGACGAGTTTATCTCAGAAATAATGACATGTTTTATCAATGTAAAATTCTTAGGTTTATAAAAAAGCAGGTCGATTTTAATTGAACCATTTGTGTTAACAAAAGTTTTTTCTAGAGGGCTATTAGAGAGTAAGTAGCAATTTGAATTTAAATTGTCTAATAGAATGTCTGTTTCGTAGATGTTTCGGGACATTTGAAAGGTCAATTCTACAGTTGAAGTCACCCGTGAAAATTACATTAGCATCATTTTCTGTGAGGCTTATTGCATTTAGCACTACCTCCATTAGTTCGAGAACTGTAAAATATGGATTAAGGTGATTCCCGGAAAACTCGGAGCGGGGGCAACTGGGAGCCGGACGGCTCAGAGCCAAACGTGTTTGCTAGGGCAACTCGGAGCGCGGACAACTCCGAGCGCGGACAATTCGGAGCGCGGACAACTCGGAGCGTGGACATGCTGGAGCCATGGCAGGACAACTCGGAGTGCGGACAACTCGGAGCACGGAAAACTCGGAGCCATGGCAGGACAACTCAGAGCGCGGACAACTCGGAGCGAGGATGATTCAGAGCAACGTATAATATACATATTTGGATCAATTTCAGCTATTTTGATCGGTATCCGGTGAACTCCCGCACCGAGTTGTCCGGGAATCATTTTCATCATAATATCATTATCAATATTTCTCTACATTCTTATATGCACATAAAATATTCTATAGCAACCATTTATAATTGTATTTTTCTACTTAAATTATCCACTTAATATACATATATATATATATACATATATATATATATATATATATATATATATATATATATAAATATATATATATATATATATATATATATATATATATGTATATATATCCACATATACATATATATATATATATATATATATATATATATATATACACATATATATTTATATTTATAAATATAGCTGTTTCAAGTAACTGACACTAAAGCAATCCCAAATCATAATAATAACATAAAACATTTATTATAATATAATAATATAATAATAATATAATAATATAATAATAATAATAATAATAATATTTTTATTCAATCATTGGTTGTACAATACAACATAAATCACGTCATTATATATATAACTTATAGTCTAAAACATGAAAATAAATAGAACCCTCTTATCATTTAATATATTGTACATATTTTGTCAGTAAAAAAGAAAAAAAAGGGGGAGGGAAATATCACAATTACACTATTTTATAAAAGACAATGTTCTGACAATTTGTTGGCAAAAAACTCTTTTACAGAATAAAATTCTCTTTTAATCAAAACATGTTTCAATTTAGCTTTAAACAAGGTATCACTTTCAATGTTTCGTATACATGCTGGAAGATAATCATATATTTTTGCTGATTGATACAAAGGACTTTTTTCCAACAGGGCAGATTTATGGCATGCTGTTACAGTCTTTTTCCTGTTTCTGGTCTCGTAAGAATGCTTGCTGTGGTCGTATAGTTCAGAATTGTATCTTCTGAACAATGCACTATATAGAATATATATGCATGGTAAAGTTAACATATTATTAGCTTTGAAATACGACACACATGAGTCTCTTTTTTTGAATCTTAATATTGTTCTTAGTGCTCTTTTTTGTGATATAAATAGTCTATTTAACGACTGATCATTAACTCCATAGAAAATTATTCCATATGACAATTGTGAATAAACATATGCATAATAAATAGAAAACAAAGATTCCATAGAAACATGTTCCCTAATTGAGTATAAAATAAAATTTGCTGAATTAATCTTTTTTACTACAGAATCGATATGAACTTCCCAATTTAAACATTCATGAATATTGAAACCTAAATATTTTATGTGTTCTACCCTTTTAATTGATTGTTTTTTTAATTTTAATAAATAACTTCGATCCTGAATATTTCTTTGAGAATGAAATTGTACAAAAGCTGTTTTTTTACCATTTAACACTAACTTGTTGTTTACACACCATTGACTCATTTGATTTAAAGTAGTATTTATTTTTACATGGAGTTCTTCCTCCGTATCAGCGGTGATTATAGCTGTCGTATCATCAGCATACTTGACTAAATCAGCTTCAGTAATATAATGTGCTAGATCATTTGTACCAATAGCAAATAAACTTGGAGAAATTTTTCCTCCCTGTGGCACCCCTAACGTTAAAGGTAATACGGTAGACTTTACTGTTAATTTTTGGTTTTCTTTTAGCTGATTAATTTCAACATATTGCTGGCGATCAGACAGATATGATTTTATTAATTTCAAACTATTATCACCACCCCCAATGTTCTTAAATTTATTTATTATTACATCTTTATTCATTACATCGAACGCCTTGGACAAGTCAAAAAAAATTACCACACAAAATTTTTTAGCATCAAGAGCAGTGTAGACTTTGCTTAACAAATGGAAAACCGCGGTTGTAGTGGATTTATTCTTAACAAATCCATGCTCACATTTCGGAACAAGATTGTTTTCTAATTGATATTCAGTTAGTTGTTCATTTAATACACTCTCAAATAATTTGGAAAAAACCGATGGCTTGGATATACCTCTATAATTACTAATCAATTTTTTATCACCCTCTTTCAAGAATGGAAGCACGAGAGATAATTTTAAAATTAATGGAAAAACTCCTACTGTAATAGAATTATTAATGAGAAACATAAGGGGTACTGCCAATAGATTTTTACAATATTTAATTACAGTGTATGGTACATCATCTGGGCCGGCTGCATTTTTGTTTGGTAATGCATTTATATGTTTTATTAATTTAAATTGATCAATTGTTTTAAAATTAAATTTTGTTTTTATGTCAACTGTATTATTACAAATATTAAAATTATGATTATTTATAACGTTATCTGCATTATCATTTTGAAAATTATCCAGAGTTAAATTTTCTATAGTTTTAACAAAATAATTATTATACATGTTACTAATTGAATATGGACAAGTGATACTCTTTCCATCTATTGATATTTCAGTTATTGTATTATTTCCTTTTAATTTAGACATATTGCATTGATTTTTTATTATTTCCCAACTAGCCTTGACTTTATTTTCAGCTTTTTTAATTTTTAAATCATTCTCCTTCAAAATAACTTCGCTAATTTTTTTTTTTGTGTCTTTTCATTTTATTTTTATATACTGGCATTAACTCTGGACTTACATATTTTGCTTGCAGAAATAATTCTTTCAAATACGTTCCCTCAATTTTTAAATTTGGATTATTAATAAGCCAGTCTGGTTTTTTAACCCTATTTTTTATATTTTTTTTAGTTTTAGGAAACGCTTCATTAAAATGAAACAAAAATATTTCTATAAACAACTCCCATTTTCTTTCTGTACACACAGTAGGGTCTAACAATTCAGTCCAATTTTCCCTCATTAATAACCTGAAAAAACACTCACAATTTTCTTTACTGAAATTTCTTGTTATAAAGGACACGTTTGTTATGCTCTGCACTGAATTGTTTGACCTGAGAAACTTAACCACTGTGTATTTATGGTCAGATAGCCCTGTATCTACACTGAAATAAATAAATTTGGAATCAGTATTTTTTACAATAACGTGATCAATAAGTGTTTCTGTTTTTTTGTTTATTGATACTCTTGTAGCTTCCTGATTTACAATCTGTAGCCCAAACGATTGTAATACATCAAGATAAGATTTAACAGTATTATTTGACTTTAAAATATTTATATTTAAGTCTCCCCCTAAAATTATTTTGTCATTTTTTTTACAAAGGTTAATGATTTTTACACACATATTTTCTAGACATTCAATGAATTTATATATATTTTTGTCCTCTTCATTCATGGTTCCCTTTTTGAAATATTTAGGGGATCTGTATAATGAAGCGAAAAAAATAGAATGACCATCAATATATTTTAATTTAGCAAGACAACACTCGAAACAAGATTCAATCGATTCTATATTAATTTGTTCAAAATTTAAATTGCTTTTAGCTATTATTGCTACTCCTCCTTTAACTTGTGTTAAACGACAATAAGAGGACACTATTTTGAAATTTTTAAAAACTACTGTACTTAATTCTTAATTCTTATTACTTCTTGTACTCCAATAATGCACTTTCTTAATAGTTTGTTTATCTCTGTATGCCATTTTGATGAATCCATTCTTATAAATTTAGTATACTGACATAAGTTGTAAATTTAGATTATTAATATTGTTATTATTATAATTTGACTTTTGGACTCACATCCGCTTTCGTAACTATGAAGTGAAGGATTTGTGCAGGGAATGCACTTTTATACGGCATATAACTCCATAGCATGTAATTAAATTTAATATTTATGTATCTATTATGATATAATTCTGGGATAAATATATTGATGATATAGTATTATGTAGTATAATATTTTATAATTTATTTATATTATTAATTACGTTTTTAATATGCTGGCTAATGTTCTGCAGGAATGTGCACTTTCTGCACAATTTTTGCAGTTAGAATTTACCGAAGCGGATGTGATTCCAAGAGTACAAAAAGTAATATATTATGCATTACCTTTATTATTATCATTAAGGTTTTCGTCACTTAAGTAAACAGCATTATTTCTCTATAAATTGTATACTTATATAAATATACATATGGATTTATTATAATGAATTTGTTTTCATTTTTAATCCTATGTATAACATTTTACATAATAATGTAGATATCCTTACTCCGCCATGTATTTACAACAATTTTGTATATGACTTGCAATTTTGTATACTACAGTATGTACCCTCTAATCTTATATTATATATTTTAGCTACTAAATTTTCTTACTTAATTTTGAACGGGTCTTGACACGGTCTTATTGTATTGTAATATACAAACGGTATAATAAAATGTATTCGTAAAAACGCAATTAATAAATAAATTGAATTTAAATTACTATTAAATTAAACGATTTGTTCCCGTGACAATAAATCGTTGGTTGATTGGCCCCCTCATTAAAGATAAAGCAATTACCAACCTTTTAAAATCATCTATTAAGTTCAAAATTCAAAATTCAATATTTAATCCATTTCTCCTACAATAAACATATCAAAATAGACAACTGTTGAGGTTAATATTACAGGTCATGATATCAACAAGGCCTGCAATGAGTCATTAATACACAATATTTACAGACAATAATGTTATTAATAATTAAAAGTCACAGTGTATGTCATGTAACTCTTGACGCTATAGAAACACTTTTCAAGTAACATATTATTAACACTCGAGTGAAATAATGTAACACCTTCAATACACTTCATATCACTTGGGAGCTTATTATAGAGCCGATGACATTTCATTTTTGTACGTATCAAGTCTGCACCAGATAGGAGTTATAGCACTTTTTACATTCTTGTATTATGCGTATGATGAACTAAAAAAAGACAAATTTCTTTCTACTTTGAGTATGCATTCTAAAATGTAAATACAAGAAAGGGGTAATATACCATGTACAGGAGACAAAATTTCTTGGCTTGACATAACAGACTCACTGGATTGGTCATCGCATATCAACTCTCTTTGTTCTAAGCTAGATAAAGCCTGCTTTTTATTATTTAAATTGAGATCATTGCTGGATAAGAGGTCACTGTGCTCTTTATACTATGCCTATTTTCAATTCCAACTTGCTTATGTTATCATTTTTTGGGGTGCCTCCTCTCACACAAAAAGAGCTTTTATTCTCCAGAAACGGGCAATTAGGACAATATGTTTCAAACAGTGCCTATACTCATGTAAGTCCTTATTTCCGGAGCTAGAAATTTTGACTTCACCATCAATTTATATTTATGAATGCATTTAATTTCTCCGAAAGCACCCTGAACTATTTATAAAAAACGATGATAATCATAAATATAACTTGAGAAATAAGAATGACATATCTATCGAAAAACATAAACATTCATTCGCTGACAGTGGTCCGCGCGCGATGTGTGCGTCATTTTTTAATCACCTACCGACATTTTTAAAGACAAAAATGGACCAGAGAAATTTCCCCAAATTATTAAAAAGCTTCCTTGTTAAGAAATGTTATTATAGTGCTAAGGAGTATTTGGGTGAAAAATTCAGTGTTTCAGATTAGCATATTAGTGTTGTTAGTTCAGATACAGTTTTCTCTAATAAGTAGTTGAAGGATTAATCTTTCATATAAATTATTTTTTATATCTTTCTTAATGCTGGATTACAAAATGCATTGAATTAAATATGATGCATGTTTGGATAAGATATATATGTATGTATATTTGTATATGTACATATATATAGGTATATATATATATATATATATGTATATTTTTTTTTGTATTATATGGATATTATGTAAGTTATATTCTTGTTGTATTGCATTCCAGGTCTTTAATACCGGATGGTGTGTTTATATTTGCTCATAATATTCTTGGTGTGACAATGCTTTTATAAATATATAACAATTAAGAATTATATATTGAAAAATTATCGCAAGTGTATATATATATATGTCATTTTATGGAAATTGCCAAATTAGTTGCATATTAGCTGGAACATTATTTATGACAATGCAGAGCAATTCTTTTCTTTTCTTTTTTTTTTTTTGTACCAATGTTATGTTTTTTTTATGTGATAGTGAATTGACGATCACTATCACATAGTGATCACAGTTACTGTGATTATGTATCTGACGTTCTTATATTGTTGTACAATCGAAAAGCAATAAATAATTTTGAATTATGAATAATGAATTATAATTCAGAAATGAATATGCAGGGTATACTAATAAATGTGATATTTTATTATTTTTTTATTAAAGGATATATTTAAAAAAAATTAAAAAATGAATGTCAGCCACGCCCTCTTGAGGCGTTTGGTCTTTAATAAAATAATGTATCAACTTTAAAAGTTTCCACGAGGTGTAGCTGAATTTTAAATGTTAAAAATAGTTCTTGCAGAAAATTTATAAAATACATTAGTATATGGGATCATTCGTGACCAAAATTTATTTATACTGTCAATAATTGCCCCAAAATACAAACAAATCTATCAATAAATATTATTATATTATATAATTAGAAATATAACCCTTTGTTAACCTCTGAATTGAAAATATCATGCAATTCTTGTATATTATAATTTCTACGTGATGAATTAATTCAAATGCTTCCATTCGTAGAAATATGATATTATTTTTTTTTAAAGATATACCAGTCTAGTGTGTCACAAAAGCTTCTCGACTTTCGTAGACCTGACTTTGTGGGTCTCTTTCCAAATAATGAAAATCCTATCATATAATTTAAAAAATTTTAAGCTCATCAAATATCCATGTCAAGCATCCACGTTAATTCAACATTCATGTCTGTGCTTGCAGGTGATGGTCGTTCTGCTGGCCGTGCTCGTGACGTCATCGCTCGCTGACCACGTGACTCGTGACGTCATCAGGTCAGACCGGTCGAACAAGTGGTGCATTTGCTCCCTCATCCGCAGACCGTGCCCTTGCCCTCTACGACCGTGGGAACGACCCTAATTTGGACCCTAAGAACAATATTCATCTTCGCCGATAACTAGGATCAAGGGGTAGTCAGGAGACGAGTGGTGTTCGCCGTTCTAAGGGAATTGGGGGGGGGGGGACAAACCATCAGTCCTCGTACCTTGGAGAAGCCTGAAGAATATAGCCTAGTAGATCAAGCTGAGCTACGTAAATAAAAAAAATAATTATAATCTTGAGTGTGTTTTTCTTTACAATGTCTCCTTCTTAAATGTATGACAGTGTTATCTTTTATAATGTAAAACTGTTTACATTTTTAGGCGCGATTCACGAAGCAGTTATAGCCAGGTTTCTAACCACATTTAGCTTAACCACGTGTATAATAAATATACCTGTTTTACGTGTTAAACCACCTAGTAAAACGTTGTTAAGCTAAACGTGGTTACAAGCCTGGCTCTAACCGCTTCGTGAATCGCACCCATTATAGTGTAAAGTATCAACAGCTGAAATATTTGAAAGTATGCCTATGAAATATACACATGAAAACTTTAATACAAATAAAAATGTACAAGTTATTTTAGTGTTAATAATTAAATTTCGAAGTTTTCATATTTTTTATAATAAATTTTGAAAAAAGAAATTTCATGAAATTTTACCGAACTATATAAAAAAAATTATTTAAAGAAATAGATTATGCAGGATGCAAATTTATGAACTCTGATAAGTCCGTTTTTTTTTTTTTTAAATATTGAAAATACAGAGAAAGTGACGCCTCTAGACGCCTAGCTCTATTATTAACAAAAACATGGAACCTGAAAGGGGCGTGGATTGAAACCCAACATTATAGTAAATGTAAATGTAAATGTAAACATTATAGTAAATTTCCCGAGCTCTAAAAAACCTGAATCAATTCAGAGTGGCATTATTAAGCAATCTCTGTCAAATTTCGCAATATTTTTTTTTTACCTTCATATTCCATTTGATTTAAATGATGCAAAGATTGTGATAAAGCAATTTGCAAATATGCATAAAAAAGGGCACAGGCTGCAGGTTTTAGTATTCTGTTTATTTGTATGAAATTATTATTATCTGGTTAAACGATGCTTGAGGTTTTGCGCGTTCAATTAAATACATCATATCGATAATTATTTCTGAGGTGCTTCAAACAGACGTTTGACGATTTGCTAGTAACGTTGCGAAACAATCACAGCGATTACATCAGATTTCTTATCAGACCAGTCATTGAGTCCAAGGTCGTCATTCAACGTGCGAATGACGTCCTTGGACTCAATGACTAGCCTGATAAGAAATCTGATGTAATCACTGTGATAGTTTCGCAACGCTACTAGCAAATCGTCAAACGTCTCTTAATAATAATAATAATAATTTATTTTCAAATAGCTAGTTGTACATTACACAACAGGTATCACGTCCAGAAGAAAATTAATAAATAATAAAGTACATAAAAAATTAACCATTTATAAATCTAAATACTAACAATAACAAGTTATAAAATTATACAAATGCAATCTATTCATTATTCACAATCCAACACTTTAGCCCTTGATGATCTAAACCTCTTCTTTACTACTCCCCCTCAAAGCATTGACATGAGCTTTAAAGAAGAAACGCTGAAAAAATTAGAAAACAAGGAGGATCATAGCAATAATCCCTCATTTTTACGCACAGTTAATTACAAAGTTATCAAACAAATCATGAGGCAAATTAGAACAAGAGCAGTAGGGTCAGACCCCACACAGCACACAAAACTCCCTATCTAGATATTTTTTGGATATTTTTTGTATATGCAGATATTAAGTGGACATGCCACAATTCAAGATAACGATATCTAATATTTATACAATATTTATCTAAAGTGCCGAGATAACATGTAGATAAATATTGGATACTGCTATCTTTTTTCTTTGCTTATTTTGGAAGAGATATTAAAAAGATAAAGTTATCCAAATTTTAAACATGCACATGACTATTAGAATTTATAATAATTAATACAATAATACAGATTTAATAGATTTATTGTATATAAAGTATAAAAAAAAATGAACACAAATTATTATTATTTAATGCTATATTATATACTTATAAATAATAATTTTAATACATAAATTTTATGTACATATTTGTTTATTCCACGCGTCTCAGCATTCGCTGAGGTGAGACTGAGGAAACCGTGGAAAACCTCAGTCAGGACGGACACCTCTACTTTTTCTCAATGGACCAAAGCAATGTCCAAAGCCTGGGGAACCACACACAAGTGCATCACTGCACAGGGTGGAAAGCGAGACGGATTTACCCCAGAGAGGGAGCAGCGTATTTTTTACTTGAAACGGTCACCCATCCAAGTATTAACCACGCTCGACGTTGCCTGACTTCGGTGATCTAACAAAAAATTTAATGCGTATGTAAACTTTTTAAAACTGACTGCATATGTAATAGATAATATTATCTATTATTTATCTGAGGATATTTTTATCTAGATATTTTAAAGATAATTTTATCTATTCTCTATCTGGAGCGATTTTTTTGCATCGCGGGTACAATTTTTATGTGACGTCATGCGCACTTCGAAAATTCTGCATGTTTGTTGTAAACACAATGGTTTTTTCGTGAAAAATATGTAAATTTCTCATCGAAAACCAAAAATATCTTCAAGTGGAAGGTAAGAAATCAATTATGAGTATTTTCTGCTCATAAATCATTGGTCTGATTTAACAATGTGTGTTCTTTTTGTCCAGAAATGTGGGATTATATGGGCTGTGGCGGTTGACAGCATGCTGCACCTTGGAGTATTGGATATTAGCCATGCAGATTTCAAGTCGTCTATATAGTAATTTATAAGGTAGGCAATCAGGGTTTAATTATACCAATATTTTTGGCAGTGTTAAAATTATCATTATTTTAGGCCAGCATTTGAACTTATAATAATATTATAACTATAATAACTATAATATTATATATTATAATATTATAACTTATAATATTATAAAATGTGTAACTAATGATATAGTTCATCTATTGAAATTAAACTCCCGGACTGTATTCCAAGTAAAAGACTTTATTTCTGTCTCCGGTATACATACTACATTCAACAATATTGCAAGATTACATAAATGTCTCTAATGCCCCCCCCCCCTGCCCTGGGCACCCTCTTTTATATAACTCTTAGGAATGCCAGATCAGCCTGAATGAGACCCACGTGCGGCTCTCTGACACTCCTAATTATTACATAATTATCGCAATCACATGACGTCACATCGGTATGTTATAGTGTATTGCACTATAACATGCTGAGGTGTCGTCTAGCCAGACTGCATTCTGTTGTGTCTGATGGACACATCTTACATCATATTACACTACCCCCTTCTAATTCTGACTTTCCGTCTCGGAAAGTGGAATAGCTGGAACTTCAATGTTGCTCGTGCGGTTGCTCCATCTTGGGTAGAAGACAGTAACATTCCTGGGGTCTGTTACAGCTTGAGGCACTGGAGAGGGTGACTGATTCACTTGGTTCACACACCACTTCACATACACTTTCCTACATAAAATTACAACTAGAATAACAACAATAATGACCATTACAGAACTTACTCCTGTGTTAACATACACCAAATTTTGATGATGCTTCCGTATTCGAGCGTCGTTTACTTTATTTGTCAGTTCTGTAAATGCCATTTTATTTACTCCCTCGTTTTCATAATTATTAAAACATTCTTCAATCTCAGAAAAGGTTATATTCATTTTATTAACATGTGTTAAATTTACTAGCTTAATTTCAAGTACTGGCAGTTTTAAATCAAATGAAACATTCTTGGTTAAATGCATATCAATACTAGCATCGATTTTAAAGTCCTCTCCTGAAAATGAACAATGTCGAATGGTATTTACAACCCCACTATGTTCAAGAGAAATAGTCTGCATTAATTCAACAACATTACCATCAAAACATTTTACAGCTACAACAATTTTTCTATTAAGAGAATAAATTAATTTATCATCAGTTTTGTATAAAAACGGCTTTATCATTTTACCCATCTCTCTCTCACATAGTGCAGATGTTTGATTTTGATATAGCATAATTTCACAACTTGGAATTTCAACTTTATACAACACATGTTTATTCGAACAAATGGTAATTAATCCAATAGAACAATCTAATTCAGAGTCCGTCGTAAAATAGTATTTCCGGTCAGCACTTATAATTAAATATTTATTAACTTTCCATGTTGCAAACAAATCTGTACCTTTAAACGGAACAGGATAAGTAATTACTTCATACTTCTCATAAGTGCTGCCCGCATTTTTTAATGGTATATCAACAACAATATTCAATGAGTTAAAAGATTTATACACTCTAACTTTACATACAGAATAATAAATATCCAAATTCTTAAAATCTACTGGTGCTGGCATTAACTGTGGATAAGAAATATGCTCCTGAATTTTCTTTAAAATTTCCATCAACTTCTCCCCTGATATTAAAGTACTAGAGAGCCTCCCTCCCAGACTGTACTCCAAAGCTGACTTCAATTTCACGACCCCTAATCTTGAGCTTTGCATCATGTATCCAGCCTCATTTAAATTGTTAGTAAAGTTAAGGAAACATAATTTTGGAGATAGTTTTAAAGCCTGGACAAAATCATATCTATAAGGTCAGACACAATGTGTAGTTTCGGATGGTAAAATGTCAAGCTGGCTTCCAGTTTTACGAGGGGTACTTCAAGGTTCTGTTCTTGGTTCTCTGTATTTTTCAATCTATCTGCTTGATGCACTAAATGTACTCCGCCATGCGTTTTATCAATTATATGCTGATGACTTTCAATTATATGCGCACAGTTTAATAAAAAAGTTAAATGAGTGTATCATTCAGATAAATATTGACCTCAATGCCGTAAAAACATGGGCCAAGCAAAACTTTTTATTACTGAACCCACTAAAAACCCAACCGATGTTAATTGGACATTCTAAATGTTCACTGTTGAAACTTCAAAAAGATTGCCAGCAAATCATAATAGATGATAATATTATTCCTTTCGTCACTTCAGCAAAAAATTTTGGTTTGGTAATTGACAGCAAAGTGTGTTGGGAAAATCACGTAAAAAGTGTGTGTAAAAAAGTCTATTATACACTCCATGTAATGTATAAGTTACAAAAATTTATTCCAAGTAAACTAAGACTACACTATATCCAAGCCCTTATATACCCTATATTCGACTATTGCGATACAGTTTACTGTGACCTCAATGTTCTACTATCATCAAAATTGCAAAGAGCCCAAAATTCATGTATTAGATTTGTTGAAGGACTTTGCAAATATGACCATGTATCTAAATCTTATAAGAAGTTAAAGCAATTAAAACTGCACGAAAGGCGTAACCTGCATTCTTTATGCTTAATCTATCGATCTGTCAACATGCCGTCGACTGTACCAAAGTAAATCAGTAACAATCTAAATACACTCTCAAGTATAAACACAAAAAGAACAAGATCGAGCATTTCTTCTCTTCTGTGCATACCAATTCATCACAGTGCCAAATACAATAACTTTACTCATTTGTTGTTAAATATTCCAGAATATGGAATGATTTATCAGCAGCAGTTAGGAACTCATCGTCATTAACTGTCTTTAAGAAGCGCCTCTATGCACGTTTCCTTGCCAAACAGGATTTCTAAATGTCCAATATGTGTGAATGTGGGTATGATGTCAATTTCATTTTTTGTGTTAATAATTTTTCTAAATATATTGTTCTTACGTTAATTTCATAAGTTCTAAAGTTTCAGAATTATTTATGTAATGTATTATAAAAATAACTTAATGATTTATTAAAATTATTTGGCATAATTTAGCATTTATTAAAAATAAATACACTGGTTGTAGTTACTACATCAAGAAATTAAAATTATTAACAGTGTCGTGCAAATCTCAATCAGTGCTATTTATTTTATTTTATTACTATACCCATATTTTAGTGGTAAATCGAGTGGTGCTAATGATCCTATGTCTGTGTATAGTCAATAAAAGTGCTTCAAATTTTGTGAATCGTGTGTTTTATATTGTGTGATGACATAAAATTTAATAATGAGTTCAAATTACCATCAGTAATATTATTTAAACACTATTTTGTAGCTTAATATTTTTCTATATTAGATCTAAGTGGTAATGTGTATTTAAATGCTAAATATTGTTTGTTTCATTTTCAACTGAATTGTAATAATGTCTAAAATGTAAGTGTTAGTACATAAGTAGTTAATTTTGTATTTTAAATTCTTTTTTATTGCTTATTGCTTATATTGCTTAAAATTAATTTTTAGTATATAAATCATAGTCTGTAAGTTGTTCAAACAAAATATGTAATATTAATGTAATCAATTAGTCAGGGGTAAGAAAAGGCACCATTGCCTTACCCTCGCCATGTAAGACGAATAAATAAATAAAATAAAATGTAAATATTGTTTTTTTTACCCATAATATTTAAATCCTTAACTAACTCCGATTAAATCACCTTTAAATTATTATTATTATTGTTTTTATCACCTTTTAAATTACACCATTAGATTCAACGTGTTCTTAACCCCCTAGAAATTAATTTTGGTGCTGATGAGACAAAATTTTACTATCAACTTAATTTAACATGGAAATTCCATAAGAAGTAATGCAAATCGTGAATCCACTCCTAAAAAGGCATGAAAGAGTGAATTTAAAAAATTCTATCACATGCCAAAAAAAAAATTTACAACCCTTGTCTTTATGTATGCCCAATTTCAACTTTCTAGCTAAAAATAGTCCTGCCGAAAATTTAGCGTCCGATCGGAACACCATTTCTGGCCCTGTCTGTAGGTACTGTACATTGGTGTATAGACCCTCCTGATTGAAACAGTTTCAATTATTACATATCGGTATAACCATTGTAAACACGTTGCTGAGTACAGTTCGTGCAGTTAAAAATGTAACATTTCTACTTGGCAAATATTTAATTTTACATGTTATTTTAGTGACGTTACTGTTGAAATTCTCAGAAGTTAAAATTAACTCTACGCTTTATAGGACGATTTATAATATTATCATTCATTTGAAGTGAGAAATTTACCTGTGATATAACGTTGTTTGGATTCTGTTTCAATAAAGCCTTATAACAGCTTCTTGCCTGAATGAAATGCTCATGCAAATTTGGGTTTTTGAATAAATATTATTTGCTGGCATGCAATTTTGATAGAAGATCTTGCCTTGATAGATAACATTCGCTATAAAACCATGGTTTAGATACTCTTTTATTGTTTTTCTTTTCAATGGTGGAATGAAGAATGACATTAGTAATCATACTATTTAGACTATTTACATCTTTATTATTGATATGGGAAATTATGGTATCACAATGAGTATAAATTTGTTCATTATAATTTCTAATATCAATTTTATTTGAATAATTTGATCTTTAAAATGGTTTTTCATTGGGAGGATTGCTACGGGTAAGTTTTAAAATAATTTCACCGGGTAGGTGACTCTTCAACGGTGACGAGTTTATCTCAGAAATAATGACATGTTTTATCAATGTAAAATTCTTAGGTTTATAAAAAAGCAGGTCGATTGTACTTGAACCATTTGTGTTAACAAAAGTTTTTTCTAGAGGGCTATTAGAGAGTAAGTAGCAATTTGAATTTAAATTGTCTAATAGAATGTCTGTTTCGTAGATGTTTCGGGACATTTGAAAGGTCAATTCTACAGTTGAAGTCACCCGTGAAAATTACATTAGCATCATTTTCTGTGAGGCTTATTGCATTTAGCACTACCTCCATTAGTTCGAGAACTGTAAAATATGGATTAAGGTGATTCCCGGAAAACTCGGAGCGGGGGCAACTGGGAGCCGGACGGCTCAGAGCCAAACGTGTTTGCTAGGGCAACTCGGAGCGCGGACAACTCCGAGCGCGGACAATTCGGAGCGCGGACAACTCGGAGCGTGGACATGCTGGAGCCATGGCAGGACAACTCGGAGCATGGAAAACTCGGAGCCATGGCAGGACAACTCGGAGCGCGGACAACTCGGAGCGAGGATGATTCAGAGCAACGTATAATATACATATTTGGATCAATTTCAGCTATTTTGATCGGTATCCGGTGAACTCCCGCTCCGAGTTGTCCGGGAATCATTTTCATCATAATATCATTATCAATATTTCTCTACATTCTTATATGCACATAAAATATTCTATAGCAACCATTTATAATTGTATTTTTCTACTTAAATTATCCACTTAATATACATATATATATATATATATATATATATATATACACATATATATTTATATTTATAAATATAGCTGTTTCAAGTAACTGACACTAAAGCAATCCCAAATCATAATAATAACATAAAACATTTATTATATTACTTCTTGTACTCCAATAATGCACTTTCTTAATAGTTTGTTTATCTCTGTATGCCATTTTGATGAATCCATTCTTATAAATTTAGTATACTGACATAAGTTGTAAATTTAGATTATTAATATTGTTATTATTATAATTTGACTTTTGGACTCACATCCGCTTTCGTAACTATGAAGTGAAGGATTTGTGCAGTGAATGCACTTTTATACGGCATATAACTCCATAGCATGTAATTAAATGTAATATTTATGTATCTATTATGATATAATTCTGGGATAAATATATTGATGATATAGTATTATGTAGTATAATATTTTATAATTTATTTATATTATTAATTACGTTTTTAATATGCTGGCTAATGTTCTGCAGGAATGTGCACTTTCTGCACAATTTTTGCAGTTAGAATTTACCGAAGCGGATGTGATTCCAAGAGTACAAAAAGTAATATATTATGCATTACCTTTATTATTATCATTAAGGTTTTCGTCACTTAAGTAAACAGCATTATTTCTCTATAAATTGTATACTTATATAAATATACATATGGATTTATTATAATGAATTTGTTTTCATTTTTAATCCTATGTATAACATTTTACATTATAATGTAGATATCCTTACTCCGCCATGTATTTACAACAATTTTGTATATGACTTGCAATTTTGTATACTACAGTATATACCCTCTAATCTTATATTATATATTTTAGCTACTAAATTTTCTTACTTAATTTTGAACGGGTCTTGACACGGTCTTATTGTATTGTAATATACAAACAGTATAATAAAATGTATTCGTAAAAACGCAATTAATAAATAAATTGAATTTAAATTACTATTAAATTAAACGATTTGTTCCCGTGACAATAAATCGTTGGTTGATTGGCCCCCTCATTAAAGATAAAGCAATTACCAACCTTTTAAAATCATCTATTAAGTTCAAAATTCAAAATTCAATATTTAATCCATTTCTCCTACAATAAACATATCAAAATAGACAACTGTTGAGGTTAATTTTACAGGTCATGATATCAACAAGGCCTGCAAGGAGTCATTAATACACAATATTTACAGACAATAATGTTATTAATAATTAAAAGTCACAGTGTATGTCATGTAACTCTTGACGCTATAGAAACACTTTTCAAGTAACATATTATTAACACTCGAGTGAAATAATGTAACACCTTCAATACACTTCATATCACTTGGGAGCTTATTATAGAGCCGATGACATTTCATTTTTGTACGTATCAAGTCTGCACCAGATAGGAGTTATAGCACTTTTTACATTCTTGTATTATGCGTATGATGAACTAAAAAAAGACAAATTTCTTTCTACTTTGAGTATGCATTCTAAAATGTAAATACAAGAAAGGGGTAATATACCATGCTCCTTAAACAATTTCACAAATGTTTTTTTTTTTTTTGCAAAGAACAAAAGACATAACTTTTTTTGGCAATTCAAATATTCTATCACACTCTGTGGATTCTCCCCAAAAGATTATTCCATATTTTAACAGTGAATAAAAATTGGCATAATACAAAATTTTTTAGCATTCACATTCACATTCACATTCAACATAATCTACCCAGCGTAAATTCGTATCAATAATTAATCATAAAAACTTTATTATATTATTTAGATGAATGTAATGAGTGTCTAGAGATTTAAGAGTTAGTTTATTATTTCTTCTATTTTGAAACTGCAATATTTTTGTTTAATTTACATTTAACATTAAACCAATATTATTGAAATTAGTTTTTACTTTTGATAATGAATTTGCAATATTTTCAAAAAGATGTTCTTTACTTTCACACGTTATTTTTAAATTAGAATCATCAGCGTATTGCACGAACAAACAAATGTTATCATTAATAATTAGGGGTAGATATTTTATATGTATAAGGAAAAGAACAGGTGCGGTACAAGTAC
The DNA here is from genome assembly GCA_949825025.1 of Siphlonurus alternatus. Taxonomy (NCBI): domain Eukaryota; kingdom Metazoa; phylum Arthropoda; class Insecta; order Ephemeroptera; family Siphlonuridae; genus Siphlonurus; species Siphlonurus alternatus. Next base: position 2,948,296 of record OX463779.1, on the reverse strand, counting down.
CTTGAGGAGAGCCGTATTTAAAGGTTGTTTGGTCTGTATAAAGTTTTTCATTAAATTTTGAAGTTATCCAAACAGTTTGTGTTCTATTAGAGAGAAATGATTTGAACCAATCAAGGCAGTTGCCCCTTATTCCATACCTATGTAATTTATTAAAAAATATATTATGGTCCACCATATCAAACGCTTTTGACAGATATAAAAACACCCCAGCTTTTTTTACTATTTTATCGATACTATCGAGGACTGCTGGCTGAAACATCTAGCAGTACACACGTGTGTGACTTTGCTGAATGCGTATTTCAGACTTGTGACGTCATCTCATCTACCTTATGCAATTACGTTTTGTCTGAACTTAGTGAAAATACTTGTGTTAATTACTTTACCACTTCAGTCTCACCCCCAATATGTGCAATGACTGTAAGACATGCTCCAGCACAGTGTTTAACGTCAATCTTCGTTCATCGTCGTCTCACCGCATTCCATCCGACAAATCCGACAAAGAGAGTGCATTGCTGCAACGCTGGTAGCAATATGGACATCATTTCAGCGTAATTTACCGTGTTTGAATGTTTCCTTCATCATCATAGTTACAAATCTACGCGAATGTCTTGTGACTTTTTGACTCAAAAATATAACAGTAAAAAAAAAAAAAAATACTACACATAAAAACACTTAATAATTTATTAATTATTATTTGTGAAATACATATATGTATATTTCCGGGCAATGACTGCTAGGTCCACTGACCCGAAGTCAATACATCAATTAATTTCAATTCAATTCGATACTATTGTTAATGCTATCCAATAACTGAAACATTGCAGTTTCCATGGATTTATTTTTACGAAAACCATGTGGATATTTAGATAGTGTCACGTATGTAAGTGACTGATGTTAGTACCAGAGAAGCCCTTTTCAAAATCGCGCCTCTTCCTATGTTCTCCTTCGTCCTACTCCCACCTACAACCTGTTAGGTGCTCGAGAGTCCCCTCATACTCCTTCTCTTGCACCAAGGACATCATACAGTAAACATCATAGCATATAGCTCTCACCGCAACCTACTATATATTGTGTAACGCAGAAGTGTATTAAACCTCAAGAATACGTCTTATTGGTAATATATATCGTGTATTCTTCCAACTACAATCAACCTTATTCTAATTAGACATTAGAACAATATAGTAATTAACGTGCAGTAAGTTAGTTCAAGAAACTAGACTTCAAATACATAACAGATAGTATATCATATTTATCTAAACATGGCAAAAGTTTTACCAAAAATGATTTTTCAAATAAATTAGAAAACACTGAGAGCAGACTAATTGGTCTGTAGTTTTCCATTTGATTTTTAGCATTATTTTTTTTTTGTGAACTGGTTTTACAATTGCATTTTTAAGACTGGATGAAAATCTACCGTCCTCAAAGGACTTATTGATAATTAACGTAAGAACGATTTTGACGTCATTGGCACATGATTTAAGCAAAAAATTTGAAACACCATCACAACCATAAGTAGGGCTGTAAAAAAACGAGAAAAATGTTTAACCGGTGACCATCAACTTTTAATCAATTTTAATCAAACCGAAATTCGATTAAAACTGCCTAGAATTCTAAAAATGTTTGATCGATTAAAATAAAACGTCTAATCGTTGTTGGTTAATTGTATTCGATCGGTTAATTATGTAAATTTGTTTAATCGGTTAATTTAACCGAAATGGTAAGCTTTGCGCCATAGGTTAATTTTTTGGTAATTAACACGTTAATTTAAGATCGATTTAATATCATTTAATACAAAAGACCTTTAATATTGCAAACATAAATGAACAGAGAATTTTCTTTTCCTTCAAGGTTCAATAAAATAATTAAAAAGAAAACAAAGATAAAAAGATATTTTAAAACTTAATATCTAACAATCTAATGCGATACGGTATGCAAAAATTTACTCACATTTCACGTGTCAATTAATTTTTTTTGCATTTTTAAAAAATAAAAAGATTTAACAGAGGTTTAAAGTACTTAAAATTATGACAAGGCTAGAAACGGTAAAAATTAACCATCGGTTCATTTTAATTTTTAATTCATGTTTGGTTAAATGGTTAAATTAGCCATAACCTCGAGTAACAGTGTTTTATGAAAACGATTAACCGTGAGGTTTTAACCGGACGGTGAATCAACCGGTTAAAATTTACAGCCCTAAACATAGGAATGCTTATTTTTAATTCATTAATTATTTTTAACAGCTGTGAATTTGATAACGGCAACAAGAACGTTGAATTTGTATTTACTTTCATTGCATCATAAATATTATTAGTTTTTGTAGGGGGCTCAATATTTTCTTTACACTCTGATTTACACTTTCGAAATATTCATTAAAATGTTGTGCAATTTTTTGTGGATCATCATCTGTTTTCCCATCAACAAGTACTTCTGAAATGAATTTTTTGACATTATTTTTGGAGTGCTTCTTTCTAATTATATCCCACATTGCTTTGGACTTGTTTTCTGAGTTATTAATGAATATGTATGTATGTTTCCTTTTTTGAGCAAAACATATCAATTTATTATATGTATATTTATATTTTTTAACATATTCATCATTCCATTTATGTGGGTACAATTTTTTTAATTTTTTTTATTCTCTTAGCTTATGTTTGGATATTATTAAGCCAAGGGTCATAATGTCAGTCTTTTTTTTTTGTGTTTTACATTTTTATTTTCTTAATTTTTATGATCACGTGATCAATAATCGATCCCCTCTAATTATGGCTCTTCATTTGATGATGATGTTGATAATTATGATGCAATTGTGTTGACAGAATCTTTTATTAATGAAAAAGATATTATTCAATATAGGTTAAAAGGTTTTGATTGTGTTATTAAGTCAAGAAATGCAAGATATGGGGGCGGTGGTGTAGTGATACATATTAAAAGTGACGTGGTTTGGGAAGAAATTGTGAGTGAATCTGTGAGTTTTGAAAATATTTGTATTAAATTTGAAAATTTTATATTGCTAGGTTTTTATAGGCCACCTAATTTAAGTATACATGATTTTATACCTGAGTTAGAATTAAATTTTATTAAAAAATTCTCACAAAATCTAATAATTATTGGTGATATGAATATAAAGTTACTAAATAAAGCTGATAAGAATGTATGTGAATACGATGAGATGTTAGCAATGTATGGATATGAAAGAGGTATTTTTAGCCCAACTCGAGAGGAAATAAAAAAGCCATCGAATAAATAATAAAGTACATGTTTAGACTATATATATTTCAATATAAAAAATGTTGAGTCAAATACTGCTGTTATAACTACAAAAATTACTAATCACTATATGATTGCAATCAGCTTGAGATTGAATAAAAATAAAGTATTACAACAAAAGGAAAGTAATTTCTTTACTGAGTAATTTTACAGATGAAATGCATAAGGTAAGATGGAAAAATCTTTTGAAAATTAATGATATCAATAATTTGTATTCAGAAATTATTGTTATATTTGATCATATAAGAAAAATTGCAAATATTGGTGTAAAACAAAATAATTTAAAATCATGAGATAAAGAAAGGATGACAATTGAAATAAAAAATGAATGCATTTTACGCGATAAGGTATTTAAAAAGTGGAAAAATAATCAAAATAAAACGGAATATTGGCAAAACTATGTTACAAGTAGAAATTACGTTAATAAAATATTATACAATGCAAAAAAAGCTTTTTATAAAAAGGAAATGACCAAAAGAAGTCAAAATATTAAAAAAACATGGGCTTTCATTAATTCTCTTTTCGGTAAAAAGATTAATTCGGTTAATGATACAATATATAAATATTTGAAAAATAAAGAGGTATGTGATATTGTTGAAGAATTTGCTAATTATTTTATTAGTGGTGTGGAAGCAGTTACGCATAGTTGTCAAGTTGTAACATGAAGAGTTGATGACAGGGCAGATTGTGTAAACAAGTACGATAAATGTAATTTAAATATGATACAAGAAAGTGAACTTGAAATCATACATATGCAATTATATTTGTTTACATAATAATATTTGAGATAATTATAATTGTATTGTAATTTATGTAGTCGAGACCTATGAATATTTGAGTGTGGTAATTGATAAAGACTATAAATATGATCAACATTTATATAAAATAATTGCTAGGTTAAGATATTTACTTAAAAACTTGTATGAATTGTCTAAGTTTATGTCAGAAAAAATGTTAAGAAATGTATATTTTGCACTTGGTATAGAGTACTTGCATGAAGTTTTACAAAATCAGTTATTTTAACTAAATTAAAAAAGTTGCACCTAAGGATTTTAAAAGGAATTGAAAAGGGTAAAAAATTTGATTGTGACGTGAATTATTTTAAATATTTCAATGTTTTACCAGTCAATGAATTAGCAAAATTTGTGCTTACTATTGAGAAATTCAATGATATGAAAAATTTAGAGCCTAGAGTACATGATCATAATACTAGGACTCTTTTAAATGAACCTGCTACAACTCCAAGAAGTAATAATAGATTTGGAGAAAGAACATGAAATTTTGTGCTACCAAAAATTTGGAACGAATTACCGATAAATATTAGATCAATTGACGAAAAAATGTTATTGAAAAAAGTTCTGAGAAAGCATATATTAAATAATTTGTTTTAATGTGAGCTGTAATACCATTCTATTAATTGTATTTGTGCTTCTATTGAAGTTGAAGGGTTTAAATTTGTTCGTGCTTATTTTTGTTTGTTTTTTGTTTTTATCTTTTGTTAATGTTATTAATGTATTATTTTGTATTGTTATTTTTAATAGATTTAGGTAATTTTGTTTAAGCTTACTTTACGTGTTGAATAATTGTATGTAACTCAGTTCCAACCGATAGGGCTTCATTTGGGGCCTTGGTTGGACTGTATTTGAACACAATTTAATATTAAAAAACTTTAAAAAAAAAAAATTAACTCAGGTACCGTCTCCTACGCCCCCTCCCCTGCCGAACGCGTGGCTCATCAATTATTTGGCCTATGGTATTAGGTAAGTGGTTTGTGACGTCACGATCCACCGAGGCAGAACTGTCACGGTCCCTCTACTAATATAAGATTCTAATCTTATAGATATTAATATTTATTAATAAGTTATAATGCATACTTATCTTATGGTATATTTATCAAAATCAAAGATAAAAAAAGTATTTCTGCATTTAATTTAATATATAGATTGAGATAAATACGTGATGCCTACTTGATTTAATATACGTATTAGAAGATAAGATGGTATTTTTTTTTTGTGCTGATAGCTAGCTATATTACTAAGAAATTTTACGATCGACGTGTTAATTAATTTTTGCAGTTAAGGAGTATGGATATCAACAAGTAAAAATGGCTGAAGCTACAAGTATTGATTCTGACAAGTAAGAAAATATTTTTTTTTATTAGTGCAGGCTTTATGTAAGAAATTCCGAAATTCCATATAACAAAATACGAATAATTTTTTTATTAATATTATTAATATAAGTATTATTCAGTAGCTAGATTGTAATATTAAATACAAAAATGATACAATGTGTTGCAGAAAGAATTTTTCATTATCAATGTCACAAAATAAAGATATTAAAATGCCCAGAAAATCAGAACCTTCCTACTAATTTTTTTCATTGTTGAACTATATGAAAGTAGGTGTCTTAGTCCCTGAAATTTAACTTTTATGGGGATAAATTATTGCAATAGTTTGTAAGGAAAACTGAGTTTCGCTCTTTATTTTTACCAACATTGTAGACTCATTTTCTTTAGCTCAATAAAAAACCGAGATAGCTCGATATCGGTTTATAACTCGAAGAACTTGGTCCGACGAGTCAGTTAGTCCTCAAATTTTCAAACCGAGTGCGTCCGTCTCGATTTACAGCCCTCCCTGCCCTCCTTAACAGTAATGGGTAGCTATAAATTCCATAACCCATATGAACCTACTTGATAAAATGGGAGAAAAATAGGGAGAAAAATAAATTTAAAAAAAAAAAACAAAAGGTGAGACAGGAAGAAATGAAAAACTGTTTGTGTACATTTTTGAAAAAGATTCAGGAATTCTAAGCACGATATACCTTCCAAGGTGTGAGTCAAATGCTGGGGAGAATATATTAGAATTTGCTATGCCCAAATAGCTGAAATATAACAAAGGTATAGGGACACAGTATATGTCGACTGTGCTAAAACATGTAAAGGTCAATGTCAAGAAAGGGACCAAAACAGAACATGTAAATTATAGAGGAGTGTTTTGATAATCTGACTGACGTTATCTCTACCTTCAAGTTACAAAAAAAAAATTTTTTGCACAATTTTTTAGTAATATTTTGCCATCTATTCTTTAAGGATGGATCTCAGTAGATTGATATCTCGTAATCTTACCACCTGTATGTAACAAGACTTGCAGGGGACTTGGAACTCACCATTAATAAGTGCACTCTTAAATATTAGATACTGAATGGGTTTTCATTACTTTAAAAAAGTACTTAATTTAAGTACTTTCTTGAAATTGAACTGTGTTTGAAGTAATTAAAAAATTAATGTACTTATTTTAATTACAAAACAAATTTAGTACATTTTTTTTAAGTACAAAACAAATTAAGTACATTTTTTTTAAGTACAAAACAAATTCAGTACATTTTTTTAATAAAAGTACTGAAATTTAAGTTCAATGAGTTGCCACAGTGGCGTAAAAAACCGTAAGTTCAAAACATATGTTGACCGACCACGAGACCGTGCAATCAGTGACTGCTAGTAATTAGTGATTAATTTTAGTAATCTTTACCGTTAGGGATGTTTTATATAGAGAATCTCAAATATGAATGTACGTTTGTAATGTGGATTGTTTAGTTTCAATCGAAATCGATCAAATTTTGCGAGAATGGTAAGCTTTAAAATATGTGAAAAAATTTGTTCTTCTGTAGTCAATATTACTATGCATCATATAATATATTATTACTTGTTAACTAAATTTTGACTTTTGATGCATTGCCATTCAATTTTTTTGAATTTTTTAATCGTAAGGTATTAATTAATAAATAATATAATATAATATCGCTATATCGTTATTTTATCCTTGTGAGCTAAATCATTATATATTATTTTTTTATGAACTATTATTTGATACATCTAATATGTAATAATACATACAGCAGGTAAAATAAAGACAATATGCATTCATTGACAAGCGTCAGATATAAATTCAAGAAATAATGCATTACGTTAGCGTTACATGTTCTCTCAGTACATTAATGAAGTCAGTACTTTTTTTTTTGAAAAAAGATGTGATTAAATGGAGTCAATGAAAGTACATTTTTTGTACTGAAACTTCTTTTCAGTACTTTTTTTGTAAATGCTGAATTAAGTACTTTATCCAAGTACAAAATATGTAGTGATTAAAAAGAGTAAAAAAAAGTACAAAAATTGTACTTGGACTAAGTATCTAAAAGTTTAGTGTGTGGCATACAAATTTTGAAGCGAATCTTTCTCATCAGATTTGTGAAAACTGAGGTAGAAGTTCAAAATTGGCCTCATGAACAAAAACCCGGAAATGGAGCTGTTGTAAGAAAACTCCAAGACTGAAATTGCTCAAACCATAAGCGGTTTAGTTGCTGAACATTCTTGATTGTATAAAATTTATTTCATTTGTTTCGTTTGCAGGGAAATATTCTTTGACTCCAGCAGTAACTGAGATTAATCGTTAAAGTTGGAAAAAACTTCTTAATTATGTGTCCATCCTAAACTTTAAATAATTTCAGGTACTATGACTTAAATCGCTTTAAAGAGCCTGGTCATCTGATCATCTTCAACCACAACAAATTTGATGATAAAACCTTGAAACCACGTCCTGGCACAGAATATGATGTCACTAAACTGAAAAATGTTTTCTCTAAATTTCGTTTCAAAATACATCCGCCCCATGATGACTTTACTGCTAAAGAAATAGAGGAAAAGATTAAGTACTGTAAGTTCTGACGGTTGCTGTATATTCGTAATACCCCCGCCCTGATTAGATGGGTCCATTATTTTGGTTCTGTTAGTTAATCGTGAGAGTTATGAATGAGCTGGTCTTTTGCTGACCCAGATAGTTAGAATTGAGCCCACGAGCAATACCTTGATTTGTGTTCTGGAGTACCTCAACACGAAACTTACTCCTTCCTCATCAACTCCAGAAAGAAATAATATATAGTATTGTGATTTGGTGTTGGCAGTACCAAAAATGAAGGTTGAGTTTAACCACAACCCTGCACACTGTAATACATGATGACACCCCATTATACTGATAATATTAAGTAAATAAAATTCTTAATACTATTTATGTTAAGGAAATGTACTATCTCAAATTAGATGTTACGGTAAAGAAACGGATTGATTTAGGAAAGAATTTTACTGTTTTGAGTTTTTAGGGTCGAAGCATATATATATATATATATATATATTATTATATATATATATATATATATATATATATATTTACTAGTTTTACGTAATGTAGAACAACATAAGAATAAAAGCTGCTTACAATATTTGACTAATTATTTTTCTTCGTTACTTTTTTTAATTTGAATGTATTTATACTTTTACTGAAATAGTCAAGGCTTGTGCTTTTAGCCTCATGCATCCGGCACTCCTCCTACATCGGTAAATTTCAATTCTGCTTCTCAATATTCATATTTATTATAACCCAAGAGAAAATCTAATTGAAAATGGACTTTGCTATTAGACAGCCTATTACCAACTTGTTTTGCAGACTTTCTGTTTTTTTTTCCATTCTGAAGTAAACACTAGTAGATCTTTCTCTGGTCTTTTCAATATGTTTAAATAAAATGTGCCTGACTAATAACTTAATAACTTATAATGCTGATATGGATGCTAATGATTTAATCTAAAATGTTGTGATTTATATTATTAGTGTCTGTTATTGGTTGATACCTCCATAGATGCATCTCTGGACTACTCATCATGTGGAAGCGTTGCAGTATTTGTTTTGACTCATGGAGAAAATGACGGCAAGCTACATGCCAGAGACAAAATATATTACAATAAGATGATTTGGCAACCTTTCCTGTCCAACAACTCTCTGCAAGGAAAACTTAAATTCTTTGGATTTCAAGTAAGTTCACAGTAAATTGTCATGGTGCAAGTCAAAGGACATTTTACTCATGTATAGGGTAGGCTTACACGAATAGCATTGTAGCTGCTGAGGCAAAAAAACAGAGTATCATGGCCACCGAGCACATGTATTGTTTAGACTTCACAAACCATGGTACGATAGTAGACATTCTCTATTGTTTTACCACCACTCTCCCCACGAGTTTGCCTCTCTGATGACAGTGCCCCCACTGATCCATGGTATACAAGATTCTTGTGCAAGACTAAAAGAAAGAAAATGATACGGCCCAAAGTACACCAAAAAAACATTGAAAAATAAAGTGGTCTTCAAAAATCCATGAAACTTTTATATGATGGACATGTCACCTCATCTAAGAGTACTCTAATTTTTGTTTTTGAAATTTTGATTTTTTTCCCGGAAATTTGGGTATGTGAAGTTCCGCTTGGTATCCTTTTTTTTTATGCTTACGATGGGCATAACTTTTTCTCTATGGCAGCTATCTACAAATTTCTTATACTTTTTTGATGCCAAGAATATGTTCTTTTTGGCAAAAAATACTGCATTTTTTTGAATATCATTAATTTTTCCGTTTTTTTTTTTCAAAACACGACATTTTCAAAAAAAAATTTCAACTCTTTTTATTTTCTTTAAATTTGAGTTTTCAATAAAGGACAATGTTTATTAAAATAAAATGCAAAGTTTAAGAGGTACAATTCATTACTTTTTTTTCTATGAATTTTTGAAGTTGACACTCTCGCTCCTACCTCGAGCGTGCGGCTAATCGCGCTTTTGCCACCCAGCGCGGCCGATGCTGCTGCAGCAGTACATAGTAGTTTCTTTATTCTTTCAGTGATTTTTATAGATATAGAACTTTGGAGATGCATATACAGTTCATCCAATATAAAATTACGACCGAAAGTGGCAGCATTTTGGCCTTACTAAACACATTGCATCATAATATAGAACTTTCTAATATTATATTTGCTCCCTTTAAATTTTGAGACTAATCAAAATATAAAAAAAATAAGATGACAAAAGGAATTGATCCTTACACTTCCGAGAGTAATCAACATTCGATAAACTGTGCAGTAGAATTAATAAACGGCCGTGAAGCTTTGCTTTTGCCATCAAATGTTACCGACTTTTTACAAGCAGTGTTTTGAAATAATTATTACTCTTCTAGCGAGAGAGAAATGTTACTGGTTTACCATTCATCGATGTAATGTATTAATTAAGTAGCAAACTAATAATTTTTTATTCAACATTGATAATCATTATGCAGCACAAATAATAGAGATAATGAATTATAATTATGCACTCCTACATTTCTACATGTATCTTCAATCTACATCAAGCGTTGTAGTACTTTGAAGGTGACCGTTTGAAGTAAAAATTACGTGACTCCCTCCCTGGGGTAAATTCAAATATATAGCTTTCCATCCAGTGCAGTGAGTATTTATATGTGGTTCCATATGCATTGCACATCATCAATAGATCCATTGATAAGAAAAATAGAAGTCTTTGTTCTGACTGCTGGTTTTCGTTTTCCACGGTTTCCTCAGTCTCTTCTCAGTGAATACTAGGACACTTAACAGGCCTTGGCCATCATCCATTCCCTCCTTTATAGTTTTATACCCATAACCTGCATGCTTGAGCTCCAAGCTCATGGGGTTGTAATCTTGTAAAAAAAAATGACACCTGCCCTTATTTATTTGTGCCTCATAATGATTATCAATGTCGAATAAAAAATATATTGTTTGTTATTTAATTAATACATTACATCGATGAATGGTAAACCAGTAAAATTTATCTCTCGCTAGAAGAGTAATAATTATTTCACAACACTGCTTGTAAAAAGTCGGTAACATTTGATGGAAAAAGCAAAGCTTCTTGGCTGTTTATAAGGTCTACTGCAAAGTTTATCGAATGTTGATTACTCTCGGAAGTGTAAGGATCAATTTCTTTCGTCATCTTATTTTCTTATATTTTGATTAGTCCCAAAATTTAAAGGGAGAAAATATAATTTTAGAAAGTTCTATATTATGATGCAATGTGTTTAGCAAGGCAAAAATGCTGCCAATTCCGGTCGTAATTTTATATTGGATGAACTGTATATGCATCTCCAAGGTTCTATATCTATGAAAATCACTGAAAGAACAAAGGAACTACTATGTACTGCTGCAGCAGCATCGGCCGCGCCGGGTGGCAAACGCGCGATTAGCCGCACGCTCGAGGGAGGAGCGAGAGTGTCAACTTCAAAAATTCATAGAAAAACAAGTAATGAATTGTTCCTCTTAAACTTTGCATTTTATTTTAATAAACATTGTCCTTTATTGGAAACTCAAATTTAAAGAAAAAAAAAGAGTTGAATTTTTTTTTTTTTTGAAAATGTCCTGTTTTGAAAAAAAAAGGAAAAATTAATGATATTCACAAAAATGCAGTATTTTTTGACAAAAAGAACATACTCTTGGCATTAAAAAAGTATAAGAAATTTGTAGATAGCTGCCATAGAAAAAAAGTTATGCCCATCGTAAACACAAAAAACAAGGATACCAAGCGGAACTTCACATACCCAAATTTCCGGGAAAAAAATCAAAATTTCAAAAAAAAAAATTTGGGTATTCTTTGACGAGGTGAAATGTCTATCATATATAGGTTTCATGGATTTTTGAAGACCACTTTGTTTTTCACTGTTTTTTTGGTGTACTTTGGGCCATACATAATATTTTTTTAACTCACATATCATACTGAATATTTTTATAATTGCCTAATTGGCTGTATTCTAAGTTGCACTAAGCCTGGAACACTTGATACTAATTTTAACCTTTTGCAAGGTGGTCTGGCAAGAAAGTTTGTCACTGTTTTAAATAACTTCTCGTATGTACTTTAATTTTTGTTCCTTTCAGGCATGCCGTAGTGAAGTATTAAGATTGGACAAACGTTGGGAGACAGTAGCTGTAGATGGACACCTCTCTGACACCCAACCACCTGAAGGGCCCAAAACCCCCCACCACCCTGACGTCCTCGTGGCCTACAGCACTGTGGAAGGTACAAAGCAATCCCAAAATTTAGAAGGGGGAAGGAATGTAAAAATGTTAACATTGTAATACATAGGTATCCTGAATATGGGAAAACTGTATTGGATTCTATAAATTAATGAAATAAATGAAAATTAGTTAATATATATTTGTTAATGTTGGTGTGCCAGGAAATTTTCCTCACAATATTCAACTTTTGGCACTGTGAATCGTTTTTTATTAATATTTATTAATTAATTTTTTTCATTTATTATAATTTATTTTAGACTAACCATACTGAACTGCCCAGATTATAGAACAAAATCAAAAGTGTTTTGCTAATCCCCATCAAAAATTACCCCTGTGGGGTGCCAGACTTTCAGCCAAGGTGAAACCAAGCCTCCACGGATCACAACCATAACACCCGAATCAATTAATCCGAGCATGAAATATCCTTAGAATCTCTAAATGTCACAGATCTAGGTTGATGGCTGAGGGTCTGCAGCCTCCTCCAAAGTTTTGGATTTAACATTAGCAATATTGGAATTACCCCCTCTTCAACTTGTATATTTAAAATTGGCCTTATGGAGAGAGCTTCTACCGTAATCTGGTTCGTTCCGGACGTGCTCTTGGTCCCCAGCGTTGCCAGGATGTTGCTGCCTTGCTACACTGAGCTCCGAAAAAGAAAGAGAAGCTCGCGTTTCACGCAACAGATCATGGACTGGCAGCTGTGCTCTCACAACTCCCAGTTTGAGTCCCAAGGGACTGGTCCTACTGGACGCGAGCTCTACAGCAGCCGTGTGCCTTTTATTATTATTCCAACTGTTATTATTTTTGTAGAGTCATTAAGGTATAACCTGAGAATTTGTCTGTCAAGGTCAAGAGGCGTGGCTACACCTGCAAATCTGACAACACTGTTGCAATAGTAATGCGAATAAAAGATTAGGAGGGGGTGGTAACTACAGTCCTTGAGAGCGCTGCCAAGTCTCTTAGGACATATCAGAAACGATCGTCGCCACGGTTCGAAATATATGAAAACAATTCAGAAAAATAGTAAAAAAAATTAGCTTTTAATCCATGTAAAATTCTAAAAAAAAATCTCGAGCCGTTTTTGTGCAATGTTGATTGAAAAATTTAACATTGAAAGGATACAAAATACACATTTGAATAAATTAATTATAATTAAACCAACGGTTAAAAAAATCTAAAAAAAATCAGTAGTATTTGGACAATTGTTGTAAGTCTACCAAATTAATTTCAAGAACATCTGTTGATACGAATTTTTTCGTCTGAATATCTCAGGTTAAGCCTTAAGATACCTAGCTTTTATATCACCTGCTCAAATGTCATTTTCCCCCACGTACCATTTATCCCTCCAGCAAAGAACAAACTCTTCATAAAAAAATTTACTTTAAGAATTGAGTACTTCAATACTAAAAGCAGCACTCATTCAATTATTTATCATCTTTAGAGCTCGATATAAACATTTGTAAACTAATTATTGTTTTAGATCGCTCCGCAGTGAGAAACCCTGGGAAAGGTTCGTGGTTCATCCAGACATTGTGTGAAGAGTTGCTGCTAGAGACACTGCCTGGCGAAGGAACAGACCTTATTACTTTGTTGACCAAAGTTCACGCCAGAATTGTCCATGAAAAAGAATTTAGTGAAGGCTTAGGACAAACTCCAACCTTTGTGTCTTTTCTCTCCAAACCAGTTGTTTTGAGGTAATTCCATGCACTGATTCTTTTTTAAACAACTTAAGCATTTTTCGATCCAACAAAAAATTCAATATTATTGATAGATCACAACAAAACAAATAATTAATAAAAAGATATTAGTGAACAATTAAATTTGTCAAGAAAATTTTGCATGAGATACGAGAATGAATGATTTTAGAGAAAAGCTGTTAAGAATTTACCACAACCACAAATTTATTTACTATGTGCATTGGAAATTGTGAAAATGTTCTCTGCATTCCTTTCTATATGCAATACCAATTGTTGTAGCCTTTCAGCGGACAGGATGCCATTTGACCCTGCTAGTAGTGAAATCTCTCATAAGAGCAGCTGTTCAGAGAAATATGTTTTCCCTAAGAGCATCTTGCAAGAAAAGAGTCATCCTAGAGGAGCGGAACGTGTCAACATCAAGTAAGTTAAATTGATATAATTTCATTTTTAATATGTTTTTCAAAGTATGGAGCTTTTCTTGAAATTGTGGGCAGCAAAGAGCCTTGTAATAAAATTTACTAAATTCATCTCTGCCTTCAGTCTCGACTGCTCTCATGATTATAAAAAAATCCCGCCTTTTAATGCGTTTTTAAGAAAATTAAATTTATTAAAACCACAGAGGGAGAAGAAGATAGTATAAGTAAATCGTAGGTAGGGGTCTGTTTTTCATAAGTTAAACACTGGCTAAGCATTTTGATAAAACGAAAGGAAAAGTTAAACTTTCTACAGTTTATAAAAATGATTTTTTTTTTCATGAATTTTTAAGAACATCTCTGCAAATAAACCTATTACGCCTAGTTAGCGTGAAAACATGTAATATTGTAAGAAAATAAATGTGAACAACAAATTTAATTCTCGTTCTGCTATTAAGATATAGTGAGAAGTCGTAGCTTCAAGTCGTGTTCTTTGTCATCTTCGTAAGTCAAGAACACACTGTAAAGGGCCATGATAACCTGGTACTAGCTAAAGCCAAGGAACCATTGAGTTATGATCCCCACCAAACACAATTGAATGCCAAAATTCGCTCAGCTACAATTCCGTGACGAGATTAAAGTACGTATTTTGGCGTACATTAACATAAGTTTCTGATAATAAGGAGCGGAAATCTCCACCACAGTCAATGATTTCTTTTGCTACTCCAGTGCCATAATGTCCGACTTGTTTTCATGATGATTGTGAGAGGTAGGAAACGAGTTGTGTATATCCTCACCTCGTTGATGCCACCACACCCTCGAAGTCTCCAGGATAGAATGATTTGTCATCTGTGTTGACAATACATACAAAGGCAATGCTTTAAATGGAAGGAATGCAAAGCAGCATTGGTCTCTTGAAATAGAGAATGCGGACTTGGAAAGGACGTGCAGAGAGAATGTTCATGGGGGTCTCAGATAAAAGAATAAATGCCCGACATCAGGAGTCCTGCTGATTATCAAAAGACAATAAAACAACATACTCGATCCTGAAGAATCTGATGATTTTTTTATACGAAATTTGAGCTCAGAAGAACGAAGGAAAGCACAAGTACGATTTCTGTGGAAGTCTTGGCACTCGATGTTCTTGTACAACAAGCTATGCATGCTTTATTCCATGTGTTTTTGTAAGAGAAGGCAAATCTTATCTTTTTTTAAACTTTCAAAAGCGTTTGAGGCAAATCTGCAAGGATATCTCCTGGCCTTGCCTCCATTAAATATAGCTGAGCACCCAAATACTAAGCCGCTCACTTTTTTGCCCTGAACAAAAACGCAAAAAGGCTCAACGAACACAAAAGTCATGCAAATTTACGTATTTTTGTTGCCGTACGACATACCATGTAAAAAAGCATCCATTTTTAGGTAATCTAGACACCAAACACTCTTCCACTCTGATAACGATTGTTTGATTGATTAGCTGGCATGTTGGGTCAATTGACACATTTTGGTCATGAATGCCCCCCCTTCACTGATAACGTGAGAGTTAGATACTCATAAGTCATAAACGAATCTTCCTTGTGGTGGCTCAAATTCGAATGTTCGATGGTGTTCCGTCAAAAACGATAAACTCATTTTATCGCGTGTTCTCAAAAACAACTAACTCGTTTTATCGCGAGCTGAGATGGTCGGTTTTGCACCATTGGTTACCAGGTATAAAAAAAATGTATACCTGGAAACCCATAGTGCAAAAGCGACCATCTCGGCTCGCGATAAAACGAGTTAGTCGTTTTTGAGAGGACGCGATAAAATGAGTTAATCGTTTTTGACGGAATACCACCGATATGACTCTCCACGTGATGGAACCAAGGCCATTCAAATCGGCACCGTTCTACATCATGGCACTAAATGTACAGTTCATGACAGGGATGGTAAACTTGTTTGTTGATTTCGATTTTATATTGACACAAGAGCTTGGAATTCCAAATATTTTTTAAGAATCACACGTTCTCACCACAAAGCAATTTCTCACACAACCAATTATCCTGAATGAGACTCTCAATCACTTGAACCATGCTTGCGTCAAGATGACGAAATAAAGCTCCCGTTCACCAGCCCCATGTTTCCAAAGTGGCAATCCTAAGTGTAAAGCTGAATTTGCATAACCGCAGACTTTTTCACTCGTAACCATATCCCGATGTCTGCTGCAAAGCTACAACCAAGCTCAAAGGATTCCGTAAAATTTGCATTTGCTACAGTTATTAATCTTAAAGTCATCACTGACGCATGAATTACCTCCTGGTTCCAACAAAAATGTGGGCAGCTGTGTACCCATATTATCTCTGTATCACAGCAGAAGGAAGCAACTGGGAGTTGCAATAGAGGCTGAAGATAAGGTATTTATACCGTGAATCACACTGCACCGATATGTCACGTAGTCTGTGTATGACATTCGACAACATGCCCTACATTGAAAGCGAGTAATCCAAAGTGGCAAGAGGTCTCCAATGCACCTCGGCAGGTCAAGGTGATCCATCAGGATTTCGAGAAAGCTTAATATTATATCGAAGGTTTTCCTAAGGTCCACTAGGTCACAGAGAGGCACCGCTTATGCTCAATGGCGTCTGGCAGAAACAGTGATCCATTAAATAATTTTTCTCTTGCAGCTTTTGGTGGCCCCTCCATGCCCTCTTTTTCTCCTGCAAAAACCTCCAAACATGAAGTTTTTTAGAAGCTTATTCAAAAAGCTGATTAAGCATTTATGCTCAGTTTTGAGCATCTTGAAGTGTCTATAGCTTGATTACAGAGACAAATCCCCCCTTTTGGGATAAGGATTATTTATTCTTTCATTAACCAGGTAAGAATCTCAATCGTTCTCCATAGCATTGCAGTGTATTGCCTTCCCAAGTGAGGTTGCACAGCCGTTAACTTTCTCTAACAGAATGTTTAGAACTTATTTACACTTGGTTCTGCCCAATTGTACTTTCCATGGAAAAATCAGGCAACATGTTTAACCGTGATATCCAGGCACACTGCCTGCACCACCTGCTATTTCGAACAAAATTCCTTACTGTTATGTTAGTAACTACCCTAATTGGGTACTTATGTCGTGATATTTGTAGGTCCGCCAGCACTGCTTTCTCGTCCGCTACGATGGCTCCTACATGCCTGACCCTGCAAAACCCGTGAAATATGCCACTAATGTGTTGGGCGACAAGGTAGATCCTACTGTATATTATGTCTGACTTACGAGATCAGAGACATTGTTGCATGTAGACACAATCAACGATTGTAAATTCGGTAAGATCATTACATATTATAGAAGAAGAATTTTGATATAGAAAAGAAAGCCGAAAATTTGATGGTATTTAATAGTGAAATAAAATTTAATAATTTATGATGTATTATAAGGCGATGAGATGAACGATGTCATTATACCACAAAAGTAGGTCAATTAAAACATAAAGCTTGAATATACGTTATTTGACAATACATAATTTTATTTATGACATCACTACATTGGCATGTGGCTGAAGGCCTAAGTCTAAATGACAAATTGAAAATAAAAATAATATCTCTTGCAAATAATAATACAAATTTACCAAAATACATACAAAACAATAAAACAAACAGCTGGCCAGCAAGAAATACTTAAATAAATTAATCAAGACAATTTTTTTCAATCTGACATTTCGTCGCTCACTGTTCATTGTTCCAACGTGTTCGCACACACACGTCTCAGGCGTAAGCTAGGACATCTTGTCGGTGGACGTCTTCAATGACAAACAAGGTTGAAATTCAGACAGAAGGGTGAAAGGTATGAAGATTCAGGTTAGGGTAGGTTGGATAAAACGAACCGGTGTGATGTATGAACGTCGGTAGCGTGTTGGTGTGATGGTAACCACACCAATGCATGACTCATGTGAGTTTAAATCTGACAAACGTTGTATGACGTCTTACCCAGCATGAGTCAACAGGTCGGTAACCGCAGCATTCTGCGATGAGGGTCCTCGAACAACAAAAATCGTAACCCCGTGGCTAGAGTTTAGTACTGATGACCATCACACATAACTTAGAAAAAAACTACATCACGGCAACAACGTTACGTCTGAAAAAAGGCTAGAGCCAGACTTAAACTGACACAATCACGGTTGACCTGCACATTGATTGGCCGAAATTATGTAACATAATTGCCACCTTCATGTTGGCGACTACAAGTGGCTTGAATTTTAAATAAACTCCAGGCGAAAAATACTGTGACAGAAAAATACAAAATTTAATAAACATTAAATATCATGAAAATTCATGATAAACATAAAATATGAAAAATTATTTGTTGCCGTCTGTAAATTTACTGATCGTAACTTTTCTGGAGTTACTGGCAGTACCCTTTCCAAAGTGGCAGGCATCAGAGGAAAATGCTTGTATTCTCCAAACACTGCAATTAATTCAAATTTTCTTCTTTCATAGCCCTCTGCTTGGCAATAAGCAAGTAAAAGAGTCGAAGTTTTGTAAAGTGTCCGTGTTAAAGCTGAAGACACTTTCATCTGCATAGAAGCTAGCTTTCTGGAACTGATAAACTTTACAGCACTCTGAATTCATGACAAAACACAGTTTTTCAATATCCTTTTTTCCATATCCACTATCTGCTCACGGATCTTTTTGAAATCATTTGGCCCATCAAAACAATCGCGTTGACAAAGACAGTCACATTGACTTCTATCACCATGGAATTCCATGAGATATACTTATGGAGTGCCACATATATTACTGTCATAGAGAAGTTCGGAATTTTCCTTCTAGGCTTTTGAATGGATGGCTGGCTACCTTTTGAAATGCAGTTTAATGGTCTTGGCCTCAGAGTCCATCTCCTGCGCAACATCAAGTTCGTGTTGAAGCTTATCCACAGAAGAAGACGATGATCAAAATTTCATCGAGTCTGAACTGAAGTCCGAAGTCATGTGAGTGAGGAAGTGGAGAAACCATCCGCGATATGGATAAAAATCCTCAATGCCCAAACACTGTTTTGGTTGGCTAACTCAAGTTCTGCTTCGTGATCTCCATCTCTGGATAGCTCTGATTCCAAAGCACCAGAAGACGGGTCGTATATCCCTGGGGATCACGAGTTTGGTAGCATTCGAACCTCTCGTCACTGAGGTCTTCGTTCCACCTCACGCATATGAAGGCTAATCCTCGTCTTCCATTATTCAGTGCAGCCGAAACATTATAATTATTATTATTGCAGTCATAATGATAGGTATGGTTATGTGGTTGAATTTACTTATGTGATCTGAAAGTTGCATTGCTTTGATATAACAGCTTTGATTACTGGCTTATACTGATTATACTGACAGTAAGTTATATATTGTATCGATAAAAGAGGTTTGCAATTGCTTCTGTTATTGTTTCATGAATTAACTGCAATTATTAAAACTGAATATATCACAGCTGGCTGGGAGAATTTTTTTAAGAATTGTCATTAATGTTATTTTTTATATTGCATTTATTTTAGAAGTGGGCCTTGAAACTTTTTAGTCCTTGCTCTTCTTACAGAACATTTTTCTTTGATGAATATGATGTGCTGCTGGCAAAAAGAGCTCTTATCTACTATGACACAGAACATCACAGCAGGGCCCAGAGGCTTGAAGCAATCTTTCAGAACCTTAAACTTGATGTGACTTGTAATGAATTGAATATGAACTTTCAAGATGACATTAAAAAAGGTGAGATTGATTAAGAAGTGATTGCTTTCATATACTGAGTATACTACTGGTTTAATTTAAAGTAACTCGTTGTAGTACAATTATTTATGATTTATAATATAATTAATTTAGAATACCACCTACAATAATTTAAAATACATCTTCAATACAATTACAGGGCAAAAAAAAATAACAATATATTTATTGCATTAAAATTAATTCAGAATTGTATAGTAATATTATCATATCATCTGGCCGAAAAATATGTATGTCCAATATCTGAGAATTTTTTATAAAAGTAAAAAAGCTATTAAAGTTGAGAAATAAGAGAGCTATTTATTTCTTGCATTTCATATAATATACATTATAGTTCTAACCTTGAAATTTTTATAACTACTGTTCCAGAGTCATCGCTGCATTCACAAAAATCAGACATCTCTTGCCTCGTGATTGCTGTAATGGCCACCATGTCGGAGGATTTTGTCCATGTGAACAAAGACCACCATGTGAAGATTAAAGATGTGTGGAAGCCATTCATTAATTTGAAGTGCAAGGGTCTTGCCAGCAAACCCAAATTGTTTTTCTTCTTGGATGCTTTGGATGCTAACAACATTCCAAATACTATCAAGGTTAGGGAATTTTAATAAGCGTTTGAACATGTTATAATTATGTTATAATTATATAACATAATATTATGTTATATAATTATTATACATAACATAATAATAATTATGTTTATTATGTTTACACTTTTTGCATCTTTAAAATATAGTTACTTTACTCAATTATACAGTATATAATATTTCAGTACACTTGTAGATCTAACTTCGCTCGGTGATTTTCTTTTGTTTTATCCTATCCAGATATACGTTTCTAAGCTAGGTGCCATAGAGCCTACAGGTAATCTAATTGAAAGATCTGTTAGACTGTATGTAACCGTTATAAATAAGCGACTGCTGAGTTATAGACTGACCTTAACCATAGTTACTGAAAAGTTTGGTTGCAAACCTGTTCATCTCCTTCATGAATCTTACCCAATATTTGAAAATGTTAATAAAATTCATGTTTTCTCAACAGTCTGGCATGCAAACGGATGGCGTCTCTAATGTACCGTTCTTTGTGACTGAACACTCAGACTTCCTGTTTGTACGAGGCTTCGGAAACAGTAAGTTAACCCATCAAGCATGTAATGTACAATATTGGACACCTCAAACTTTATTTTTGCTTTGATTGTATGCGCTCTCACGCAGCCTATGGAGACGTGGTGAACTAAATCTTTTCTGATATGGGTTGACTGGGTGCTCTTCTTACATTTCTCAAAATTGCAAATCTGCAATTCTCTGTCTATTGGAGCTGCTCCTCTAGCAAGTGAGTGAAAGTGAGTGAGCAAGTGAAAAGTTCATGCTGTCCAGAACTGAATGTACATACATATAATTAGAAAATTGACAAACAGTTGTCTGAATACGTTAGGTTTCATTTAATACCTGTATGCCTATTATAAAGATTGATTTTGGGGTTCCTCAGGGTTCTGTTATTGGGCCTCTGTTATTTACAATTTTCATGTTGGACTTGCCAAATTGTGTGTCATTTCTATGGCCCAATATATATGCTGATGAAACTTCAGTTTATTCCAACTCATGAGGATACTGTATCTCATTAGGCTGACCTTGACAATATTTTTATTTGGTGTACTGTGAATTGTATGTCTTTAAATGCTGAAAAGAGTGTACACATAAGGTTCACTTGATCTCAGTCAACTTTTATGATACCATATTCTGTAAATTCAGCTCACATTCCTTTGCAGCCTAGTATTAAATTTTTGGGAGTATAGTTATAAATAATTTGAAATGGAATCTTCATACTAATAACATTGTTTATAAATCAAACAAAATTCTTTGAATGTTAAGAAGAAGAATTGGTTCCAGTAAACCCAGTGCAACAAAAATATTGTACGTTGCTTTGGTGCGTGCTATTCTTTTGTACGGTGCTCCCTCTTGGCATCCTACAACTGTCACAAATTTTGGTTAACAATACAGAGTTCAAAGTCCAACCAAAAGATTTATTTTAGGTCATGAAAAATATTCAAATTGTGAGGATTGTCACCTCCTATTTGTACCCCTCAAGGAGCAAAGGTCATTCGTTGACTTTGTTTAGTAATTTGCAGACTCTGCAGTCAGCCAGCAAGGCAGTGCAGAGTAAAGTTACAAGTAATCATTCCTACGCCAGCCACGAGCGCGTGAGCGTCTCGTGCGTCTGCCACTAGGCAGGCGCGGTTGCCTGTATGTAATAGAAGTTTAATAAATAATTTTAGGGTAATCGCGTGTATGAGTGAATCTAACCCCAGCTAATTGAGTAGCTATTGTACAGCAAAAAGAGCTGTTACAGTTGGTGTCAGAAGTGGGATGCCATGGTTTTCATATAATGGCATCCAAGCTCATAATTATTTAAAGCTACTTTTTAATAGTTAAAAATAATGGGGTTGAAAAAACGATCATTTTATTTTAACATAATATTCTACTAATCTACGGGAATAAGTAGTTCTTCGGTCACAAGACTGACAAGACTCTGGCGTGGAAAAGTGTTAAGTTTCCATCAAGAAAAAAGTGAAGAGTCGGCAAGTTAAATAAATTTAAAATTCCACGGCTAATATTTTATTGAGCATATCAACGGTACACTTCAAGCACGTGAAAAAAACTGCGTATACTACGGTGACTTCGAGGTTCAGTTAGTTCTTCGCAGAAGACATCCCCCATCGAGAGGGCTTGCAGACCACGTCGTGCAAGAGTTTTTACGACCCCAGGAGCCGTGCAGCGTTTTTATCAAGGACCGACCGTTTTTGGAGCCGAGATGAGCATCAAATGACTGTGAGAAACAGACAAAGCAACCACCGGGCCACGTCAAAGGAACGCAAAAGAGGTAGGTTTGACACATTTTTCTTTGTTTTTTTTTATACAAAGTTGTTAAGTACAGCACGTACGACTGCGTTTGTTCACATAATAAGAATAGTATGTTTCTTGGTATAATATCGATGTTGTAATTTTCATTTAAGCCCGAATTTTTCTTGTAAGGATCAAGTATTTTTATAAAAAATAAAAGTAAAAATAATGAATTGTTAAAGGACTTAAGAAATTGTTAATTGTAATTAAAATTGCAAGAACTTATTGAATATTCGGAATGTGTATAACGGATAATAATTGTAACGTAATTTGAAAAGATATATAAAAAAAAAATTATTTGAACAAACTGCAGATTTTTATAAAAGCGCGTGTTCCCAAGAAAATATAATTATTATAATTAACTAGCTGAGAAATCTAAAGAAAAGCTAAGCGTTTTACACATACCATATATATTGCACATGAAAGATTTAATAATATGGGCTGTTATCTTTAATATTTGCTCTAATTGATGGTTATTACTTTGCAACGTAAAGTATATAAAATAATATAAATTAAAAAGTATTTTTGTTCATTTTTAATGAGAGTAACAATTTAGCTACAGCTGAAACTTCATGCGTGTCAAGTTGCATATTAACATTTTAAGTATATTCACAGCCAAAATTATTGTTAAAATATTTGAACAGTTTAATCTTATATGAAGTTGTTTAAAAGGAAAATGTAGTAATTGGAGTGAAATAAATATATCTAATGTCATTAAATTTGTGTCTCTATAAGTGGTTATATAGAGAGAGTCCTTTAAAATAAAAGTAACAAACAGAGAGTGCTCAATAATTCATTGCTGCAAAAATATTTTGTTTGTAAGGCATAGTTATTCGGACTATTTTACCACAAGTTCGATTATAGTTTTAATTGATGCAAATTTCTTAAGTTAAATGTCATTATTTTGAGCTAATAAAAAATTGTTACTGTTAAAAGTCAAAGCTAGATATGTAATGAAGTCCTAATGGAAGGAGTACGTGTACCGCTAACTGTAGGTATACCCTGCAAAGGTTACTGTGTGGATCTCTAGACAGACTGAGTTTCTTACTTTATGGTTTTAAGCAGTAAATAATCCATACTTAAAATTAAATGGATTTTAGGCAAAGAAATTGTAGTAATATTTTTGCATTACCGGTTAGTGATTTAAGGGTATTAACCGTGATGTTTTTGTGATGCATAGCCACTTGTTAAAATTTTTAGCAAGAAAATATATATATATTAGTTATGTTTTTTTTTGCTGTGGGTATGCTAAATTTTGCTTAAAAGTAGTACTTCTCTCATGCATTGAATTTAATTTTATTAACCATTCGATAATTTTGTTTAAAGTTGTATTAAATTATTGTAAAGTATATAAATAATTGCAAGTCAGGAACCAGAGCCATCATAGTTTGCACAATTAATTACACAAATATAATTTTTGGAGAAATATAAAAAGTCATTTTTATTGACAGGAACTGTACAGTTTGAGATTGCAACTCAGTAATAATAAATAATGGAATTATAAAGCACGCATATACGCATAGTGAAAAAGCATGCCCAAGTATTGAAATAAAATACGTCACTGTGAAATGTAAGCACGGTGTAGGAGCGCAATATAACACGACAGTTGAAACGTGAAGTAAGCCAGTGCGCTTTATTTTGTTTGTTCTGAAGCAAAATGTAATGTAAATTAGCGCGCTTCGCAGTAATTTGTCCAAAAGGTGACAATTAAGTTTACTCCCCATGAAGGGTAGAGAATATAAGGCATGCAAGGGACAGCTAGAGGAACATAAACTTGTAAAACATGGCTGTAGTAAAAAGCGTTTGATGATTATCTTTCGCCAAGGATTTTCTCTAGCCAAATGTTCAGCATATGCAAGTGTTGATGCTTTGGGATTCGCGACCCCATAGGGCACTCGCCAACATATTGCGCTGATGCTACTTAGTCTATGACTAATCCTCAAGGGGATACAGGTGAGATGTTTCCTGGAGGTCACCTCAAATAAATTAAAGCACGCGAATGCAGTAAAAGCATGCAGTGTATAAGTTAATATTTTATGTCCATGGACACGTGTAATCTGGCCAGTAAAAAGTGAAATGAATATTACACGTGGATAATACTGCAATTATAAGTACACGATGATGTAAATGTGTATGGTTATATAAATATCTTCAATAATTCCAATGTGTGCGAAAGGCCAATAATATGAGTAAAAACGTCATATTAAGACGTAGCCAGCTGAGTGAGTTGCATTATAAAAAGTTCCTATGTATTAATTATTTGTGCACTAAAAACAAAATTTTGATTTACTAAAATATTTGTGCAAATATTAAAAAAGTTCATTTATAACGTACGTATAATATGTGTGTTTAGGAATATCATAAAAAGTTCAAGTATTGAAAATGTTATGATGCAAATGTCAGCCTAATTTATAGCAAAAATGGTAAATTCATGAGATCGTATGGATTCATGTTCTCAGTTCTCCATGTTAATTTGTAAACTGTTCAAATAGCCCAAGTCAAATGCTCATTTATACCATTAATTACCAACAAAGGGTAACAATAAATTTCAATGTGGGTTTTAATAATTTTAAAATAATTCTTTTTTAATTATTCTGTATTAGTATTTCTGGATAAAGTAATAGTGTATTACTTCTTGGGTGTACATCCGTTGTAAAGTGCAAGGTAGTTTCCTGTACGCGGTTTTGTGTGAACTTTAGTCGGTGACATTGAGAAGTGCAGTGTAAGGTGCAAGTGCATGCAGCTACTTAGAGAGGTCAATGAACCGCAGTGAATAAAATGCTTGCAAAGATTTATTTTTGGATAGAAATGTGTATAATTTGCAATTGTTGATGACAAGTTGCGTACGTGTGCTGTACTACTAGTTTTTTTTTAAGTTAAACCTAAAAATTAAATTATGTTGTACTGTGTCAAACCAAGATTCCGCCTCTTTTGTTTTCTGGTTTCAGGGAAATTTTGGTCTACCAGGCAGCAAAAGGAAGCAGCCATGGTGTGTCCCAAAACAATTGTCGAACGAAGAACAAGAGTTAATAAATAAATATTGTTGGATTTATTTTAAATGCGCGAGGAATGGTTACTGAATTTTGTTTGCAATAGAGTTATTTCTCATAAATTTTGATATTTTGAGGGCAAATAATCTGCAGGGGGAGTAATGTCACCTCCTATTTGTACCCCTCAAGGAGCAAAGGTCATTCGTTGACTTTGCTTAGTAATTTGCAGACTCTGCAGTCAGCCAGCAAGGCAGTGCAGAGTAAAGTTACAAGTAATCATTCCTACGCCAGCCACGAGCGCGTGAGCGTCTCGTGCGTCTGCCGCTAGGCAGGCGCGGTTGCCTGTATGTAATAGAAGTTCAATAAATAATTTTAGGGTAATCGCGTGTATGAGTGAATCTTACCCCAGCTAATTGAGTAGCTATTGTACAGCAAAAAGAGCTGTTACAGGATATTGCAATGAGACTAGTGAGATGTAACTTGCTCGATTTTGATTCATTGTTTAAAAAAATTGACATGTCATTTTTCTGTAAATGTTTGTCTTGGAAGTATGACGTCCCTGTGTATAGTGCGGAGGAAATCACTGTCAAATTACGTTCAGAGGGTCTGAGGGGTAATGGCACCATTCTCTCTACACCACGTGGTTTCTCTCCGTACTTGGTTTCTTACTTTCCTCGTGTTGCGAAGGCTTATAACTCTTTGCCAGATACTTTAAAGTTTCCACTGCTTGCTGATGTTGTTCTTTCGTAAAGTACCTTTATGTTAATGTACATTTTGCTGTATATATGATTATATTCTTGTTTTTTTTAAGATTTTTTTGATGACGTTGCTGCTTGCTTCTGATCAACGTTAAGTGGTTGTTTAAGCTGTGTATGGGCATTTGCCTTTTTCAGCCACCAATTGGGTTATTTTTTTTCCTTCCAAATATTTAATTTTTTTAACCCAATAATCAATTACTATTATTATTATAAATGTACTATAACTATACTTGGCTACACTAAAATGTAAATAATAATGAATTTTTCTGCTTAGTTTTCAAGGGTCGATAGTTGATTTTTTTTTTAAGTTAGCTTTTGTGTTACACCTTGGCGCCACAGTTTAAAATAGTGATATTCAGTTCCATAGCCATTGCTGCTATGGATCTGAGTATCACTATTTTAAACTGTGGCGCCAAGTTTTTACACGAAGTATTTTTCTATCATTTTGTCAAATGAAAGCATTGTATCTTTGCTGTCATTTTTCTGTTGCATAGCCAACAAACCCTTTCGTGAAGCAGTTTTATATTAATGTCACCATTAATTTAGTATCATTTTAATGAAAATTATTTATAGAAGATTTTTATTTCATAATTTAAATTTATAACAATATGTACTTGAAAATTTTAAATTAAATGAATCGTAATGAAGTTACAAAAATGAACTAGATTCATATTATTATGTGACTTCCTTGGCTTTACGATAGACAATATTGGTCTTATTTTTTTTTTTTTTTG
Source organism: Siphlonurus alternatus (assembly GCA_949825025.1). Lineage (NCBI taxonomy): Eukaryota > Metazoa > Arthropoda > Insecta > Ephemeroptera > Siphlonuridae > Siphlonurus > Siphlonurus alternatus. The sequence goes on along the minus strand of OX463779.1, from coordinate 2,920,903 downwards.
CATTACTAGAAACTGTACCTTTTATTATGCTTTTTTGATTTTTTTCAGATTTTTTGGAGTGCGGGATCTAATTGTAATGAAAATATTTAAAATATCTGAATTAGAGTGGTACACCTGATGGGCCAACCGTGACGTCATCAACAGCCAATCAAACCAACCGTCACGTCATTAATAGCCAATCACAGCACGACAAAAAGACGTCACGGTGGTCCCACCAGGTGTACCACCCTAATTCAGATATTTTTAATATTTTTTTAAAATTACTTCCCCCACTCCAAACAATCTGAAAAAAATCAGAGAAGCATAGTTCTATGAATATTTTTTAAATATGAAATAAATAAATACAACCATTATTTTCTATTAATCATGTTTTTTTTTCAGAGTTTGTTGACAAACTGTTTGCTGAGCTTCGTCATAGCAACTGTGAAAGCCTTGTCAACGTGGTAACAAGAGCTTCAGAAAATTCTGAAAAGACACAGTCTGGACTTCTCTCTCACATCGAGTCCACCCTCAGATATGCAGTTGTCTTCAAAGAGCAACAGCAGGATCAGGTGGGAGTGCATGATTGTTATTTTCCTAATTTTTTAGTAGTTATTCAAAATTAACATATCAATTCATATGTTAATTAATGTGTTAAAGTTATACACTCACAACAAAATACATCAGCCGCAAGCATAGATGAAATTCATATTTCATTTCTTAAAGCTTGTGCATACTTAACCCCTAGAAAACATTATAAATTGTTGCTTTGTACAAGGAATTTTCCCATCAGCATTAAAATTAGCTAGAGTCACCCCAATTCCTAAAATAGGTAATTCAATATCCTCAGATAATTATAGGCCAATAGCAGTTTTGTCAGCCTTCTCTAAAATATTTGAAAAACTTTTTCTCGCACAATTAGAATTGCACTTGGACCTCTATAATGTAAAGTCGGTCGATCAACATAGCCATACTAAAAATATGTCCACTACCACTGCAATATACACCTTACTTAAACCAGTTTACGAAGCATTAAAAACAAAACAATTAGTAACTTGCACCTTTTTTGATTATTCAAAAGCTTTCGACATGCTTAATCATTACATACTGTATAAAAAACTAGACACGTATGGGATAAGGGATGATAACGAGTTAAATTTTATTAAATCATGTCTCACGGACAGAACACAAATAGTTTCATTTAAGTTTGATTCAAATAATGAAATCTTGCAAGCCACATCATCACAACTAAAGACAACCCTAGGGGTCCCACAGGGGTCGTCCCTTAGTCCAAGGCTTTACGCAATAGCCAGAAATGACCTGTCAGATGCAATAACTGAAGACGAAGATGGGAGTCCAAGGCTCTACGCAATAGCCACAAATGACCTGTCAGATGCAATAACTGAAGACGAAGATGTAAAATACGCAGACGACACAGCATGCACATCAATCGCAAACAACGTTTATACACTCGTTAAGCAAGCGTGTAATAGCACGGCACAAATCTCGGATTGAAGCACTGATAATTAACTCCTATTAAATCCACAAAAAACTACATTTATCCAATTCACATACAAAAATGCAGTACATGATTACTCCCCAAGAATAACAATACAAAATAAAAATATACAAAAATGCCTGGAAACAGCTTATCTGGGAGTTAAAATTACTGAAGACCTAAACTGGGGAGCTCATATTAACTCAAAAGCAAAAAGTATAGCATCAAGTGTACACGCACTTAGAAACATTAACAAAAAAGTATCAGGAAATGTAAACAAACAACTATATTACGCCCATGTTCATTCACATCTATGTTAAGCAATAAAAATTTGGGGAGGCTCAAAGGAAGCTGAAAAATTGTTCTCTCTTCAGAAAAGCGCACTGAAAATGTATACCAGCTTAAAAAAATGGAGTCTTGCAAATCCACAATTATTAAACCAAAAATTCTAACACTGCCCTGTATATATATATACTTGAGGGCTGCAAATTTGTACGAAAGCAGCCTGATCTATTTAAAACAAACGCCACAGTACATAACCATAACACACGAATAAAAAATGACCCCCACCTCCCCAAAGATGTTAATTCCCCCCACTACTCGTTAACAAATATATACAATAAACTGCCAACAACAATGAAAAGTATTGAGTGCAAAGTAAAATTTATAAACGAAGTCAAAAAGTTTTTACTTGTTAACCAATTTTACTCAGTAAAGGAGTATTTAACTTTTAAATTTCTGCACTAGGACAATGCTAAATACAAGCAAATACTTGTAAATTAATATATAATAAAATACACGTATGTATAACTAACAAATTTTTGTTTTGTTTTGTTCCATGTTTAAATTACTGCAATATGTATATTTATGTAAACATAAATTAATTTAATTTCTAGCTAGACATAAGATTTAGATTAAGGAAAAAACTATGTACCTCTATGTTGTATTGTGTACAGCCACACGAGGAAATAAATAAATAAATTAAAAATTTAAATTATTATTAATTATTATTTGTGAAAATAGTTAATTAAGACTGTATGCATCATATGTGCATTATTTCTAATATTTATTGATTAAATAATACTCTTTTTTCTATTTTCCAGTACAAAGTTTATGATTGTATTAATATATATAATTATAGAATATTTGCGAGCAAAATAAGCCAAAAAAAATTTATATACCATTACTACTGTAGACAATAGAATTCCATACAATTTATTTTTTATTTACTTAAAAAAATTTCTTACAGTTACTCACTTTCTATGTTTCTCTAAAATTTTGCTGATGTGTGACTAATACCATAATCACTTACAGATGGCTCAGGCTCCCCCAGCATTATCACCGAGTCTGGTAGAAGGTGACGCTGGACCATCAATATCATCAACATGTGAGGGACCTCCTGCTAAGGAGACTGAGGTTGGTGTTCTGTCAACAATAACTAATTAATTATTTAAATAGTACTGTATACATACATGATAGATTGCCAGAACAATTTTAATTTTTTTATGCTGTAGGATTAAGGTTGTAATTAAATATTTAATATTACTAGATGCTAACAAGGCACTGACAATTACAATAAAGGATGAGAAAAAAAATTCAGCTTAATTTAAAAATTAAGAGTGGATGCAAGACACAAAATATTGTACGATAATTGCAGCAAGAAAGTAAAAGTTTTCAATTGATTGTCTGAAAAGTTCAAAATATATTAATTTATTAGCTAATTCCATAGAATGTAAGCAATAAACTTAATGCAATGCCTGTTATACAGTATTTGTACTCTGTGCAATTTGTTTAAGTTAATAAAGCAATTACAATTCATGCATAATTAATATATATTATTCAAGCATTTTCATTCATAGAATTTCATCACATTAATAATAAATATAATAATATTTAAATACCATTTATTTATTCAATTTACATACATCACAACTTTACCTCCGCATTCCGGGGAGGGTTACCCGGCAAAATAACTTTTTCAAGTCACACGTTGCCGCACAGACGTCAAACAGAGGTCACTCTTTGCTCGCCTTCCGTCTTTTTACAATGCACTCTCAGGGACTATCAATATTGCAGAAAGTTTAAGAAAAAATTGCGGTCTTTCTCTGCTTTCTTACCTATAAAAGCATAAAATTTATTATGTTGTAATAATTTCTGTTTTGTACATGCTTTAAACAGTTTTCTTTTCTTCTCCTTTATGTAACACCATAGTACTTCTACGTACATATTTGCAATTGTTTACTATCTTTTTACTAACTTCTATTTTTTTTATTGTTCTTTGTATGTTTGACATTCACAACAAATGGAGTAATATACTGAATGGTATCATGATTAATAAATTACAAATTTTAGATACGATCGCAAGGAACCAGCCATGACAGTGGACGACCAAGTCAAAGCTGCAAAAACCAGTGAGTAAACCAAATGAAAAAATATTAAAATCCTCAGTATTTTTATTCTTTCTTAGATGTATTTTTACAATGTAAGTTATACTATGCTATATGATACCTTATCAATTATTTAATTTACTAATGACTTTGAGTTGGTATAAAAATAAACAACACCTAATTTTGTCTACAGTTACAGAGACCCTGCTACAGTACATACACAAAATTTAAATGAAGCTGTTTAATACAGATTTGTTGTTGACGGATAAGGTGTTCTTATTACTGGTAGGCATTGTCAATGGATCCCATGTGAATGTTTGGTGTGTATTATAATAGATTATATTAAAATTTTAATTCTCATTATTCAAATTCAAATTCAAATATTTATTCACCTCACTTACAAGACAAGTCAACATAGTACACATTGCATAAGAAATAATAATATAAATATATTATTCACGTTTGTAAAAATCGTCAATACTGTACACATTCTTATCAAATAAATGTTTTTTCACTCTCTTCTTAAAAACACTTAGATTAATTTCACTTTTTATGTCATTTGGTAGCCTATTGAACAAAGATTGTGCACTGTACATAAGACCTTTTTCATATGCTGCCGTTCTATGTCGATCTAGCATGAAATTGTCTTTGTTTCTTGTATTATAATTATGGGTAAATTTACAATTACTGAAGTATTGAGAATTATTATTTGCAAAAATCAGCACTTTTGAGATAAATAATGCCGGTACAGGCAAAATACCGAGTTCTTTAAATAAATTTTGACAAGGTGTCCTTGGCGGCACATTTGCAAGTATTCTTACTGCCGATTTTTGCAATACAAAAACTCTCATTGTTAAATACTTTGCAGCATTTCCCCAAATTTCTAACCCATATGACAATATGGAGTGAAAATAAGAATAATAAATATGTTTTAACACGAATATATCAACCAAACTTTTAAGGCGTCTCAATAAAAATAGCACTTTAGACAATTTACCACATATATAATTAATATGATGATCACATTTTAGATTGTGATCAATAATTAGACCGAGAAGTTTCGAATGATCGGTAAATTCTAAGTAGTCATTCTCACATTTTACAACATTATTGAGATCAACACAACTATTGAAAATTTATTTAATTGGTTTTATTAGCATTAAGCTTAAGTTTATTACTTTTGAAATATGAGTTGACATCTAAAATGAGGTCATTGGCCGCATCAATGACATCTTGACAATTTTTACCCTTTATTTTAAAACATGTGTCATCAGTAAATTGAATTATATCAATATTTTTATTATTAACAATTAAGTCATTAACATATATTATGAACAAGAGCGGTTCCAAGATGGAACCCTGTCCAAAACCATTTGTGTTAATTAATAATTCAGATTTTATTTCTCCATTCATTGAAATAAGTACAACATATTGTTTTCGATTGCTAAGAAAACTTTGTAGTAAATTAAGAGCTGTACCCCTGATTCCATATTTTTCCAGCTTGTCAAGTAAAATTTTATGGTCAACACAATCAAAAGCTTTGCTTAAATCAATAAATAAGCCAAAAACATTTTCACTGTTATCCAAACTTTTAAGTGTACTTTCTATATATTCAAAGAGAGCTGTAGTAGTTGATTTATTACGTACAAATCCATGCTGACTTGTGTTGAAAACTTTATTTTTAGTGAGAAATTTAACAAGTCTTTTATAATACTGCTTTTTCATAAATTTTTGACAGAACCGGGAGAATTGCAATTGGCCGATAATTATTTATGTCTTTTTTATCTCCACTTTGAAAAGTGGAATGATTTTGCTTATCTTAAGATTATCTGGAAAAATGCCTGATGTAAAAGATTCATTTATTAATTTAGATATTGGTTCTGCGAGCTCATTAACAAATTTTTTAAATAAATTAGTTCAAATCATATTAAAATCATCGGCATTTGAATCTGATAAACTCATTATTAATTTTTTAACTTCATTTATATTTAAAGGAGACAGAAAAAAACTTTCCTCATTATTTTCCATTCCAGGTTTTAAAAACTTTGAGTTTTTATTACTATTAGAGCTCTTGATATCATTATGAATTTTTATTGGTGCTAATATAAAAAATTGATTTAAAATATCTGCAATTTCAGATTTGTTGATAGTTGTTTCATTTTTATGTTCATTAATATACATTTCATCAATACTGTTATTTTTTTTTTGCCTTATTATTAGAATTTTCATTAATAACATTCCATACTATTATGTAATTATTATAAGCTAAAGGTGATGAATTATATGTAGCAAAACTTAAAAATTATAATTTAAATAAATAAAATAAATTTTAAAGATCGATCAGAAAAAAGATTTCACATCACAACTAATTTTCTTATAACTTTGTGATGCCCGGGAAAAAAAGGACGTGTTGCAACGATGAGAAGTAGACTTCGGCACAATATATTCTGTTTTGTCTGATGCGCGCAACTTACTCGCTTTTGAACGCTTTGTAATTCTATTTGATAAAAATACATTTATTTTAATATCACTTTGCAAAACATTTAGAAAATTATTATGTCACTGCGATTTAAAACATTAGACAAAATTGGAATGAGCAATTAGAAACGAAAAATTTTATTGGCTTAATCGAAAGAAGGGGTAAAAATATGACGTTGTGAATTGTTTCAGATTTTTTTGTGACCTATAACTAATTTTAATTAATTAATTAAGTTGCATTATTTTGAGAGTGCCGCCTCTCGTGACGCCTCTGACGTCACACCATTCTTGTACTTTTGCACTATAGATGAGATTAGGTGAGAACATGCAGGTATGAAAATCAAAATGGCTGGCGCCACGTTTGAAATTCCCCGCTTCAAATTTTTGAAGTTTTAATGTGGATTACGTTTGATCAATTTTAGCTTTATTTTGTTCGCATACCACTGAAAAATATGGTTGAAATATGATTTAAAACTTCTATTGTGCTCTAATATTGTTTATTACGTAAAAAGTAGAAAATTATGAGAGACTAACTTCTTACATCAAATTAGTTTGCTTTCTTCCTTTAAATAAAATAATTTACTGATACTTGATGTGCTAGTGGGTTAGCCCAGTGGTAAACGCATCAGATTTCAAATTTAGTGGTTGCGGGTTCGATTCTTTCTCCCGGCGAGTTTTTATAAATACATTTTTTTTTCTTTAATTTTAATATATTTATGAATTCTAAATTTATAAAATGTGGTTAAAATATGGTTTACAGCTACTATCAATCGTAATTGATAACTTTTTAATAGTAAAGAGAGGGAACAATATTAATAAAAAATTACTTCACTTTTTCGCGTTCCAATAAAACATTTCTCTTACCGAGGCTCAAAGCTTAATTAGTGTGGCACTGTGGCACAGTGGCGGAGAAATTTTCTTTAATTAAATTAAACTAAATTAAAGGAAAGAAAGGTGTCGAGTTTAAAAAATCCTTCGACGTGGAGAATCAAACTCTCCACCACAAGAGTACGAGCTCTGCGTCTTCGCCACTGTGCCACACCAAACTTTGGGACACAGTGTGAAAAATGTTTTATTTGAACCTATAAAAGTGAAGTAATTTTTTGTTAATATTGTTCCCTCTCTTTACTATTAAAAAGTTATCAATTACGATTGATAGTAGCTGTAAACCATATTTTAACCACATTTTATAAATTTAGAATTCATAAATATATTAAAATTAAAGAAAAAAAATGTATTTATAAAAACTCGCCGGGAGAAAGAATCGAACCCGCAACCACTAAATTTGAAGTCTGATGCGTTTACCACTGGGCTAACCCACTAGCACATCAAGTATCAGTAAATTATTTTATTTAAAGGAAGAAAGCAAACTAATTTGATGTAAGAAGTTAGTCTCTCATAATTTTCTACTTTTTACGTATTAAACAATATTAGAGCACGATAGAAGTTTTAAATCATATTTCAACCATATTTTTCAGTTGTATGCGAACAAAATAAAGCTAAAATTGATCAAACGTAACCCACATTAAAACTTCAAAAATTTGAAGCGGGGAATTTCAAACGTGGCGCCAGCCATTTTGATTTTCATACCTGCATGTTCTCACCTAATCTCATCTATAGTGCAAAAGTACAAGAATGGTGTGACGTCAGAGGCGTCACGAGAGGCGGCACTCTCAAAATAATGCAACTTAATTAATTAATTAAAATTAGTTATAGGTCACAAAAAAATCTGAAACAATTCACAACGTCATATTTTTACCCCTTCTTTCGATTAAGCCAATAAAATTTTTCGTTTCTAATTGCTCATTCTACACATCTCATTTCTTTGAACACTGTCATACTTATATTTAACACCTAATCTGAAGTAGTAAGAATCATTACCAAGAATGATACGTATGGTTTTATTTTGTACTCTCTTTCTTGGCAAATGTAACAATTACAGGATACCACGCAGAAGTACCATATAATAGAACTGGACGCACAAATTAAGATTTGTTTCAAATTCAAATTCAACTTTTTTTATTCAACACATTTTACACATACAAATACAAACATTAAAATGCAAGCACTTTGAATGAGAAGGTTTGACACGTCAACTAAATAAAATATTATAAGAATTGACATTTTAAGTAAGCATCCACACTGTAAAAACAACAATCAATTAACAACAATCTCACAGATTTTTTAAAATTGCTATAATTTGAATCTTGTTTGATGCATGTAGGTAGCTTATTATACAATCTAATACACATTACGAGGGGGTCTTTATTGCAAAGTTCGAGCCTGCATATTGAAGAAGTTATTGTTAAAATTTTGTTCCTAGCATGATAGTTGTATTTTTTTGGTACATTATGTTTCTAATTATTAATGTTCAGAAAAGTATAAAATATTTGGTAATTTTATATTTTTATTAACAAAATTAATAAATTTTCATGTAATTGCGTTTTACACGGTAAAAATGTGTTTATTTTTTTTTACAGAAATTCAAGAAAAAGAAGGGTACCAGCAAACATGGAAGAAAATGCAAACTTAATAGAAATGAGTACCTTAAAATTACATATCCCATATGAAGTCTACTTGATGAAATGGGAGAAAAATCGTGAGAAAAATAAATTTAAAAAACCAAAAGGTGAGACAGGACGAAATGAAAAACTTGTTGTGTACATTCTTGAAGAAGAGTCAGGTATTCCAAGCAAGGTATATCTACCTAGGTGTGAGTCAAAAGCTAGGGAGAATAAATTAGAATTTGATACGCCCAAATTGCTTGAATATAACAAAGGTGTAGGGACACCGTATATGTTGACTGTGCTAAAGCATGTAAAGATCAATATCAAAAAAGGGACCAAAATTTTAAAAGAAACCACTTGCAAGATCACACTTGTAAGGGAGAAGAAGTATAATTTGCTCAACAGAGCTTCATTTTAGTACACACTGCTGCGTATGATCAAATTTGACATCGAAGACATAATGTTTTGAAATTCATGGGTGCCAACCAGCGGGTGCTCGATTGCTCGGTCACCAGCTGGAAATTAAGTTTCTTGACCATATACAGTATGCAAGTGATGTGAACCTAAACACAAGGCCAGCACCCACAGGATTTTCTGGAAGTCGAGGCGTATTACACATACTGTGATTCCACCTTTTACGACTAATTTAAAATTAATTAAATCTGTATTTAATTGCGATGTTGTGCTGTACTTACACAAGACATTTTATACAATAAAAATTAATGTTATTGTAAAATCTTGAAGTGACAGTAAATTGAAAAACATAGAATAATGTAAATATTACCATTTTAAGTATATTATACTTTAATAGATTAATTTTGAGAGAACATTGTTTCATATTTAGTAATTTACCTTAGTATAGAAATTTTTAATTTAATTCTGTTTAACTTTCATACTTAATTAAAGGGACAGGGGACCCTAAAAATAAGTACTCTATAATCAAGCGTTTCATCCTTCTTGAGAATGGCCACATTCTACATGGTGGCGAGTACCAAGTAAGCAAGACACAAGCAGAGAGAGCCAAGGATTGTGACATCACAATTCCACGCTGGTTAGCGCAGACAACTCACCTTCCACCTCTAAAAACGCTTTTACATAAAGCAATGTAGCACGATGCTTGGCGGGGCGAAAAAAATGCGCTTTTCTCGCAATGCCAAGCCCCGCTTGACATCGTTCCATGGAAATGCAACTTTACGCGGTCGAGTGCTTTGGAGGGAGGATAGAACGAAGGTGAAAACACGCAACGTGCTTCCCTTTTCTCTTCTCTCAACCTGAGTGACTGCATTGTTGCGTGCCAAATGCCATACGGCTCTCCACATTTATTTAATGTAAATCTGGAAGTTGGTCAAAAAACTGATTCACTCTTGTTTAGCGTTAACACAGAATAACACATTTTTAGAAACTTCATATGGATATGTATTCTTATCATATCCTATGTTCCTTTAAAAGATTATTGTTTTTTTGTGGTAACATTTACCATCGTAACATCTATTTTTCAATTTAGTAGAATTTACAAATTGTCGATGCCATTTTTATATGATACAGTTAATAAAAATTCGTTGTTACACAACTTGTTGTTAGGTAAAGCTTTATTTTGAGTAAAGGAGATTGCGGTCCGGTCAAAAATATAATTAAAATTATTTAATAAATATAATAATTAGCGTTACGTGAAAAGAAAAACTCAATATAAGATAATTCTCAATATAAGGTATACTCCCTGTTTTCCTTGACTTCAATAACAAGTTTTTACTATATTATGTATCAATAACACTACCACTATGTTCAATAAAAAAAATATTTTATACAACATATATTTTTGGTACCAGAAGTACCAGGATTGAGATTGCCAATTTATGTTAATTCTACCAAGTTTTTTTGATTTGGGGAATAAATTTAACAAGACGCTAACACGATGATCCTGATTTTATAAAAGACAAAATTCCCTTGATTATAGTTTTGTCCTTTATAAAATCAAGGTTTCGCATTTTGAGAAATTTTTGCATTGTTATAAATAAATTAATTTTACCTCTATGTCAAGCTCATATTATAAATTTTATGTTGCATAATTGAATAATTACTACAATTCATATTATATAAAATTGTTGTGTAAGATTCGTAATTTCCACTTAACTTTTTGTTGTGGTATTAAGTAATGTGAAATATTGATTAACATATTTAAAATTTTATGTACTTATGTTTGTAGCTGTAAGTTTTTGTATTTTAAAGGAATATATTATATACTGAATATTATAGGCATCAAATTTTTAATCCCCAGCAAGATGGTTATATTTTTTTTTTTGTCTTTTTTCGCCACAATAGATGAAATAACATTAAAAATTATATTTATTTCCTCAGACTCTTTTAAAGCAATTAATTTGATACCACCTCCAACCGTCTCCTGCCTTCATTTAGCAGTCTTCTGATTTTAAATATTCAATATTTTTTTTCCAAAAATTTATTTTAATGCCAAAATAAAACTTTCGATTTTTTTTTGTACTTAAAAATTAGCAGAAAACATCATTCTGTTAGAATGTTTTAAACTTGGTCATTTTTATTTACAAATCTTTAAATATAAAATCTTAAATACATGAACAATAAAATATATTTTAAAGAAACATTAAATAGCTTTCTGGCTTGCATAATTTCTTATTGAATGAAAAGTGCATTTTGCAGAAGAAAATATTTATTCTTGTTAAAAAGTCAGTGAAAAAAACACACTTTAATTAATATTTAGGTAATATTTATTGCTGTGTTTTCATGATAAAAAAATCTGTACGTATTATAATAATATATTGTAACATGTTCAACTCTAATTTTAAATTTTTTTTTTATTTAAAATTTATTACGACTGACAAGTGAGTGCCATGTCAAATAATCAATTGCGCCGAAAATGTCAAAAAGCTATGATTAATATTGTTTATAATGATTTATCTTGTTGATTATATGTATTTATTTTTTCCAATACTTGCATCGCTGAAGCATATGCTAAATAAACTGCAACAATTTTATATTCAATGGTTTATTCAAAAGTAAATGAAATTGCATCCAAATTTAAAAGGAATATATTATAGCTGCCATTTATAACTTATTACCTTATTTGTGTTTTGCGTGCTATCCTCACCCTAATTTTCTTTTGTATACATTTTTTTTATGTATATATATGGTTGAAATAGTAAATCAATAATAATAAATAAAAAATATAAGTATTTATTTACAAACTTGTGAAGTTGTAAATACAATGTTACTGCGTCTTAATTATAATTGTTCATATGCCTTAACTAAGAGAAATAAATTATTAATTTCAAATTATGCTGTTGCCTTATTATAAAAATGTTGCTTAAAAATAAGGCAATTTTCTCAGTTGTATATATATATATATAATATATATATATATATATAGGCAATAATATGGTAATGTATTCATATAATATAATATTTTTTAAGATGTTCTTATTATTTTCAAAGATGATGTTTGTAAATTTCAAAACTTATTTAGTGTATAGGAACTTTTGCCACATGTAATAATCTATTATCTATATAATATCCAATTATAATAATATCCATTATAAAAAATATATACATTTATATCTTGGAGTTTGAAATAATAATAAATAAAAAATGAAAAAATTTGTTTCAATTAAATATAATATTTTTTAATTTCCTAATTAAAACCAGAAAATTATGAAAGCGCACACAAACGCAGAATGTTCCATTGATAAAATTATCTTGTGGTGGATATTTTTTTTATTTTGTTGCTGTCGGTCGCTAGGCGCGCTAAAAGGCGCGCAAGTCCGGTTTTTAACGCTCGCTGCTGCTTAATTAATTGCTTGAATGGAGCCATGCACTCAAGCTAAAGCAATCCCGGTTTGAAATAAATTTTATCTTTTCTTCGCTATTAAGCTATGTTCTCGTCTTTTGTCCTCCTACTTTGAATCATTTTAGAGATATAATGGATGGTAAAAGACGAGATTTTTTTTCTCTTCTTTTGAAAATGCTAAAAACATTGTCTTCATTAAATCCTCCCTTTGAGCGAAGAGAAAATAAGATGTGTCCTAGAGAAAAAGATTAGACGTGTAGAGGGTGAGTTAAGGACGTAATTCTTCAACTAGGGATGTGACATCACAGTAGATTTTTGGCCGAACGGCTATCGGAGGAACGGTGAGGGAGACAAAGTGAAATTTATATTTTTATAAGGAAGAATTTTGGGGAATTATTTATTTTTGAAAAGTCAGACCACCTTTAAATGGTATACACATGTAAGCCATATTCAAAATTATATTAGAAGAAAATACTCTTGGGACATTTTTGAAATAAAAAGTATTTTTTATTATTTCTTTTCGTTATTTATATATTAATGATATTTTTTTTTAATTATTTTTATGTTGAGAAAAAACAATCATACAATACTATAAAAGTAAATAAAATTATAGTCTCTCCTCAAAGTAGAATTAAATTTATTGACATGCCTATGCAGCATAAAAAATGTACCCAGCTGCAGTATAATAAATTACTGGGATCATTAAAAAATTTACAGAAACATGCAGATTTCAGAAAATTGGTCCAAGATTTTCTGCTCAATAACTGTTATTTATTAAGGAATTTTTTAGGGTGATGCTTGTTTGTGTTTTATTTTGTATTTTGCCCTTTGACGCGTCTTACTCATGCATGCTCACGTCTTATTCGCATGTGTTATGCTTTAATTTTTCTTGATATTATATAATATATAGTATTATGTAGAGTATCTTGTATTGGATGAATATAAGTTTAATTGAAATTCATATTTGCCATCTTAATTAAATAAAATCTGCATGTCCTTGTGACTTTATCATGTACTTCAGCAAATCACAATCATGCATATTAGATAACGATAACAAAACATATATGCAAGACAGTTGTTCTCAAACTCACCGAAAAAATCATTTAATGCAATTAAATCACATTTTATTGGGTTGGCGTGTTGAGTTATATTATATAGGATTCATTTTTCATATTTATGTAATAAAGAATTAAAAGTTAATAAATTAAGAGACACAAAAGCTCATTATGCTCTTATATATGAGTGCAAGGTATATATTTATTAATTTAATTTTAAGTTTCTGATTGTTTCCCATTAGGGACCGAATTAGGAAAGGTAAAAAAAAATTATATTTTTTAGTGTGATTCCTTTAGACAATGACCTAACACAATAGAAATTAATTTTTTTAATTTTTTTCACCCTTATTTTTTTTTAATTACCAAAACAGTTGTGGTACCATACGATTGCATGGATTGCATTACGGCTGAAGTTTGTATGAGCTACGACGCTACTGAAGACGAAGTAAAAAAGGCATTTGAGGATAAAGATTTCCAGATGAATGATGCTATTACTTTAATAATTGAAAAATTGAAGGCACTTAATGTTCAGACAAAAGAAATAAAACAAGCTACTGAATTCATATCGATGCTGTATGATGACATAACGTTACATATTGTAGAAAATGCCAAGGCTACTGAAGCGCTGACGAATGAAATTAGATACATGAAAGAACAACTTAAGGCTAAAGATGCGTTGTTTTCGGAAATAGCGGATAAAATTAACGACTTAGAGCAAGAAAATTTGAGAAATAGTATTGAAATTCACGGTGTGGAGAAGAAAGGAAGTGTGGACGTTTGCAAGGTCGTTGACCAGCTGAGTCATCATCTCGGCTTGCAGGAAGAATGCACTGACATGATAGACGAGGCATACCGACGTAAAAAGAGTAACGGAAACAAACCACCGGTAATTGTCGTGAACTTTAGGACAAAGGAAATGAAAACCAAATTTATGGCACTGAGAAAAAAATTACGGGACGACAAAATAACATGTAAACAAGTATTCAACGGATCATCTGATAATAAAATATTATCATATTCGAACAGCTAACACTAAATAGTTGAAACCTATCATGGAAAACAAGGCAGCGGGCAAAGGAAGAAGAGTATAAATACATGTGGACCATGGATGGAAGGATTTTTGCTAGGAAAAATGAAAACATGGGAGCTATGAAGATCAGAACTGATTCAGACCAGTTAAATAAAATGGTTTAAATAATAAGCAGTTATAATAATAATGTTATTATTATGTTAGGAATATATTATTTTTAATATAGAAAGTTTATGGGAAGAAGAAACATTTAAGCAAGATACGTTTGATAACCTCATTTCCTTTTTATCTACAGAATTTGATAACAATGGAGAAAAATTTAATACAATACATCAAAATATAAGATCGTTACGTAGCAAATTGGAGTGCTTTATGTAATTATATATACAATGATGTTAATAATTTGGATGCAATTGTGTTGACAGAGTCTTTTAATAATGAAAAAGGTATTAATAAATATAGGTTAAAAGGTTTTGATTGTGTTATTAAGTCAAGAAATGCAAGATATGAGGGCGGTGGTGTGGTGATACATATTATAAGTGACGTGGTTTGGGAAGAAATTGAGTGTGAATTTGTGAGTTTTGAAAATATTTGTATTAAATTCGAAAAATTTATATTGCTAGCTGTTTAGGCCCAATTTAGGTATACATGATTTTATATCTGAGTTAGAATTAAATTTTTTTAAAAAATTCTCACAAAATCTAATAATTATTGACGATATCAATATAAATTTACTTAATAATGCTGATAAGAAAGTATGTGTATACGAAGAGATGTTAGCAATGTATGGATATGAAAAAGGTATTTTTAGCCCAACTCGAGAGGAAATAAAAAAGCCATCGAATAAATTATCAAGTACATGATTAGACCATATATATTTCAATATAAAAAATGTTGAGTTGCATACTGCTGTTATAATTACAAAAATTACTGATCACTATAATATGATTGCATTCAGCTTGAGATTGAATAAATATGAAGTATTACAACAGAAGGAAAGTAATTTCTTTAAACTGACAATGAGTATTTTTACAGATGAAATGAATAAGGTAAGATGGAACAATCTTTTGAAAATTAATGATATTAATATTTTGTATTCTGAAATTATTGGTATATTTGATCATATAAGAAAAATTGCAACTATTGGTGTAAAACAAAATAATTTAAAATCAAGAGATAAAGAATGGATGACAATTGAAATAAAAATGAATTCATTTTACATGATAAGCTATTTAAAAAGTGGAAAAATAATCCAAATAAAACGGAATATAGGCAAAACTATGTTACAAGTAGATATTACGTTGATATATTAATATACAAAGCAAAACAAGCTTTTTATAAAAAAGAAATGATCAAAAGAAGTCAAAATATTAAAAAAAACATGGGTTTTCATTAATTCTCTTTTGGGTAAAAAGTTTAATTCGGTGGAGGATACAATATAAAAATATATGAAAAATAAAGAGGTATGTGATATTGTTGAAGAATTTGCTAAATATTTTATTAGTGGTGTGGAAGCAGTTACGCATAGTTGTCAAGTTGTAACACGAAGAGTTGATGACAGGGCAGATTGTGAAAACAAGTATGATAAATTTAATTTAAATATGATACAAGAAAGTGAACTTGAAATTATACTTAGGAATATGAGTTTTAACATATCTCCTGGTATTGATAATATAACAGTTACAGAAATTATTGCGGCTGGTCCGTCTTTTGTACCTGTTTTTGACAAAATTAATTAAAATGTCGTATGAGACGCAAACAATACCAAAAAAATTAAAATTGCTAATGTTAGACCAATATATAAATCTGGAAACCATAAAATGTTATCTAATTATAGATTTACTTCAATTTTACCAACAATTGAAAAAATAATGGAAAAACCTGTTGAAAATGTGTTAAAAAAATTCTTAGGGCTAATAAAATCATAAATAGTAGACAATTTAGTTATCAAGAAGGAAAAGGAACAAATCAATTATTGGGAGAGTTCTCAAATTACATTCATGGGAAGCATGATAAAATTGAAAATATCTTAATTTGCTTTATTGATTACTCTAAAGCCTTTGATACTATTAACCATGAAATTTTAATGATTTATCTTGAGAAAATAGGAATAGGAGAAACTCTTTTAATAATAATAATAATAATAATAATAATAATAATAATAATAATAATGATCGGAAGATGAAGCTACTTTTAGCTTCAACACGGACGCTTTACAAGACTCTACGCTTTTCTGTTTTGGTTGTTGCCAAACAGAAGTTGCTGGATCGAATCCGCACCCTGAAGGCTATAAAAGCAAAGAAGCTGAGTCGTTTGCAGTGCTTGGAGGATAATAACGTCTTTCTTCACAATGCGCGCCGCTTTTTGGAGCGGGAGAGACCAGCGCCTCCACAAAACCCTCCTACGGCGGATGCTATCCGTGCGTTCTGGGCGGGAATTTATGGGGAAAGTGTCGAGTTCAACGTCGAGTCTCAGGCTCTCTTGGAGTTTGAGAAGCTTTGTCGGAGAGTGCAGGATAGGCAGGTAGTGTGCCCGGATGTCACAGTAGAACTTGTTGCCCGATCTTTCAGAGGAAAGCGCAATTGGGCAGCGCCAGGCGTTGATAAGATCCAAACGTTCTGGTGGAAAAAGTTTACGGCTGTGCATCCTCACTTGGCAAGGCATTACACTGCCATGTTAAGAGGCACGATGGAGATCCCTGCTTGGTTGGTGGAGGGACGCACGATCCTGATCCCCAAAGGGGGGGACTTGTCACTTCCATCCAGCTATAGACCCATCACCACGCTCAACACCGAGTATAAAGGTTTTACTGGTTGTTTGAATGAGCTACTGGAGGACTCTATTCAGTCAGTTTGGGTAGAGTTGCACGAGCAGAAGGGGGCACGGAGGGGCCACGAGGGCTGTAAGGAGAACCTTCTCCTGGACCGCTGCGTCTGTCAAGATGCCATACAGCATAAGCGGAACCTCTCTGTGGCCTGGGTGGACTTCAGGAAAGCTTTCGACATGACATCGCATGGCTTAATCTTGAGGTGTCTCGAGATCTTGAATGTTCATCCCGATCTGGTGAGATGCATTGGGGACCTCATGCCGCTGTGGAGGACTCGCTTCCAGTGTAAGGCTGGTGGTAGAGTGTCGTACACAGAGTTCGTGGCATATCAGCGGGGAGTGTTCCAGGGTGACTCCCTTAGCCCCAAACTTTACTGCATCTCCCAGTTGCCCCTTTCTGCTTTACTTCGGGAACAAGATGGGTACATGGCTGGCCCACCTTCGTGTCGGAGCCATAAGGTCACCCATGCATTTTTCATGGATGACCTGAAAATCTATGGTTCTAGCAAACGCAAGCTCAGGGAGTCGCTTGATCTTGTTAGTAGCTTTGCAGCAGACACGGGGATGGAGTTGGGCTTGGACAAGTGTGCGGTCCTGCACATTCGACTTGGCAAGGTGTGTGGCCAACGAGAAGACATGGAGCTGGTAGACGGGAGCATCATTAGACATCTCAATGCCGAAGCACGGTACAAGTACCTGGGCGTGAGTGAAAGTCACGTTCAGGATACAGGATTGTGCCAGAAGGTGCTTCGTGGGGAGTATGTTCGACGCCTGAAGAAGATCTGGAGTTCCAGGTTGTCGGGTCGCAATAAGATCCAAGCGACCAACATGCTAGCCATCCCTGTCATGCTCTACACCTTTGGTGCCATGAAATGGAACGTGGCAGAGCTGAAGGGCCTCGATACCATCACGAGGAAAGTCATGTCTTCAAACTTGAGCCACCATAAGCGGGCTTCTGTTGAGAGGGTCTACCTTCCACGTGATCAGGGAGGTAGAGGGTTGCTCGGAGTTGAGAACATCTACAACCGAATGGTTATCAGTATGGCGTGTCGTGTGGTAACGAGCACAGATCCCCATCTTAAACTTGTGTATGGGCATGAGTTGTGGGGTACTGGAGCGTTTTTGTTCAGTGCAGCGAAAAGGGCGGCATGGGCATTGGGAGTACAGTTGGATTTGGTGGAGCCGGAGTCGAGGCCAGGAGTAAACCTTGCAGGTTTGCCTCGGGCTCTCGCCAAGCAGAGGGTGAGGGAGGCGGAGGTGCGTCTTCTTTTGCGAGGGCACATGGCAAAGAGCATGCATAGCGTGTTCTACAAGAACATCGAGAGCCAGGGCCTTTGCAGGGAGCGTACTTTTGCCTTTCTTCGCTCCTCTGGGCTGACTTCCGTGTCAGAGAGCAATATCATCAAGATGCAGGATGGTGTGTTCACATCCCTGGTGTACCAGCAGTTGATCTTTGGTCGTCAGCTGGACACCAGATGTCGGGCGTGCTTCCGTTCTCCCGAGACCACCATGCATCTTCTCTCTGCATGTCCTTTCTATGCCCGTACTCTTTACATCGAGAGGCACAATTCTGCACTGCGGGTGCTTTATTTCCATCTGAGGCACCATTTTGGTATTGACGATTCACCTGTCATACCATACGCTCCTGGGGACGTTGAGGCAGTGGTGGCAAACGACCAGGTGAAGATCTTCTGGAACTATTCGATTCCCACCACTCGCAAGCTCCATGCCAACAAGCCGGACATCGTGGTACTTGAGAAGCACAAGAAGGCGTTGACCGTGGTGGAGTTTTCTGCTCCTTCGGACCAGAACCTCACGGAAAAGTATGCCGAAAAACGCGATAAGTACCGCGATCTTGTCATGGACTTGCGGCAGAGCTATGCTGGACATTCGGTTGTGTTGGTCGTTCTTTTGGTTGGGGTGATGGGTGGAGTTCCCGACTCATTGGTTTCTGGGCTGCGGCAAATACCAGGTTGCCGCGGATCCGCTGAGCGGCTGGCGGATGCCATGCAGAAGGCAGTGTTGCTGGGCTCCCTCCGTCTACTTCGGGCCCATGGGGAGGTTGGTCAGGTGCACCGATAAAAAGAAAAACATGAAAAGGCAGCCCCGGAGTTTACTGCACGAGAGTGCGGAGCGCTGGGGTCGAGGAGGTATTGCTAGGTTTGTCTTGTATTGACCTATGAGACGGCTTAGTAGTGTCTAATAAAAAAAAAAAAAAAATAAAAAAAAAAAATAATAATAATAATAGAGGGCACCCGGCTGCTCTTGACTCATGCTAAACACTGTGTGGGAAAAGTTCAGTACGCGACGCGTGGGACCGCGCCCTTGGGGCTCCACCTGGGGGTTGTTTAATTACAGCCCTCAGTCCATAGCCACTAACTGGTTATGGAGCCTGAGTTCTCCCTGCTGCCGCGGAGCTCAGAGTACCTAGGCAGTAAAATCTCGGCAATGCTGGGGACTCTGTGGTATGGGCTAACCCCCCTTCCACATGAGTATAAATTAAATGGTTCCTAGGCATAACATGCGAAGGCCCCCCGACCATGCCGGCATCTCGGATGGGTCGGCTGCACCAAGTGGTGGGGGACAAAGGGACCAGCCTCTACATGGGCGATTGAGGTGGACGGAGGAGCTTTGTGACGAACTGCTTGTCTGTTACGAAGCTAGTGAGCCTCAGCGCAGGGGATATATGGCCCGTCTTCTGATGATTTGGCAGGAGCGCCATCCGGAGATGGGGGTCACGAAACAGCAGTTGAGTGACCAAGCCAGAGCTGTGTTGGGGCGTCGGGGAATTTTACCAAGGTCGCAGACGCCTTCTTCTGCTTCTAGCTCGCAAGCCTCTGTCTCAGACTCGGTGGAATTTCGTTCGTCGTCTTCCTCCGAAGATGAGGCACAGCCTGAACCTGTTGTTTTGCAGGGGAGGGACTTTGAGGCAGAGCTAAGGGAGGAGATTGAAAAGACCAGTCTGCGTTTCGAAAAGCGACCATTCCTTCGGAGACCGAGAAGGAAAATCCGAGCACAAGACTTGGTCGCGATGAATGAGGCACTTTTCTCATGCCTTACCCAGGAGTCAACGTTGATGGAAGTCAACGTGGCTGTCTTTGCCGCCGCGAAGCTCATGCTTCCCAAGATGCAGGATGGCCCGAGTGCCCAGGAAAAGATCCGTGGGCAGATAGCAGATCTGGAGGAGAGGATTCTGGAGGCCAGACGGGGTGCGTCACGAATCCAGAGTGTTGTGGAGTTTGTCCGTTCAGGGAGACCAGCTTCCCGGAAGATGAAGCTACTTTTAGCTTCAACACGGACGCTTTACAAGACTCTACGCTTTTCTGTTTTGGTTGTTGCCAAACAGAAGTTGCTGGATCGAATCCGCACCCTGAAGGCTATAAAAGCAAAGAAGCTGAGTCGTTTGCAGTGCTTGGAGGATAATAACGTCTTTCTTCACAATGGGCGCCGCTTTTTGGAGCGGGAGAGACCAGCGCCTCCACAAAACCCTCCTACGGCGGATGCTATCCGTGCGTTCTGGGCGGGAATTTATGGGGAAAGTGTCGAGTTCAACGTCGAGTCTCAGGCTCTCTCGGAGTTTGAGAAGCTTTGTCGGAGAGTGCAGGATAGGCAGGTAGTGTGCCCGGATGTCACAGTAGAACTTGTTGCCCGATCTTTCAGAGGAAAGCGCAATTGGGCAGCGCCAGGCGTTGATAAGATCCAAACGTTCTGGTGGAAAAAGTTTACGGCTGTGCATCCTCACTTGGCAAGGCATTACACTGCCATGTTAAGAGGCACGATGGAGATCCCTGCTTGGTTGGTGGAGGGACGCACGATCCTGATCCCCAAAGGGGGGGACTTGTCACTTCCATCCAGCTATAGACCCATCACCACGCTCAACACCGAGTATAAAGGTTTTACTGGTTGTTTGAATGAGCTACTGGAGGACTCTATTCAGCCAGTTTGGGTAGAGTTGCACGAGCAGAAGGGGGCACGGAGGGGCCACGAGGGGTGTAAGGAGAACCTTCTCCTGGACCGCTGCGTCTGTCAAGATGCCATACAGCATAAGCGGAACCTCTCTGTGGCCTGGGTGGACTTCAGGAAAGCTTTCGACATGACATCGCATGGCTTAATCTTGAGGTGTCTCGAGATCTTGAATGTTCATCCCGATCTGGTGAGATGCATTGGGGACCTCATGCCGCTGTGGAGGACTCGCTTCCAGTGTAAGGCTGGTGGTAGAGTGTCGTACACAGAGTTCGTGGCATATCAGCGGGGAGTGTTCCAGGGTGACTCCCTTAGCCCCAAACTTTACTGCATCTCCCAGTTGCCCCTTTCTGCTTTACTTCGGGAACAAGATGGGTATATGGCTGGCCCACCTTCGTGTCGGAGCCATAAGGTCACCCATGCATTCTTCATGGATGACCTGAAAATCTATGGTTCTAGCAAACGCAAGCTCAGGGAGTCGCTTGATCTTGTTAGTAGCTTTGCAGCAGACACGGGGATGGAGTTGGGCTTGGACAAGTGTGCGGTCCTGCACATTCGACTTGGCAAGGTGTGTGGTCAACGAGAAGACATGGAGCTGGTAGACGGGAGCATCATTAGACATCTCGATGCCGAAGCACGGTACAAGTACCTGGGCGTGAGTGAAAGTCACGTTCAGGATACAGGATTGTGCCAGAAGGTGCTTCGTGGGGAGTATGTTCGACGCCTGAAGAAGATCTGGAGTTCCAGGTTGTCGGGTCGCAATAAGATCCAAGCGACCAACATGCTAGCCATCCCTGTCATGCTCTACACCTTTGGTGCCATGAAATGGAATGTGGCAGAGCTGAAGGGCCTCGATACCATCACGAGGAAAGTCATGTCTTCAAACTTGAGCCACCATAAGCGGGCTTCTGTTGAGAGGGTCTACCTTCCACGTGATCAGGGAGGTAGAGGGTTGCTCGGAGTTGAGAACATCTACAACCGAATGGTTATCAGTATGGCGTGTCGTGTGGTAACGAGCACAGATCCCCATCTTAAACTTGTGTATGGGCATGAGTTGTGGGGCAGTGGAGCGTTTTTGTTCAGTGCAGCAAAAAGGGCGGCATGGGCATTGGGAGTACAGTTGGATTTGGTGGAGCCGGAGTCGAGGCCAGGAGTAAACCTTGCAGGTTTGCCTCGGGCTCTCGCCAAGCAGAGGGTGAGGGAGGCGGAGGTGCGTCTTCTTTTGCGAGGGCACATGGCAAAGAGCATGCATAGCGTGTTCTACAAGAACATCGAGAGCCAGGGCCTTTGCAAGGAGCGTACTTTTGCCTTTCTTCGCTCCTCTGGGCTGACTTCCGTGTCAGAGAGCAATATCATCAAGATGCAGGATGGTGTGTTCACATCCCTGGTGTACCAGCAGTTGATCTTTGGTCGTCAGCTGGACACCAGATGTCGGGCATGCTTCCGTTCTCCCGAGACCACCATGCATCTTCTCTCTGCATGTCCTTTCTATGCCCGTACTCTTTACATCGAGAGGCACAATTCTGCACTGCGGGTGCTTTATTTCCATCTGAGGCACCATTTTGGTATTGACGATTCACCTGTCATACCATACGCTCCTGGGGACGTTGAGGCAGTGGTGGCAAACGACCAGGTGAAGATCTTCTGGAACTATTCGTTTCCCACCACTCGCAAGCTCCATGCCAACAAGCCGGACATCGTGGTACTTGAGAAGCACAAGAAGGCGTTGACCGTGGTGGAGTTTTCTGCTCCTTCGGACCAGAACCTCACGGAAAAGTATGCCGAAAAACGCGATAAGTACCGCGATCTTGTCATGGACTTGCGGCAGAGCTATGCTGGACATTCGGTTGTGTTGGTCGTTCTTTTGGTTGGGGTGATGGGTGGAGTTCCCGACTCGTTGGTTTCAGGGCTGCGGCAAATACCAGGTTGCCGTGGATCCGCTGAGCGGCTGGCGGATGCCATGCAGAAGGCAGTGTTGCTGGGCTCCCTCCGTCTACTTCGGGCCCATGGGGAGGTTGGTGAGGTGCACCGATAAAATAAAAGGCAGCCCTGGAGTTTACTGCACGAGAGTGCGGAGCGCTGGGGTCGAGGAGGCACTGCTAGGTTTGTCTTGTAATGACCTATGAGACGGCTTAGTAGTGTCTAAAAAAAAAAAAAAAAAAAAAAAAAAAAAAAAAAAAAAAAAAAAATAAATATTATAATAATAATAATATTTGTTTATTTGGGATAAATTACATTGTAGGGAATAGGGGAAAAAAATAAATAATAGCAACAACATAATAACCCAAATTGGTGAATATAAAAGGCTAAGGAGCCTATACACATAGAGCGAACATTCACCACATATCAGAAAAACTGCATCGTCAAAAATTGTATATATATATAAATAAAAAATAAATATTTAACACATAAAAATTAATACATAAAACGTACAAGTCAATATCACATGATAGAATCAGACAGGCAGAGAAAATCTTACATCTTCAGGTAATGCATTGTATGCCTTTACAACTCTAGGAAACTGGAAGACAAGTACACTGCTTTGCCCTAGGTGTAACTAAGGAGGTCTGGCTGCTACGCAGACCAGCCCTATGCTCCTTGACAGACACACGCTCAGGACCGAACACATTGAGATCATATCTTCCAGCTAAGAACTTATTGAAAATGGACATATCAATTTTCTTCCACTGAGACTCTAAACTAGAAATATCACACTTTATGAGCCTCTGCACACTATCATCACACGATCTATCATATCTCCCGTATCCAAGAATGAAACGGGTTGCTCTACTTTGCTCACGCTCCAGATTATGCATATTAGACTGAGTGGTTGGATGCCATGCTGGCGCACCGTATAACAATAGAGGTCTCAAAAGAGAATTATACAGTGTTCTTTTTGCGCTTGGCATTCCACGACTAAACCCTCTTGTCAGCATGCCCAAAACTTTGGTACCTTTTCTCCTCGCCACTTCAGTCTGGTAATTCCACTTCAAATCACTTGAAATGTTAACACCAAGCAATTTCAAAACATTATGTTGTGGAACAATTTCAGAATTTAACACATAAGGAACAACAATGGGAGCGTGAGACTTCGTCAAACGTATATGGACACTTTCAAAAGCATTTAACATCATATGATTAACACTGCACCATCTCTCAACAGATTTTAAATCCTCCTGAAGCTTCTCAGTATCCTCTTTACACTTCACAACTTTGTACAAGGTGTTGTAGTCAGCATATTGTGATATTGAAGAGGCAACAGAATTTGGAAGATCAAGCATAAACATTGTAAATAGCAAAGGTTCAATGACAGATCCCTGAGGAACTCCGGAGGTAACGTCAACACACTCCATTCCCCCGAATACAACAAGTTGACTTCTATTTGTGAGAAATGATTTTATCCATGATAAAAGATTGCCACGAATCATCAATGCCCAAATTTTATCACAAAGTCGATCGTGAGGAATGGCGTCGAATGCCCTGGCCCAGTCTAGAGATATAACATCAATTTGCTTGGCATCCTTATCATTAAGGCCAAAGTACCATTCATCAAAAACATGAGCTTACATTGTTTCACATGACCTACCAGGTAGGAAGCCATGTTGATTATGGTTTAGCGAATTATTTTTCCTGAGATGGCACAAAATTGCATCAGATACTATACGCTCAAAGCTTTTTGATACCAAGGAAATCAGAGATATGGGCCGGTAATTTTCAATGTCCTCCCTAGGGCCAGATTTGTACACAGGCACAACCCTAGCCTCCTTCTAAGCACTGGGAACTGAACCTTTTAAAAGAGAATACTGGAAAAAAAAATTCAAAGATGGTGAAAGTGAATTTGCACATTGTTTCAAAACAACTGCCGGTATTCCATCAGGCCCACACGAAGCATTATCCCTGATACGGAGAAGGCTTTCAAAGACAGCCCTCTCCGTAACAGGGATATCAGCTAATACAACTTTTACATTAGGATTAGAAGGTGGACACAGGATATGACTATTGCGATTGGAAGGAGAAAAATTTAATTTGAATTTAGCACTGAAAGCATTACAAATGTCTTGTGGATCAGAGAGTACCACATTATTATATTTGAAGCTTGTGGGAGACTTTGACCCCAGTTTATCTCTGATGAATTTCCACAAAGCTTTGCAATTGCCAGATTTACCAAGATTCCACAAATATGAATTGAATGCATTACGTATAATACCTTTCACCCTGTTACGACAAATTCTATATTTTTCCCACATTTTAACTGAGGGGATCTTATTACACTTTTGATGTTATCTTTTAATGTGGTTGCGTGAGTATGTCAGTAAGAGAAATTTGAATGTGAAAATAAGGGATGTTTTAAGTAGTAAAAAACAAGTAAACCAGGGTATACCACAAGGCAGTATGTTAGGAACCGTATTAATTTTGATTTATGTAAATGTATTAATGAAATAAATTAAGGATTGTCAAGTATACATGTATGCGGATGATTTGGTTTCAGTAGTGTCAAACAAAGATAATGTACAAAGTTCGTATTTAATGCAAGATGACTTGGACAGGGTCAGTAGATGGTCTCATAATTATCGTTTTGCAATAAATATTAAGGAAACAAAAGTAATGTACGTTGCCAATACATTTTTACGTTAAAATGTGGAATTGCAATTATTTATACATGACAATATTTGTTTTCATAATAATGTTGGAGATAATTGTATTTGTAGAGCAATTGATGAAGTCGAGACCTATCAATATTTGAGTGTGGTAATAGATAAAGACTTTAAATTTGATCAACATTTATATAAAATAATGACTAGGTTAACCCATTAGGGACTGAATTAATTTTTTGTTTCAAATTTTTGTTTTTTGTTATAAACTGAAAGTATAATGTCTATAAAAAAGAAAAATCACAATTTTATTTTTTTTTGAAATTTAATTTCTCTTTTAATTGGCAATTTAAGTGCGATGCCATAGGGCATCGCTAGGACATAATGTAGTCAATTTGTGCTTTTTGCTTATTTGAGACTTAAATCTCTTTCAGTGCTTGAAAATTTTTATTTTTGGGTCTCTATTATATAGGCCATTCTGTTTCATGCCCACCCAAAATTCAGAGGGTTCCAAGTGGGCCCTAACGGTAAGGGGCCCTCTGTAATGGTCAGCATTACTGCCGCCCTTAGTCCCACAGTCACCTTTGCTCCGGGCTTAGGAACGTGGTTGCACCATGGACAGTTCTGTATGGTGAGAACTGCATGGCTGGCTAAATAATAGGGCTGTAGAAAAATCTGAAAAATTTTTAGCTCGATCTCGAAAAAAAAAGCTCGAGTTGGCTCGAAACGCGATATTTCGAGCCAGGCTCGAAAATCGAACCAAGTTCGAAAATCGAGCCAAGCTCAAAAATCGAGCCAAATCTTGAAATGGCTCAAAATCGAGTCAAAGCTCGAAAATATTGTTTTATGCTTTATAGATAACTGTGCAATAATCTTTATAGAATCCATAAATACGTAAATTAATCATAACAAGTTAAGGAGAAATGTTTTTAAATTTTTATTTTCGTTTTCTTTCAATTTGTGTGTGCTATAATTTAGTAGAAAAAAAAACACAGCGGAACTGCAAGATTTTTTCTTTTTTCTGTTTAATTGAGGACCTTAAGTTATGAATTGTCAAGTGAATTAACTATATTAAACCCTCTGAATAACGCCTACTTCATAGTCAAACAATTTTATATATTCTTAAATTTTTTATTTTATTTTTTTCCAATATGTTAGCGATGCTATATTAGTTCTGCTATTAGCGTAAACATTGAAGCATTCAAAGTTAAACACAGTATTGTTATAACTAAGTCGTGTGAAGAAGTTTTAAGAATAAGTCGAGATAAAAAATATATATTTTTTATAAATACCTCATTCCCATGCTAACTTCTTGAGCATGTTACCTGCTTGTGTCCTTGCATGGTGTCAATCGCAGTGTGATAAAGGATTTCCAAGAAAAAACTTAACATTGGCAGAAAATTAAGGGACGCGTTCATTTTTGTATTGAATAAAAATTTTAAAGCAAAGCTCTTTATTCTTTATTTACATTTTTAAATGTCAGTCAACCTTAAATACCGCTATTGGACCCTCCAGGTAGTATTTTTACTAGGTCAACAACCCAACAACACAAGTTAAATAACGTATATGCATGAGAGAAAATTCAACTAAAATTTCCATTAAGTGAAATCATGTGCAGTACCTATAGCGTATAATAGTATATAAGTATATAAAATATATTTTTTCTGAATTTACATATTAAAAATAAATTAACAATTCAATTCAAGCAACGGCCCAATACTCGAAAAGCTCGGATTTGGTTCGAATCTCGAGAATCTCGATTACGGTTCGAATGTCGAAAAGCTCGATTTCGGCTCGAAACTCGAAAAACTCGGTTTTTGGTACACAATAAAATCGGGATCCCGAAATTTTTGGCTCGATCCGACTCGAAAATCGAGATCGATTTCAGAGCCCTACTAAATAAGCTCGGAGCGGAGGTGAGCTGGCATCGGGACTCGTGGAGTGGAGACGGCATTGACTAGCCGACCTCCGCGATCGCTAATTGTGCTAAGAATTAATAAGAATTGAATTACCATAATCTTATTAAATACATGTTACGATTTAACTGTAATGTGTGTGAGTTGTACAATAAAGGGTGAAGTGTAAATTAAACTTTGTGTGTCGTCTAAATCATTTATTCATCACACCACTAAGCAAGTTCAATAAATAATAATTATTGTAAGAAAAATTGAATCTAACAAGTGGGGTCAGAAGTGGAATCCGATCCCACGCCCGGAAAACCAGACTGCGAAAACACACACACAGTTTCAGTACTAAAAATATAGCACAGTTATAAAAATTGCACTGGCCATTATTACCAGTTCCTGGAAGTGAAATACGTTGTAGTATATAATTTCAATGTTTTTTAAAGGACCTGAAACAGGCCCAAATAAGGGTCCCAAGGGTCCCAGAGCATCATTTAGATTCCTGTCATTTCTATTTTTTGTATTTGAAAATAAAAACGACTTGTTAGAATTAGTATTATAAAGTATATCCTAACAAAATGGGGTACGTGAGGGTCTTCAATTTGGGCCCCGGACCCCATGAGACCCTAGCCCTTGTCTTGCTCAACTTTGTTGTTGTTTGGCTTCTTCTATTTTCTATTTTTTGTGGCGTGTTCAGACGCGGATCCAGAAAAAAAATTCGGTGGGGGGAGGCTGCCTCCATAATTGCCCATGTTAAATCCAAAATTTCGTGGGGTGGGGGGGCTCCGCACCTGCGCACCTGGGCAAGTTTATTTTATAAATTTACAACTCATATGTTAAGCGTGGCCTAATGCATTGACTATTATAGTTTTCGTTATATCACAGAAGTCAAGCTACGCCAAACGTAGTTTGTACTTGGTTGGTGACCGTTTTACATAACAATTACACTGCTGAGGTTAATTTATCTCGCTTTCCACATAGTGTAGAGATGCATTTGTGTGTGGTTCCCAATTTTAGACATCGTTTTGGTCCATTTATAAAAAGTAGAAGTGTCCGTCCTGACTGATGTTTTCCACAGTTACCCCAGTCTCACCTCAGCAAATTCTGGTGCACGTAACAGGCTATGGCCACCAACCATTTTCGTACATTTTCTCTTATCACAACCCTGCCGCGAGCTGTAGAAAAAAAAAAGACTGAAGCTCCAAATAATATGTGTATTATTTCAATTTTCCATGTTTTACATAAAACAAAAATTGCTAGCTTCAGGTTACAGACAGCATACATGTTAGTAGAGCAATGTCAATGACGACTGCATTAGAAAATAGAAGGTGCCAAACAACAACAAAGTTGAGCAAGACAAGGTCGAGGGCTCATGGGACCCGGGGCTCCAAATGAGATCCCTCACGTACCCCATTTAGCTAGTATGTACCTTGTAATACAGGCTCGGACTGGCCATAAGGCTGAGTCAGGGATCCCTGACTGGACCCTCATATTTTTAACACAGGAGGATAAGAAAAGTGGCCTGAGACCCCCTGAAAAATGGTCACTGCTGCTTGTAATGCCCATATGGCCCTGACTGGCCTCTAGCTTCCCAGTTTGAGCCTGTTGTAATATTAGTTCTAACAAGTCATTTTTAGTTTCAAATACAAAAAATAGAAGTGACAGGAAGCTAAATGATGCTCTGGGACCCTTGGGACCCTTATTTGGGCCTGTTTCAGGTCCCTTGATATACTTTGAAATTATATGCAACAACGTATTCTGCTTTCATGTAACTTGAAAGGATAAGCATTGCCATTTTTATTACTGTACTATATATATATTACTGATGCTGTAGTGGGCCCCTTACCGTTGAAACCCACTTGGGACCCTCTAAATTTTTGTTTCGGTATGAAACAAAAGATTACAAATGAAAGAGACTCGAAAAAAAAATACTTACGCACTGAAAGAGATTGTAAGTGTCAAAGTAGCAAAAAAAGCATAAACTGACTACATTATGTCCTAGCGATGCCGTACAGCATCACCTTTACTTTACATAGAATTTCACCAAGAAAATTATTTTGAAAAAAAATTAATTTTTCATTATGAAATGTAAAGGGGCATTCAAAAAGCCTTAAGGCCACATTTAAGGCTCAATAATTTAAGACCAGAAATTTTGGGTCTTAAAAACACGTCTAAAATCAAGCTTTAAATTATCGAGCCTTAAATGTGGCCTTAAGACTTTGTGAATGCCCCTTATGTAGGGAGCATTTTAATGAATGATTGAAAATTTTAGCATTTCTTTTAAAAAAGTTATTAAGGTATATTCACAATAACTTTTTGCAGAAGTTGTACTTCTCTAGAAGTTGAAGGGTTTAAATTTTTCGTGCTTATTTTTTATTGTTTTGTTTTTATCTTTTGTTAATGTTATTAATGTATTGTTTTGTATTGTAATTTTTAATAAATATAGGTAATTTTGTTTAAGCTTACTATACGTGTTGAATAATTGTATGTAACTCAGTTCCAATTGATAGGGCTTCATTTAAGGCCTTCGTTGGACTGCATTTGTAAAAAATTTAATAATAAGAACTTTAAAAAAAATATATATTATATATTGCCGTTACAGTCAAGAGTTGTTAATGGAACTTTGAAATTTTATACTCTGATATATTCAAGATATTGTTATGCATGACAATGGTGGCTAAATTGAAATTAAACATTTTCTTCAACCCTTGAGGGTATCCGAAACAAAAAAAAACAATGCTATTGTATCGCATTTCAATTTTCAACCTCATTTCTTTTATTCAGTGTGCTCCAAATTTATGTTTTAGGGATAAAAAATGAACTTTCTACATCAATTGGTGCTATTTTGGAACAAATTCAAGTAACCCTTATTGAAAATAATGTTTTAGCATCATACTAAATAATCAAAATATCTTCTTTCCGACATTGCCATTCAATTAGACACATTTTTTTACAGTAAAAAAAGATTTTAATTTTTTTACATCGGTTTACATTAAGAATTTGAATTTATTGGTATAATTTTCTACCCCTAATTTTCAAATCTGTTAAAGTGAACCGATTTAAAAAATTCAAAAACCGTTTCTGGGGTAAAAAAATGTGTCTGATTGAATAGCAATATAGTAAATAAAATATATTGGTTTATTTAAGAAGTGAAGACCAAGTTTGTCATTAAATAGGGTTTTCATTAATTTTAAAATAACATTATTGGGTTTACAAAGTACATTTACCCCCGTACCAAAAATTTGGTAAACATTAAGTGGCATTTTTTTCCATTGCTTTCTTGACGCTGGACTCTAGCGGGAACGTACTAGTGGGGTACCACCAAAATATAAACTACCACAGCATGGGCAATTTTTTTTGAAAGCTGAAAAAAATTAGTTTTTTCAAAGCTTTGTTATTCAGCTTTAAAAAACATATCACAACAAGTGGGTATCATTATTCGTTAAAAAAAAATAAAAAAATTAAGTATCTACCTGCTTTGAGGATATTCGCCTCAGCAAAATATCATACAAGTTTGCCCAGTGTTTCTGTGCCTGTAAATTTTTTTTAAACAAAAAAACATCTTTGCAACATTCATTGGAATGTTGAAAACACATTATGGCTACAAATTATTCTGTCAATGGCAGCAAACAATTTTTAAAAATTTAATAGTAAAGAAAGATATAGTGGTACCATACGGTACCGCTAGTACTTAATGGGTTTTAAAGCATTATACATTTAAAAATATTTACACATGCATAAAATATATGTATACTAGCAGGCTCAGATATAGAGGGGGGGGGCTGCAGCCCTTCCCTCCCCCCTCCTCCCCAAATAGTTGGATTTAACAAGGGCAATATAGGCATTTCCCCCCTCCAAATTTCTTTTATAAAATCGGCCTTAATGAGGAGGCTTCTCCCACCCCCCGAACCCTGTAAATTTTTCCTGGATTCGCGACTGTTATACAAGCATTCAAGGAGGAAAAAAAAATCATATTTCTACATATTTTTATTTCAAGATGCGCAGAGACTCGATCTGCGAGCTACATTCCCCAAGTTAGGAAAAGGGCTACCCCCTTCCCCCCCTCCCCCCGGAATTACCACCTGTTTAGTGTTTTCGTGGTGGGGGGGGGGGGGAAGACGTGTGGTACGGGCGGGATGGGCGTCGCGTGATGGTGCGACGGTTTTGTTCGTTGTAATTGTCGCATGCATAGCAGGGATAGGTGGCGCACGCGCAACTTCTCTTTGACCTGATGACATCACGGGTCACGTGGTCAACGGGCGATGACATCACATGCATGGCCAGCAGAACGACCATCACCTGCAAGCACAAACATGATTGTTAAGCCTTATTAATCTGAGAATAAAAGTGGTAAAATTTAATATGGGGAAAAATTCTTAAATAAATGTATATTATAATAATTTATATATGCCTGCATGTTTGAGAGAATTGATACGAAAGAAGAAAGCATCTTCTTCAAATTAAATATGTAAATTTACTAATGCCTTCTGATAATTAAGACTTGATTATTTTCAGAATTTTTTAACTGCTGAAGTATGAAGTGATGCGCTCTCGCTGCGCAACTGTTTGTCGCTAAGGTCCACCTTGCACTTGAAAATGAAGCAAAGTGTTTTTTTTTTAACTTTTCTCGGTTATAAATCAAGTAAACAATTTAAATCTTGAATTACCTACTTTATTTTTCAGTTTGAACCAAAGTTCCGTAAAGGAATTTTCCCTGAAAAATCTTATTGATAGTGAAAAAACAAATTCACGTTCTTTTTTTACATAGGTTTGGTATAGCGGGTGGGAACACCGAAAAATCAGCTGACTTGAAGCTTCTAAAATGCTCAACAAATTTGGTCGAGGACGGCGAGTGATATCGCTGATATTTGAAATTTTTCGAACAAATTTGATGAGCATATTTATTTATTTATTTATTTATTTATTTATTTATTTATTTATTTATTTATTTATTTATTTATTTATTTATTTATTTATTTATTTATTTATTTATTTATTTCACCCAAAATACAATATACATTACAAAGTTTTAATAATGGGTGCGGATTGAAACAAAGCACATGTACTGTATTTCATAATTCAGTGGTTACAAAATTCTGAAAAATATCATGCAATTAAGGCTTATAAGAAAACAGTTTTAGGTCCATATACATAATAGTTAATTTGAAGAATATGAGATCAAATTATGACTGTCTTTTTTCGTCTCAATTCTCTTATATCGACGTAGACAGTTGACATGCATAATTGACATGCAGGCACCAATTATTATTTGTGTTATTGTTTTAGAATTTGGAAACAACATATGTATCGTCCCTCATCCGTAATAATGAGAAATCTGCTTACCACGATTTCGTTTTAAGAATGAGCTTTCTGCTATTTCAGGTAAGCACAATTATAAGATGTAAAGACGGATTTAGATGGCGACAATTAAGGGCGATGCGACGCGATTTTGTCACACATTCAGCTGTGAAATCCTATGCGGAAGTGAATTCGCCATTGCGGCAGTGAATATTGCGTTAAATTACGATGCTATTTTTTTAATTGCCAAATTTGGCCGCCAATTTATGTTATAGCAAGTGCGCATTATTCGTTTTACGTTGCAGGATAGAAATCACCATGTGAATCCGCCTTTAAAAGGGATGAAATAAAGCTCATAATTGCGATCACCTGAAATACGATATCGTGGTATAGGCAGATAGCTCATTATTGCGGACAAGGGACGATAAATTAGCATGATACTGTGATGTTTTTATATATACAAGTTACTGTACTGGTAGCCAAAATTGTTTCAATCAAGAAATCCTTCAGAATCGAGAATTTTTGGGTCAACCATAACAGAATAATTTAATACGATATCAAATGCACTAATAAACATAACAAATTTCATATGTGTAACATACTGTAAATGTGTGGTAAAATTAATTATATATTTAAATAGTAATAAATACAGTATTAAAACAATTTTTATGTTATAGGTATAAGATTATGATAAGTTGTATGTACAGAGCAAAATGCTCATTGTTAGTAAAAAAAGTATTGTTGTGTAATGTCTGTCACGTGAAAGGAAAAACATGGGACGGTTGTTGATTTACATGTTAACTTATGGAAAATGACCGTTAATTATGAAGTTGACACCGTTGCCTAGCGCCAACAATGCCATTACGTTCTCTGCTCTAGTAGCAAAATTAGGCATTACGTCGTCCCATATATGTTTAACAATGAAAAAGACTTCATGCGACAGACATTATGAGCAATGGTCTGTTACAATCATTGTGCGAGTAGAGGACTTTGGTACAGAGGCGTTCTTCATGTATATGTACATCATGTATCCAAGCTTATGTATACTATATATTATACATAACATATACATAATATATAATATACTCCATATACTGTACACACTAAATTTTTAGATGCTGAATTGGTTTTCAGTACTTTTTGTCAGTACAAAATTGCTCCAGTCAGTACAAAATTTTCCAGTTTCGTCTTACATCCAGCACTTTTAACCTATAAAACACTTATTCCAAGTACAAATTTGGTACTGAAAAAAGAGAGTCAAAAAAAGTACAAAAAATTGACTCTCTTTTTTCAGTACCAAATTTGTACTTGGATTAAGTGTTTTATAGGTCAAAAGTGCTGGGTGTAAGACGAAATTGGAACAATTTTGTACTGACATAAAGTACTGAAACCAATTCAGCATCTAAAAATTTAGTGTGTATTAGATTCAATAAACAAATACAAATTCAGTTCTGCACGTTTTTATTATATACTTCTTATTACGGTTTGTTTTTAATGCAGAAATCAATAAAACGTTACATAATACAATAATTATTTTTCACAATCCCAGGAACAACTTTTACATTGAAAGTTTTTTGCCGCGCTTGCTGAAGGTACAATTACTTCTTTATAAGCCCTTCGTCAAACACCATATGATAAAAGTTAAGAGGTGTGATTGATATTTTATAAATTTATAGTTCTCGGATTCCGTTTGAAATATCAATCAGAAAAATAATTATAAAATTGCACACCTGCTATATATATATTTGTTTATTAAACTTAAAAATATGTCGATTTAGTAGAATTTTAGTAGTAAACATTAACCTCAGGAGCATTACCAAGATATTTTTGTCACACACTTTACCAAGGGTACGTGGGGGGGGGGGGGGGGGGGTCAAAACGACCCACTATTTAAATCACTTTCCCAAAAAAAAAGTAATTTAAGTTTTTCTCACTATTTATTTATTTATTATCATTATTTTTTTTTGTGGAAATACATTGACGGATGCCTAAGGATTACCAATTTTTTCAGAAGTTTTGGGTAATACTTCACACCTTATTCCTTCATTAAGAAAGTTAAGGGTTGGTATGACCCCCACTCCGTACCCTCTCCTCTAGTAATGCTATAATTAAATCGTATAGCCAATACAATGGACATTTTAAGGCAAAAACAAAGACAACACCTTTGATCGTTGACCTTGAAAATTGTTCAAAGTTATGGTTACAGAGATCAAAAGTTGTTCATTTAAACTGTTAATATACCACCATTTGCTGTTTGAAACTATCTTAAATTATAATTATATTATACAGTTTGCTTCTTTTTTTAAAACGTTTTGTCCAGCAGGGTCGTCGATTTTTTTTTTTTTTTTTTTAATTTCATTTTTTTTTTTTTTTTTTTAATTTCAGCAAAATGAATATTTAAACCATCATTACCTGGGTAAAGACAATATCATAATTATGTGAAAATCAAGAAATATGGTTGACCTTGCCAAACCTTGGTTCTTTACACGTAATTTTTTCAATATTTGTTATTTGTATTATACATCAATATTATAAATTCTTATTTTATTCCATAATATCAAGCAAGACCAAAGGAAAGAAATAAAAAGCACAGGGTTAACTTAATATTAAACACAGCTCACGGACGTCGCTAGGTACGTACCAGCAGGAGAATCTGCACCTTCATGGTCAGCTGTTGTGACTTCGATCTCCACTCAGACGAGCGATTTATAAAGACGGGACAGTCAGGGGAAGGTGTTACTCGGTATTTCCCAGCCTAGAGGTTGTCTGGTCAAAGACACCGAGGAGTGAGCACCGAACCAGTTTTGCCAGTTAGGCCAGGGATATTATCAGACACACTACAGTGTCAATGGCGAGTAACCATCCTGACGTCACCAACCCTTTGTCCTACTAAGAAACGATGGGGTGCACGTAAGATTCTATTTTTCGACCGCAAATTGTTAACTCCTTAAACATTTTATTTTTTTCAATTTTAAAATTACGTATGAAGTATCGATATCAATTTTTTTTTAATGCAGAAATGGATAGAGGGTGCAAAGGTATGCTACCCTGTTTTTTTTCAGATTTTTTACAGCCCGGCTGGGAACTATTTTTAAAAATTTATTGAAAGTCCTTTTTGTGTTAAGGAGCAGCGTCTCGTGACGTCACAAAAAGGACTTTCAATCATTTTTTTAAAAATACTTCCCGGTCTCAAACAAATCTGAAAAAAATCAGGGTAGCATAACTTTGCACCCTCTATCGATTTCTGCAATAAAAAAACTTGAGGCCTATACTCCATTGGCACTAACCTTTTACGTTTGCTATTATGAAAAATTTTTTATTAACCTCAGTTCAGTTTAATTAATTAAAGAGAGTCTGAAGAATTTTGGTAGTGTTTTGACTTCGAGCCGAAAAAACTTGCGCAGAAGGGTTGCGCGCCGATGCGCGGTGGTTGTAGTAAAAGTCAAAATCAGCAAACGAACATCGCTCAGTAACAGTTGGCGACCAGATTTTATGGTGGTTGCTTCTATACTATTTGGAGCATGGAACTATTGTTACCGAGGATAAAGCACAGACGTGGGACAGAAAAGAATTTTGTGGAGAGGGGAAGGGGGCTGCCTCCATAAGGCCAATGGTAAAAAATTGAGTTGGGAACTTGTCTATATTGCCCATGTTAATTCCAAAATTGAAGCGGGTTGCAGCCCCCCCCCCTAGCCTCCCCCTTGGATCTGTGCCTGGTCAAGCATTTAAAATGGTGATCATTTTTAAAACAGTTTCCCAGCATTTTCTGAACTCTAAAATATTATTAGCTGAACAAATTTTATTACCAGTATATTCCTTCACTTTTTACAATTTTTTTATAGTAATAATTGTAATAAATAATAATACGTACTAAAAAGAAAAAAAATTACAATTCCCTCCGTCTCTTAAAGAAAACCTTAAGGAATATAATTATACAATATCCTACCTCTAAATTAACGTGGGATTTCATTTCTATTTAGGGGCATACATGACCAAAATGTGTTAATTGCCCCAAAATACCAACGAATCAATCAATCATTTCTATAGCTTTACTAATTTCTTCGCGGATGTGTGGAATAAAATGTTGCAAATAAACTTTTATTAGTGCCATAAAATAATATAGTAAAATATACATTAAAAAACATACAAATATTTATTGTTATTTTTTTTAAAGCAATTTATGTAATCACAGAAGCACCTCAAAGTTAGTATTGCGTTAACTTTAATTCTTTTTACAAAATATTATGACTAAGTGACCTTCATTTCAGGTTGGCTGCTTTCCTCATGCCTCCCAGCATTCGTGTCTCCCTCGCTATGTTCATTGGAGAAAATAAACGAGAGAGAGAGAGTACTTGCTACTACCAAAGAGCTTAAATTGTAAAGAGATCGAACGCCCATGTTAAGGGCCCGATCTAGTAAAAACGGCCATAAGGAAAAAACAGCATTTTCCATCAGTTCTGTAAGGTTCAATATTTGCTTAAAAAAAAAATAAAAAATTTTATTTAAGAGAAGAGACTGGTATGTAGGGGGCCAGTCGATTTTTTTTTACACAAGTACCACCAATTAATTATTAATTAATAATTAAAAGTGGTAAAAGAGTGTCAACTTTGCTTTATCATAACACTTTAAAAAAAACGAATTTTATAAATGAAAATCGTCCAGCCCCCTATAAAAAATTGTCATCTTTCATTTGATGCGTGCTGAATGTGTTAATTTAAAAAATTAAATGTACTGGAACTGATAGACTAAAGTTACTTTTTTGCAATATCTAGTTCCTAAAACCGCTGAATGCAGCGCCATGCGGAATTGCGGAAATATGCGAAATACTGAACTATTATACAAGTGCGGCCGACTCGGCCGAGAGAGAGAGAGAGAGAGAGAGAGAGAGAGAGAGAGAGAGAGAGAGAGAGAGAGAGAGAGAGAGAGAGAGAGAAAGGGAGAGAGAGCTGAAAGAGAACAATAAAAGAATTCACCAGCCTGCAGTCCTCTTGCGCGCGGTCAACCACGGCCAGCTAGAGGTACCCGGCCCACTTCATGCTCCCCCATCCACCGAGCAGGTAGAAAGTTAGGAGGTACTTTTTTCTTTCCCTCATAAGACGTAATGCTAATGTAATGATTTTTTGTGAATAATTGAGATGCACTATGTTACTTTTATTGATATCATAATTTTGTTCGTCTCAAGAACTTTTATCTCGTTTTTATTATACTTAAATATGACCATTAGTTATCGTTTACCGAGCCATTTTCAAATGCATTAAAAATATAAAGGGGAAAACTAAAAGACATTATACCGGCAATTTTTTTCGCAATGACCGATAGACAGTAAGCCGCATTTGTCGGACTTCTTTGACAGTACTTATAACTTATAACACTACCTTATACCACATTTAACGTAATTTTTACATTTAACAGTAGTTACTCTATAATCAGTGCTCGCTTTATTTTTTATTATAGTTTTTATAATTAATACTTTTATTGTTATATTAATTATATAATATACATACGTGATGTATCTAGAACTGTCGAGTAAATAATAATATTATAGAAAGAGAGTAGTGAGGACTGAAAAGTCTCGCATGTTTATTAAATTGTAAAATCAGTCAATAATTAAAATCAGTATAAATATAAATTAGTAGCTTAAATAATATATTAATTTAATAAGATATTAATTACTGCTGAACTATTTAATCTATTTATCAAATACAGTACACAGAAAGTATATAGATTAAATATATGAAGCAATAAAGTATGCATTAACAGATGTTTTTAGAATTTAAAAAAGAAGTATTTAAAGATTAAACGTATTATAAAGGGGAAACAAAATGTATTCGCAATTTCATGTCGCCAGCAAGTTCTATACATATCTCCACACCTTATAGGTCCGGAGTATAATAGAATTCCAGACAGTCTCGACGCGGTGCATCAATGCTGTCAATCAATGTTATTTTGATAACAAAAATTGTCACATACTAGAAGTCATTAAACTCTACCAATTGTAAGGATGTTTTAGCATACGACCGTAATCTTGATGTCGAGTTTGATCCTG
This sequence comes from Siphlonurus alternatus, assembly GCA_949825025.1. NCBI lineage: Eukaryota > Metazoa > Arthropoda > Insecta > Ephemeroptera > Siphlonuridae > Siphlonurus > Siphlonurus alternatus. Next base: position 2,881,523 of record OX463779.1, on the reverse strand, counting down.
ATTATAATGCACTTGCCTATAAGTGAGCTTGATCGTGGTGGATTAAAAGTACCGAAAAAATTAGTGTTTGATGCCATAATTACTGCGTATAAAATATTTCTAGTCCTCTTATCTGATCAGTACGAGGAGGACTTTGTTTCAAGTGGTCATCAAAAGAGAATTATTATTTATCTCTTAAATGCCAAAATAGGAGAGTGCATTCCTGTCAATGAAATCTGTCATTGCGGGCTGGATTTAGTTCAATTAGTATCTCTGTGCTTCCCCCCAATTACAAATATTCTATTGAATAATTATACGAAAGTCAGAAATAATTCATTCCGAGAAGAAAAGGAAGCAGAAAGTAGGAAAAAAAAAGAGGAAATTGGATACTATGCAAAAGTGATCCAACTGCTAAATCACTACTTGTTAGGCTGGGTTATAATATTATCTGCAATAAAATATTAATGTTAAGTATGCAGTTATAAGTGTTATATTTTTTTGTGTCTATAGAAGTAGCAAACTAAATGTGTAAATAATGTAAATTAAGTTTTGATAGGCAAAATAGTATTGTTCATAATATTGAACAGAATAAAATTAAATTTTTAACAATTTCTATATATAAAATTTACAAAATGTTGTACAAAAATTTCAATTATTGTATTAAAAAAATAATGATTGAATATTAAACAAATAATATTTAGTATGCAGTGAAGTTAAACTGTTTTCTATATAAGAAAAGTGGATTTTCATGGGCGATTTCCAGCCTGCCACGCGACGCGAATAAAGCGCACTTGCTGTAACATTCATTGGCGGCCATATTGGGCGATTAAAAGAAAAAGAGCATCGTAATTAACGTGATTACCGGCGAATTCGCCGCCGCATAGGATTTCGCAGCTTTTACGTCAAATCGCGCCGCATTGCTTTTATTGCTCATGAAAATCCACCTTGTAACACATTATTATATAATATTATATTTTTTGAACAAAGTTTTGATACGCAAACTAGTATTGTAAATATTACTGTACGGTACAAATTACATTAAATGAATAAATTAAACGCAAATAATTGTTTGTAAGATACTGCTAAGTATTGTGTATTTTTATTAAATAATTTGATATTGTTTTGAAAAATGATTTACTGTAAAAACAAACACTGCTCTATAAATATGGAAACAAAATAAGCTAGTTTTATTATTTGTACGAATTTTTATGTGATATTGTATTGTTAATTCATAAGATATTGTGTGTCAATAATTACTTATGAAATACTGCTTAAAGGGACAGGGGACCTTAAAAATAAGTATTTTTTTATGTAAAAGTTACTCACTACTGTAACTGAATATGAATACCTGCCGCACGCCGGTGGCGAGTGCCTCAGGATAAACGCCCAGCGAGTAACTGAAGTGTGGATTGCTGACGTCAGCAATCATTTGTATAATTTTTTTATATTTTTCCATATATTATGTATATTTTTTATGTAATAACTACTTTGAAATCATGATTGTTTATTAGTAAAAAAAAAAGTGCATAAATATTTTTGTTTTATTTTTATATACAAGTATTATAATTTTATAAACCTCTGAAATATAAAAGTTTTTTTCAAGGTAATATTATTTTATCAATTTAACAATTAAATAACAGTTCAGCGACTAACAACTGTATAGGAAACTATAAGCATATTCAACCTCAAGTTGCTAAGAGCTAAGAGGCATTACATTTTTTCACCAAAAGGCACTTTAGTTTCAAGCTTTACATTATCTTGAGAATAATTGCATTAAATTTTAAAAAATATGACAGCCTTGAGAAAATGTGGGAGAAAATTATTGAGTAATTTTAAAATTTTTAGCTTTATTAGTTTCTTAGTAATTAATTCACAAAAGAACGTAATTTTACACAGCTAACATCCAATCCGAAAGTGAAAGTACCTCCTAGCGCAGGTATAAAATTTTCGAGACTGAGGCCGGGTATCTAGCTGGCCGTGGGTCAACCCTTCCCCAAGCCTTATCTTGCTTTATAATACCATCATTGTCTCGCTCCTAAGCTCTATCTTTGCTTCTAGCTTGACTTTGAAGAGAATTCAGTATATTGTTATGCTGTAGTATACAGTATAGGGTCATCTGAAGGTGCATTATTGCCTAGAATAAAAAAAATAAAATGACTTTTTGAGCTTTCAAATCTGTATCCATGGTATGGTGGCTACATGGATATCAGTGACGTATGTATACAGCTGTAAAAGCGAAGGGTTGTTGCCCAATGTGGTGGTTGGATCCAATGCTTGTATGTAAAATTTAAAAAATTAAAATTTTATTAAAATTGTTTTTGTGATTTATCACTGAAATTTGTAAATATAAATAAATCGAGAGAAAATGTGTATTTGTTAATTTTTTGCAGTCCTCTTGCGCGCGGTCAACCCTTCCCCAAGCCTTATCTTGCTTTATAATACCATCATTGTCTCGCTCCTAAGCTCTATCTTTGCTTCTAGCTTGACTTTGAAGAGAATTCAGTATATTGTTATGCTGTAGTATACAGTATAGGGTCATCTGAAGGTACATTATTGCCTAGAATAAAAAAAATAAAATGACTTTTTGAGCTTTCAAATCTGTATCCATGGTATGGTGGCTACATGGATATCAGTGACGTATGTATACAGCTGTAAAAGCGAAGGGTTGTTGCCCAATGTGGTGGTTGGATCCAATGCTTGTATGTAAAATTTAAAAAATTAAAATTTTATTAAAATTGTTTTTGTGATTTATCACTGAAATTTGTAAATATGAATAAATCGAGAGAAAATGTGTATTTGTTAATTTGCACTTTTTTTAAAATAACCAATTTACCTTTCCTTTATTTATATTGTTTGATTGTTAATTAAATGAAAATATTAATTTAATAACACATTTTGTGACATTTACTATACTTTTACAAGATGTAATAATCGTATATATTTTTTTATTTAATTTTCAATATTCATATACACAAAAAAAATTACTGTCTTAGAAACTTGGCGCAATAGAGAAAATTCATTTAGAAAAGAAGGTCCTTGCTGACGTCACAGCTCACAGCCCGCCCCGATTAGCATTGAGTTGTGACGTCAGCATGGACTAAATTTCTTACTTTGCACCGTAAGCTGCGAGGCTTTGTGGGGCGAAAAAAGCGCACTTGCAGTAAAATCGTATGGCAGCCATATTGACGAGGAATAATCAATCGCTTTCCCGAAGTGATTTAATCACGCCTCGATATTTCCTCTACAATATGGCCATCATACGGTTTCACTGCAAGTGCGCTTTTCTCGCCCCGCCAAGCCTCGCGTGACGTCGCTGCATGGAAAATCACCTTTACATGGCACTTTTAAAGCAATAAAAAAGTGTTAAAGTGTTGCTTTCAAAATTCTAAAAAAATTATAATAATCCTTATAGTCATCCACACGAAAGAAAAAGTCAATTTTTCTTTAACATGTAATTCATTTCGACTCCCCCTAGCAATTATCTCCCCCTAGTAAAACGTGTAAAAAAATCACTTGTTAATGCTATGGTTTATTATAATAATATGTTATTGGAAAATATTGTCAAAATATCATTGTTATGACGTCACAATAAGAAGGTATAGCCATTCAGAACAGTCGATACTGTACGTTAAAATTACAATGAACAACATACATGGCATGAATTTTAATAAATCAAGGAAATGGTACTCCGATGTTTGTCATATTTTCCAAGTCAATGTGGAACTGTTATTAAAGGCATACAGGCCTCAAATTAAAACTTTGAAAGTCACAGAGAGTTGCTTGACTTGACAATCAATATTTGGATTATTTTTTTTCATGCGCGATGCAGTTGCATGAGCGGGGGCTGCAAAGTATATAAGGATGCAGGTCCTTGATGACGTCAAAATGATGTCAAAAAACATGGCAGCGTATGTATGCTTGTGCTTTGTGACGTCATTTTGACGTCATCAAGGACCTGCATCCTTACTTTGCAGCCTCTGATCATGCAGCTGCATCGCGCATGGAAAAAATAATCCAAATATTGAATGTCAACTCAAGCAACTCTCTGTGACTGTCAAATTTTTAATTTGAGGCCTGTATGCCTTTAACATTGAAAGTGGTATACCACATCTCCAGGAAGCGTTTATTTTAATGTAAATATCCATCCCTTTATTGTTATTTTTTTTTAAATTTTAGGTAACCGCCTAAATAGTTGTTAAAGTATTATATTATAGACTTCATTACCATGCAGTATACCAGTAAGAACATGCAAAGAATATAAAATATAAGGTACATATTATTAAAAATGAACAAGCAGTGACCAATGCAGCTCACGGACGTCGCTAGGTACGTACCAGCAGGAGAATCTGCACCTTCATGGCCAGCTGTTGTGACTTCGATCTCCACTCAGACGAGCGATTTATAAAGACGGGGCAAACGGCGGAAGGTGTTTCATATAAAATTGTACCTCGGTATTCCCAGCCTGGAGGTCAATGACCCAGAGCCACTAAGAGTGAGCACAAAACCTGTTTGTCATCAGTGCATTGGCAGGTTGACCCTCCCACATGTTGAGAGAATTTATCTCTGAAATACATCTTTAATGATTAATCGCAGTTACTGCTGCATGGAGTCAAAGAATATTTCCCTGCAAACGAATCGAATGAAAGAAATTTAAAAAAAAAAAATTGAGAATATTCTAACACTTAATACGTGGTTTGAGCAAATTCAGTCTTGTAGTTTTCTTACAACAGCTCCATTTCTGGTTTTCGTCCATAAGGTCAATGTTAAACTTCTACCTCAGTTTTTACAAAACTGATAAGATATATTCGCTTAAAAATTTGTATGCCACCTATTGATGGTGGGTTCTTCCCCTGCAAGTCTTGTTGCATTCAGGCGCTACGATTACGAGATATCAACCTACTGAGATTCATACTTCATTTATTTAAAATATTATTATTAGGTACATTGTTTTAGCAATGAATAAAAATATTGCACATTTGATCTGAATAATTCACACCAAACAACTAAATTTGTAAATAACTTCAATTTGACGATTTTTTTTTATTCTGATTTTTTGTAATATTTAACAAAAAAATATCACTTTATAGGTCATGATTGGTGTAATATTTATATGAGAAAACTGCTGTGAAAATACAGCATGTATGTACTTTTTATTAGTAATATTGCTAACTCAAATACCGGTCAGTACTCCAATTGGGTTATTATGTTGTTGCTATTATCTATTTATTTTTTTCTCTATAATATTCCCTCCAATGTAATTTGTCCCAAATAAACAATTATTATTATTAATTAATTTTTTTTTAATGAAGGCATATTGTCATTCAATTAACCTTGTTTGATGACTTCAATATTTTAATGTTTAATCTCCTAAATTGTGTACCACAATCTTGTATTGAAACAGTAATAAGAGAGTTCGTGCATTAAGATCGTTTTGCAATTCATAACAATTATATATTTGATTTGTAAGCTACAACTTCTAGTTTTATCGATTTTCATAAAAAAAAAAGGATTCTACACATCCTCAGACACGTAGTGATATGTGTAGTACATGCAAGTGTTAGTGACGTGCACGAACGCTAAGTGACCATCGCAACATACTATACACACACAGAATAAGGATTACATCGAACACCAGCAAAGGTAAAAGTCCAAAAAGTGAAATAAAATAAATTAATAAAATTTATTATGAATATCCTTTGCACGAAAAAGTTATTTACTAATAAGTAATAACAAATATCGACTTATGCAAATGAAAGAATTGTTATCGTTGTTATAGCATTAAATATCGTATTAAATTATTTTATTAATAATACTGTCGAAATACATATTATATACACTCTCGCAACGAAGTGTTTCTGAAACACTTGTCTGAAACGGTTAAAGTGTTTCGTTTGCGACTTGAAACACATTTCATGTTTCAAGCCAAAATCGTAAGTGTTTCGCTGGCCTTTTTCCGTTTCATTGTGAAACACTTTAAATGTTTGAAACACTTAAAGTGTCTCGCTTTGGTGAAACACCAAATGTGTTTCCAAATTTTTGACCAATAAGGGAGAACCTCCCACCAAGCCAGTTTGTTAGCAAGATGGATGCTGGTAGCGTCATCATGCACGTGTTGGTGTCAAAAAATCATTAAAATGTAGCTTAATTAATTCCAATAACTTTTAAGTAATGATTGCAGAGTTACCGTGAAATATCAGTAAATCATTTTAACAATAGTCACAAGTGATAACGTTAGTATATAATTTTGATACAGTTTAGTAATTACATGTGCCCTCTCTGCCAAATTTCCTATAACGATCACCTAAGGTAATTAAATTTTATTTCTTATAATTATATTTCATTATCTATATTTGTATTAATTATAATGTTTCATTACTACGTTCATGTTACCTGGAGCTAATAAAGTGCAATATTTTGTGTAATTTTGAGTGATTAACGAATTTATTAATATTCATTGGCGGCACTAACCAAATCCTCCTCCGCGCGCACAGCGGGAGTCCTCCGCGAAAGGGATCCCTCCGAATCCGAAACACTAAATGTTTCTCAAGAATCGAAACACGTAGAAGTGTTTCGAAAATCGAAACACTTCCATGTGTTTCAAATAAGGGGGCATCCGGTGAGACACAAAAAGCGTCTCGTTTCGAAACAATTCGTTGCGAGAGTGTATATTACTATAATAAGCACAACAACATTATCTACAGTCTGCAGTACAAATTTTTATTATCATGTATTTAAAAATATATGTAACGAAATCATAAGGAAGTAATACGTTTTAAATTTCCTCAGCTCGGAATTCCCCAGCCCCACAGCGAGAACTGATCACGATATCAGCCACTATAACATTGGGCACCAGACCTGTTTGACATAATTATGATTATATTCAGCGTGTCGTCAGGTAAAGTCACAGGTAGAATTAGCTAACACCGTACATTGTATGCTGGAAGATGGAACATTGTCAACCGATCACTGAGGTCAAGCTTAGTCTAGCGTGATTAGCAGTGGAGTGGTGACCATTTTATAACAATTGCCAATTTTATATATTCCTAAAAATAAAAAATAAAACCAGGCACTTGACACAGGGTTAGAATAGAATAGAATATTTTTATTCGACCACTGGCGGTAATACAGTGGCAAAAAAATTGCCACAATACAGCATAAGTCTTGTCAAATTTTTACATTTAAAACATAACACATACATAGCACTATGACAGCAAGATCCTAATATAAAAATAAAGGACAAACAATATCAATCTATTTTTTACTTCAAAGTCACAATGAATATTTTCTTATATTATTTGATGTTGTAATATGTTGATGTTGAGGTTATGCGCCTCTGATTCATAATCGGATGGTCGTGAGTTCGATCCCAGGCACCACTAAACTTTTTACAAGTGGTGGTTGCTAAAGAACACCCATTCGTGCATCCGGGAGGTGATTGATGGCATCCTCCATTAATTGCCGACCATCCTGACTGAGGTTTCCATGGTTTCCTCAGTTACAACCAGGCGAATCCTGGGATGGATTGCTTAGGACATGGCCACCCGGGGCCACCCTGGTCTGGAAGGGACCCTCAAAAGTAGGATATAGGAAGAGCCGGGAGTTTAAATTCAGTCACTTAATTGTGGCCAGTGCGCTACAACAGGGTTCAGTTGAAGCAAAAATAAATGAATACGTCGAACTGGCTTTCATATTTTTTTTCTGTTTTTAAAAACTACCTCATAATATGTACAAAAGAAAATGATTTGATAGTTTAATGCGTAGACAATATTTTAGGTTTTTAAGATGCACAAGCTAGCTTCTATTTTTACCTCCACACAGTAGTGGAGCATGATAATGGAGTATCGACCTCATTTTTTTATTGCAGAAATAGATAAAGGACGCACAGTTATGCTATGCTACCCTGATTTCTTTCAGATTTTTTGGAGCCCGGGAACTACTATTAAAAAAATACTGAAAGTCCTTTTTGTGACGTCACGAGACACCGCTCTTGCTGCCTCGCTGCCTCAACTTGCTGCCTCATGACGTCACGAAAAGGACTTTCAATATTTTTTTTTAAAAAATAGTTCCTGGTCTCTAAAAAATCTGAAAACAAATCAGCATAGCATAACCTTGCACTTACTATCCATTTCTGCAATAAAAAATTGAAGTCGATTCTCCATTTAGGTACAGAAAATATGAAGAAGGCAAACATTCCAACTACCCGAACTGTACAACTCAATTAAGTACGAACCTCTCTCTCTCTCTCTCTCTCTCTCTCTCTCTCTCTCTCTCTCTCTCTCTCATCTCTCTCTCTCTCTCTCTCTCTCTCTCTCTCTCTCTCTCTCTCTCTCTCTCTCTCTCTCTCTCTCTCTCTCTCTCTCTCTCTCTCTCTCTCTCTCTCATCTCTCTCTCTCTCTCTCTCTCTCTCTCTCTCTCTCTCTCTCTCTCTCTCTCTCTCCTCTCTCTCTCTCTCTCTCTCTCTCTCTCTCTCTCTCTCTCTCTCTCTCTCTCTCTCTCTCTCTCTCTCTCTCTTCTGTCTCTTTCTGTTTGACCGGCAAATCGAGGGAGGGGGGATATTTTGAAGAAAAATTGGATCGACCGTGCTCATTGAAATGTCTCCTACAAAGATGCAAAAAAGACGTTTACTGTAGGTCTACCTAATTATATAAGGTAAGTTAACACGCCCAATGCTAAAAATTCATATTTTTACACACATGAAAATTGTGAAACATATAATCTTAAAATGCTCTCCTCTATACATCCCTTATTAGTAGCTACAATATCAGGTATACAAATTTGAGTTAGTTTTTGAGTTATGAATATATTTTTACTATATAATACAACATATATGGAGAAATAGAAATTTCATGTTACATTGGACAACATTAAAAATTTATGAGTTAAAACTAGCTCAAATTTGTATACCTGATTTTTAGCTACTGATAAAGAATGTAGAGGATAACATTTTTTTTTTTTTTTGTTTTTTTTTCATAATTTTCATGTGTGGGATTTTTTTAACATTGGGCGTGTTACCTTATACCTTTTGTATCAGTAGCTCAACCGTCCATAGGTTTCTCTTCGCCACCTCCACGATCAAACCCATGGACATTAATGGTTCTTATATCACTAAATTTTGTAGGTGTTATTATACGTATATACTATTGGCTTATAACATTCAAGAAGGAGACATGTTGAAAAGAAAATCACACATGTATTTTTTCATTTTTTGTTTATTTTAAAAAGCATACAGATACTCAAACTGCATGCGCTACATTCTCCAAAATACTGCAGGGTGTCCATTTGTAGCACCTATAACTTCTCTCTTCCAGGAAGGACGAAGACCCCTCCCGGCCAGATCCAAGGCGAAGGAAGGGGTGGGGGGGGTGGGGGGTTGAATGGGTGAAGTGCTCCGGGGAATGAAACAATTTATGAATTCTTAATTCTGATATAAGTGATCTATGTAACCTCACAGCCAGAATGATTGCAATGGCACGGAGAGCGGATGCATACGCAGGGTCGCCAGTAGGACGGAATCGCCAAAGTGTAATTTTCAAAGTGTAATTTTCAAAGTGTAATTTTCAAAGTGTAATTTCGTCACGTGGTCAACGTCACGGGTAAAGTGGTCAACGGGCGATGACGTCACGTGCACAGCCAACAGAACGACCATCACCTGCAAGCACAATCATGAATGATAGTATATAGGGACCGGATTTTTAAGCTGTAACGATTTTTAGAAATTATTAGCACATCAAATCTAATGAAAGATGTCTACGAATCATGCATTTTTATGGCCAAAAATATCATCTTTTTTACAGCTTAAAAAGGTTTATTTTAGGGGTTACGGCTTAAGCCAACAAAATGTGGTTTTTAAGGCTTAAAATGCACTTTTTCCTCAAAATGCAGGAAAATACGATCAATGGACAACATAAATTTAATTTTTTTTATTACAGTAATGAATAGAGGGTACCAAATTATGCTACTTTGAATTTTTTCAGATTTTTTTTAAACCGAGAACAATTTTTAAATAATTATTGAAGGTGCGGCCACGCCCCCTGTTGGCGTCAATATCCTTTCTATTAAGGATTCAGGGGTGCCAACACTTACAAAACTTTCAATAATAAAATTTTTTAAAAATAGTTCCGGGTCTCAAAGAAATCTGAAAAAATTCAAAGTAGCATAATTTGGTGCCCTCTGTTCATTTCTGCAATAAAAAATTTTCATGTATGTTGTCCACTTTGATTCAGTAAGAACGTAATGTATTTAGTAAAAAAAAAAAAAAAAAAAAAAAAAAAAAAAAAAAAAAAAAAAGTAAAGTTGTATAATGCCGCGACTTTTTTTCTCATGGTGGCTTTAGTTACTATGGTGCAGTCCCGATCGCCAATTTTCACCTTTTGTGCGTAAACTTGTCCAATTTTATCCAATCACCGAGCGTAATTGCTGTCACGTGACAATAATTTAGGTATTTACAAATGTAAATAATTCTATTGTAAATAAATATTTTAAACATATTTTATGGTATTATCTTTGCAAATATGCAATAAATACCAAAAACCGTATATCAGGCTTACATAACTTTTAACAGCTTATTGCAGCTGAATTTGCATAATTATTAGAGGTTAATTAAGCGCTTAAAATAAGATTTTTACAACTTAAAAATCCGGTCTCTACATCTTCCTATTCATATTTCATCTTTATAATTTCACACATATAGTCAAATTAATTATTCCTTCCCTAGCCAGAAGTGTGACGTTTGCAGCTCTTCTTTTTGTAATTCAGTTTTGTAACTTTACAGAGTGTTTTGTAGTAGAATTACTGAAATTGTAAGGCTGAAATATGAATAGGAATATCAGAAACTGCACACTTCCGGCTATTTCCGGGTGAAATATTACGTAAAGTTTATTAAATGTAGTATATGACGCTCTGATGAACACAAAAACAGATGCAGTACAAATTTTTATTATCGTATAATATATTTAAAATTAATTTCAATAAAATCATAAGGAAGAATGTTTTACATTTCCTCAGCTTGGTATTCCCCAGCACGACAGCAAGAATATTGAGGAGCCACGAAGAGTGAGCACCGAATCTGTTTGTCATAATTATGTTCATATTAATAATCAGAGTGTCGTTGCGTCAGATCACAGGTGGAATCTGCGACACGGGATATATTGTAAATTGGAGAATGGATCATTTTCAACCGATCACTGAGGTCAAGCAGTGGGATGGTGACCATTTTTTATACAATAATGGACAACATACATGAACAGTTTTTTATTGCAGAAATGAATATAGAAGGCACCAAATTATGCTACTCTGAATTTCTTTTTTTCAGATTTTTTTGAGACCCGGAACTATTTTTAAATAATTATTAAGAGCTCTGTAAGTTTAGTTGGCACCCCTGAATCTTTAATAAAAAGGATATGACCGAGACGGCTATTGACGCCTCTAGGGGTCGTGGCCGCACTTTCAATAATTATTTAAAAATAGTTATGGGCTTCAAAAAAATCTGAAAATATTCTGAGTAACATAATTTGTTATCTTCTATTTATTTGTGCAATAAAATTTGTTTATGAATGTTGTCCATTACCGATTTTCTATACATGCAACTATTATAATGCTGAATGGATTTTAATATTTCACTTTAGGTTAAATATTTTCAATAATTACCTCAAATAGTTATAAATTTATTTTCTATTTTTAATCAAACTCTATTTATATAGTACTTTATACTTATCTACATGCTACTTTGAAACCCTGAACCTTCAGAAACCCCAACTTGAGCGTTTCGAGGGCTCTTCCGGAATGGGGGCGACTACGACCTTGGAATACATCCCGGCATTTGCCTGTGACTGAGGGAAACGTGGAAACCTCAGCCAGAGGATGGACGCTACAGCTTTTGTCAATGAACCGGAAGTGCAAATTTCCAAAGCCAGAGGAAAAGCGCAACTACACTCTCGCAACGAAGTGTTTCTGAAACACTTGTCTGAAACGGTTAAAGTGTTTCGTTTGCGACTTGAAACACATTTTCGTGTTTCAAGCCGAAATCGTAAGTGTTTCGCTGGCATTTTCCCGTTTCAGAAACACTTGTGAAACACTTTAAATGTTTGAAACACTTAAAGTGTCTCGCTTTGGTGAAACACCAAATGTGTTTCCAAATTTTCGACCAATAAGGGAGAACCTCCCACCAAGCCAGTTTGTTAGCAAGATGGATGCTGGTAGCGTCATGCACGGTGTTGGTGTCAAAAAATCATTGAAATGTAGCTTAATTAATTCCAATAACTTTTAAGTAATGATTGCAGAGTTACCGTGAAATATCAGTAAATCATTTTAACAATAGTCACAAGTGGTAGCGTTTGTATCATTTTGATACAGTGTAGTAATTACATGTGCCCTCTCTGCCAAATTTTCTAACGATCACCTGAGGTAATTAAATTTTATTTCTTATATTTCATTATCTATATTTGTATTATATAATGTTTCATTACTACGTTCATGTTACCTGGAGCTAATAAAGTGCAATATTTTGTGTAATTTTGAGTGATAAACGAATTTATTAATATTCATTGGCGGCACTAACCAAATCCTCCTCCGCGCGCACAGCGGGAGTCCTCCGCGAAAGGGATCCCTCCGAATCCGAAACACTAAATGTGTCTCAAGAATCGAAACACGTAGAAGTGTTTCGAAAATCGAAACACCTTCATGTGTTTCAAATAAGGGGGCATCCGGTGAGACACAAAAAGTGTCTCGTTTCGAAACACTTCGTTGCGAGAGTGTATTTACCCCTGGGTGAGAAACGTGGTTTTTGTTGAAAAAGGTTACCATCCAACTACTAACCACGCTCGGCGTTGCTTGACTTCGGTGATCTGACGAGACCCGGTCAAGCGCACTGCGCCACACCTCCCACATACATATAGTTACAATACGTACCAAAACGATTAAAGTAAAAAATTTTGTATGGTAATTAGTTCTTTTCGGTTCTAAAGAAAACTAGCAAGCAAGCAATTCCCGACCTAATATTTTTTCTGTACTAACTTCCTTACAAATTGCATGGAATAAATTTTAGCAATTATACATTCTTAGACATACAATGCCATGTAACGTAAATCAAATAAAATATTTATTGGTTTAATCAAAAGAGCTGCAAATAAAAATAAACCGAATTTTTATGTAACTTATTAAAAAAATAAAAAATTGTTATAATTCAAAAAATAAATAAGAAATACAATGAAGTAACGACCTCATTTTTTTATTGCAGAAATGGATAGAGCGTGCAAAGTTATGCTACCATGATTATTTTTAGAGCCCGGTAACTATTTTTAAAAATTTATTGAACGTCCTTTTTGTGATGTCAAGAGACGTCGCTCCTTAAGAATTGCCGCCGTGTAACGTCACAAAAAGGACTTTCCATAATTTTTTAAAAATAGTTCCCGGGCTCAAAAAAATATGAAAAAAATCAGGTTAGTATAACTTTCCACGCTTTACCCATTTCTGCAATAGAAAATTTTGAGGTCGATACCCTAATGCTCGCAATGTCTGTTGAATTTTAATTTTCAGGACAGCATAATATAAATGTTATCAGCTATACACTAATGTGCGACCCTGTATTGATTTAAATAATTAATGCTTATAATATTGATTAAAATTCATAAACTTTAGATTAGAACTGATCAATATATTTTTTTTTCTTATGGAAATGAAAGTTATTTTATTAATGATATTGATTTATGAACTGCCAAACATTTGACTGTAAATAAATTATAGAATAGAATTTTTTTTTAATCATTAGATTACACATATTAATATTGAGTGGGTGTCATATTTAACTTGGTTATGGTCGTGTACTGTACCTTCGTCAAATTTCGTATTTTACAACGTTGCCACATTGCCGCGCAAAATTTCAAACACTAGAGCTGCTTGTGAGAGTTGCTCGCTCGCTGCTGCTGGGTGTGCTCATGGCAACATTGGTCTGCCTTGCTGCGTTGCCAAATGTAATAGACCATAATGGCCCGCTTTTTTTATGAGCTAAATCGAAAGAGGGTAAAAAATTATGCTGCTGTGATTTTTTTGCGAATTTTTTGCGACCTCAAACATCTTGAATTTAATTATTATAATATTAATTTTCAGCACTCCTTACCTGCTGGACATCCCTTACGTCATTACATTCTTTGACGCGATGTATAGCAGCTTCCGTGAGTGTTTTTTTAACAGGTAATCATGGGTAAATTACGTAATTCCCGGCGCCACCTGGGCGCCGCGTAGTTTGAATATGATTCGACGAACTCAAATATGCCCGCAACTTTATTAGAATCAATTCAGTGTACACTTGTAATATTTGAGTAAATTTTAAACTTCATTTACTTAAAAGATTAGGAAATTTATATACGAACTAACCAATATTTATGGTATACAACTCTGAAGTGATAGGAAATACCTTGAAATCTTAAAAAAAAAAAAACGTACCTGCCACGATCGACGATAACAATTTTTCAAAGAGCAACCAATGCACTTAAATTGCTCACTTTGGCACTAAACATTCGTTGAAACTGTAATTAAATATTAAATTTGCACCAATCACTATATATGTTTCTTCATTAAAATTTTGTTTATTGTAACATCACGGAAGAGATATACTAGTTCAGGACTAATGAAGAATTCACCTTTTATATTACTACGAAATTTTGATATTTTGGTTTAGAAGCGAAATTACGAACAAATAATAATGTCTCGTCACATTTTGCTTTAACAAGAAAAAACAGAGCGGACTTTTCTATTCAACTGGAGATTATGAAACCAAGGCAAGACAAAATAAAAAATGTTTCACTTCAAATGGGCTGCACTTTCAATGATTTTCTTTAAACGTACATCATGAACTAAAAAACTTGAAAAATGTATAAACGAAAATTTCTATTGTATATTTAAGTATTTATATATTTTTTTATATATGAAATAATTTATTTTTAGTATAATTTTTTTATCCATCTAGAGTTCGCATCAAAGTCGTACCAAAGTGAATACTTTTTTTTTTTACATATTCGGGTACCTAAGAATAATTTTGGGATCCTGTGTATCAATATTTTCGTACGATGTCTAATTAATTTAAAATTTATGAATCAGTTTAAAAGTGAATTCAAAAAACGTTGGTTCATGCAAGACGGTTGAAGAACTGGTAGTGAACGGTGAACGAACGGGTAGTAAACAGGTAAAGAACGGGTTGGAACGGGTGAAAAACGGGTAAACCTTACACTATCCGTTTTTCAACCGTTTAAAACCCATACATTTACCGTTCAATGTCAGTTCAAGAATTACTACCAATGATGTGTAGAAAAAGAAATTACCCTCACTACCCTGAATTCTAGGGATTCAAGAGCTGAATTATTTGAAAATGTTTTAGGAATAAAGTGCATTGAGAATTTACTCTCTTTTAAAGGTACACAAATTATAAATTTTTCCTTAGAAAATATGTCTTTCAAAAATAGTAAAGAAAAAGGAAACTTATACAGTCTAAAATCAAATTTGTTTTTTCGTAAAGTAAACTGTGTTTATACTATAGGCCTAACTGATTTAAATATTTTCAAGTAATAAATATCAATAAATTTGTATTTTTACTTAATTATTTGACAGTTTTCCTAAATCGTTGAAACATTTAATTGATTAAGTTTGCATTAAGTGGTACAGGATTTAATATTTTGGTATTCATCTGGCAAAAGAGCATAAGTGGCTAAAATTTTGAAACGTGGTTTTTTGCACAGTACTGTACTTTGTGACGTATCCCATGATATTCTAGAAGCATTTTGTCACCCCACCACTCTAACTACGTTATTTTGTAACTTTAAGTTCAAAAATTTAGGAATTTTTGTGACTCGCTCTTTCTCAGACGAGTCTGGCAAAACGAGCTAAGTGGCTCAAAAATCTTGCTCATGAGTCTGGCAAAACAACTAAGTGGCTCAAAAATGTTGTTCATGAATCTGGCAAAACGAGCTAAGTGGCTAAAGGCTGCTCACGAGTCTGGCAAAACAGTTTAAGTGGCTTCTCGTAAATACAATAATTATTATTAACTAAAAATTTTAACTTAATTATTGAACAATAATTTAATTTTTTTTTGTATAGATGCTACTTCTTAATACATGCAGGCTTTTATCATTACAATGAGGTACTGACCAGTATTTGAGTTAGCCTAGTAGTAAAAAAAGTAATGTGAATTCTATGAAGAACGAGCCCTATGACAATTTGCTGATTTTTTATTAACTTCTAAAACTTTTTTTGATGACGTCACAAATTTGCTTCCTTAATGTGAAAATGCGTCAGTTAGAGTAGAGTGAGCGATTTCATTTTTTGGAATATTTTATTTTCTAAATATAATTTAACCTGCCTTCTATTGAAAAATAAAAACCAAAAAATTCCATCACACAAAAATTCACCACAAAAATTTCCCAAATTTGGTTTTTCGGAGCCCTTTAACATGCATCCTTATGGAACAGAAAACAGCTTTTTACTCCAATTTCGTACGAACTATGGTACCAAGTAAAAAATACGTACGTAATCTATGATAAATTCTTTAATGGATTCAAAAAAAAAAAAAAATACGGAGCCGTTTTACGGATGGTAACCACGGCCTGTTACGCGTCGCAGCATTCGCTGAGGTGAGACTGGGGGAACCGTGGAAAACCTCAATCAGGACGGACACAATTGCCAGATCCCATACTTAATATTGAAATATATCCAAAACTTCACTTGCAATTTTTTAGGTGCTAGAATCACGATAGTGAAGGTTTTAAATTCAATAACTTTTCGTTTTAGCAATGTTGAAGTGGAGTGAGTGATTTCATTTTTTTTAATATTTTATTTTCTAAAAATAGTTTTATTCGCCGTCTATTGAAAAATGAAAACCAAAAAATTCCATCTCAAATAGCTTCACCACAAAAAAATCCCAAAGTTGATGTTTTGGAGGCCTTTAACATTGCATGCATACTTATGGAACAGAAAACAGCTTTTTACTCCAACTTCGTCTGAACAATGGTACCAATTAAAAAATACGTACATAACCTATGTTGAATTCTTTACTGGATTTACAAATAAAAAAATAATAATAAATACGGAGCCGTTTTTCCGGAAAAAAATCTTGAAAATCCTTATGGGAAATAACCCGCAAAAATTTCAATATATTTTTTCGGATCAACGGCTCCGCAATTTTTTTTTTTTTTTTTTTTTTTTTTTTTGAAAATCCAGTAAAGAATTCATCATAGATTATGTACGTATTTTTTAAGTGGTACCATAGTTCAGACGAAGTTGGAGTAAAAATCTGTTTTCTCTTCCATAAGTATGCATGTTAAAGGCGTCCAAAACATTACCTTTGGGAATTTTTTTGGTGAAGCTATTTGAGTTGGAATGTTTTAGTTTTCATTTCTCAATAGAGGGCGAGTTAAACTATTTTTAGAAAATAAAATATTAAAAAAATGAAATCGCTCACTTAACTTTAACATTGCTGGAACGAAAAGTTATTGAATTTGAAACATTCATTATCGTGATTCTAGCACCTAAAAAATTAAAAGTGAAGTTTTGGTTACATTTCAATATTAACTATGGGATATGGCAATGATGTCCGTCCTGACTGAGGTTTTCCACGGTTCCCTCAGTTTTACCTCAGCAAATGCTGGGACGCATAACAGGCCGTGGCCACCATCCGTTCCTTACCTTATTCCTATCCATTACCCCGCCGCGAGCTGTAAGCTCTTAGGGGTGTATCCTTGTAAAAAAAAATATATATATATATATTTTCCTATTGAAGGTACAAAGTTGTGACGTCATTTTTGACAGGTTTTATTTAAAAATTCATATAAAAGCAGGAAATTGTCGTAAAATGCTGTAATAGCTAGGGCTCGCTCTTCAAGATATTCTCGTGCCTTTCGAAATGTTGACAAAAACTTGAAACTTTTTTTTTTTTTTTCAGTTACACATTTAGTATTCTAAGGCGTTAATAGTATCTTAGTTCTACGAACTATTTTACTAGAAGTCCATTCAGGATATAATGTGTCTTATATGTAAATAAAATTAATATTGTTAATTTTATCATTCATCTTAATATGTAAATTTGATAATTCTTGCAATAAAAAAGCTTTCTAAATTTTTACGTTTCGATAAATTCATAAATTTTGCTTACGACTGTACTTTACGTTGACCCTTGCTCCTGCAGATAATTAGTGGCAGGTGTAGTAGTAGCATCAATTAAGAGAGCTATGGTGCCATGCTTTCTTTATTGCTCCCTCCACCCTCAGTAGTTTTCTGCATGCTTGAAATAAGCTTTTCCGAGAAACAGTAATTTTTGCGGGAAATGTGCTGATTTGTCAAAATAAAGCTTTTTTAACCAATAAGAACAATGTTATGCAAATGGTATGTCCCGAAGATGACCAGTTCTTAATTTCCATTACCGTGATGGATATGAGAAGTACGATATTAGTGAGGTCAGCTATCACGTTGTTGTTAAACAAAGAAAAAATTCGTTTGATTGTTCGTCAAGCCGTGACAGTGAAAGTTGTGCAAGTGATTGGACCTCCAGAATAATCATTAATTCACGATAATGCGTATATTGAAATATTTGAAACATTACGTTAATACTGATTTATAACTAATTGCTATGATTACTTGGTAGAACGTGGCCCGTGGCTGATTCTAAATTTTTATTTATGAAATTAGTATAATTAGTACGGAACAGGAAGAAATATTGCTACTTATACTATATCATTTATTGTATTTGTATTGGATCTTAATAATATTATTATATAATAATATATGTATATATAATATTATTAACATTCAATTGTTTTTTATTATTTTTTCCTTTTTGCTTTAAAGTAGGCAAAAATTAGTAAAATAAGAACATTTTATATGTTAAAACATAGATTTTAGTCATTTGAGTCTGGCAAAAGAACCTAAGTGGCAAAAAAAATTCTGACCGTGTCCTGGCAAAACAGCACAAGTGGCAAGAAAAACGCCGACATGAGTCTGGCAAAACAGTCTAAGTGGCTTTTTAAGGAACATATTATTTTTTTGTGTATTACTTAATTATGATATCAAATTTCTTAAAACGTCATAAATGGAACTCTAAATTAATCTGTTACAGCAAAAAAAAATCGTTTAAATTGGTCCAAATACTAAAATTTGGCATCAATTTTAACATTTTTTTATTGATATTTTGCTCTCCTGTAAAGTTTTGAAAAAGCCACTTATGCTCTTTTGCCAGATGACTACCGATTTATATACTTTAATTAACATTGATTGTTTTACCTTAATTTTTTCTTTGTGATTAATATACGAAATAACAAATTTGATTTTAGGCTGTATAAGTTTCCTATTTCATTACTATTTTTCAATGACACAATTTCTAAGGAAAATAATATAATATTTGTATCCTTAAAAAGAGAGTATATTCTCAATGCATTTAATTCCTGAAAAATTTACCTGTGATATAACGTTGTTTGAAATGTGAATATTATGGAGATTTTAATTAGTTTCAAAAAGAAAATTGACCTTTAATTGTACTTTTTCCAAAGATAATGTGTTGGAAATTATTGCAAGTATTTAAAATAAAAATATAAAAAATTTATGTTTTTGTATCATTTTATATATTATTTTTATTATGTTTTAGTTTCTCCATAAGAAGAGAGAGAGAGAGAGAGAGAGAGAGAGAGAGAGAGAGAGAGAGAGAGAGAGAGAGAGAGAGTGTAGACACGTTAGGGTGTTTTTTCACTTTTGATTAATAAATAATACATATTAAAATACGTAATACTAAAAAATATATTACACCTGAGTTAAAATAAATTTCATATTTTTTTTTCATTTTTTTTTTTTTTTTTTGTTATTTAACTCCCTCTCATCATTTCTCCTTTTATTTTGCACCATTTTAGAGGAAAAAAGAGCTGAGAAGACGAAATGACGTATTTTTTTAATTTTTTCCTCTTCTTGAACATAAAATTTTATATATATTGTCTTCATTTCATCCTTTTTATGATTGAAGAGGAAATAAGATGCGTTCTAGAGGTAAAAAGATTAGGTTTAAATGTGTAAAAGATTTGTTGAAGACGTAATTTTTCAACAAGGTCATCGTTGAATATATAATATTTACAATTAAAGCCTACAATATACGATAGTGTATAATGTATCGGTCTAGTCTGAGCTTCCAAGCGAGGCGGACGTGTTGTCGTGAGCTCCGCTTTACCATGGGTGACTCGTTGGAAGCGTGGCGTTGTCGTATTGGGTGTTACAGTGGTTCATCAAGAGTTAAATCTCCGACACTTAAAACTGTCATTGTTAGTGTTAAACCAGTGAAATGTGTGTTTAGTATTGGTCTAATTACATTGCTACTGGTAATTAGTGGATTAGAGCTTAATTCCGGACCAGAAGTTACTCTGGATGATATAAAAGTACTCATCACTGGGGCGAAGACGGAGACACTTGCATACATTGGTGAACGACATAATGATACAACTCAACAAATAAATCAGCTAGACTTAAAGATCACGACTTTAAATGGGAAAGTTGATAATATGCAACAAGAGCTTACTGACACTAAAAGTGAATTACATAAAGTGCAACAAGTTAATTCAAAGCTTGAGAAAAAAATTCAAGTTTTAGAGTCACAAGTAAGGCGGAGGAATCTTATTTTTTATGGCGTTCAAGAGGGTGCGACAGAAAACATCGAATCTGTTGTAGTTGATATCATTAAGTCACACTTGCAGCTGGACATTGATAGTAATTTAATCGAGTCAACATACCGTATGGGTAAGCTGCGTGGTAAACGTCCCATAATGGTATCATTTACTACCCAAAAAATAAGAAATATTATACTTAAAAAGGCTTCTTTGCTTAAAGGCACGACTATTTTTATAAATCCACATCTGTCTCCGGAGGAACGTCAAGTTCGCAAGTCTCTGCAAGCTGGAGCAAAGAAAGCGAGAGAAGCTGGATATTTAAATGTCAAGTTTGGCCGTGATTTTCTTGTTATAAATAACTTTACGGTGACAATGCAGCACCTCACCTCTTCCACCTGGCTGGTCGACTTAGTCAAGGCCACACCGCCGCCACAACCTGCTGACGTCACAGGTCAAGGTCTACCTTCTCCGCCTGCAAAGCGCAAGCGAGGTGCAGGGGGCGGTGATGTGGACGGCGAGACTAGTCACAACGTTGATTTGGAGACGGCTCGGACTTACCCCACCCGCTCGTCCCAGCAGGGAAACGAACAGATGTCTCCCCCCCCGCTGGGAAAGGGGAGGCCTCAGCAGCAACCAACACAGCGACAACGAAATTCAAGCAAGGAGCGCGCAAATTAAAACAAGGTATTCAGTCAAATTTGGATGTGTTGCAAATGAACCTCAAGCAGAATTATAATAATTATCTAAAATTTTGTCATATTAATGCTCAATCTCTATTAGCCCATATTAGTAATATCCGATTATTATTTAAATGTTGTGTATTTGATATAATTGCAATATCGGAATCTTGGCTTACGGAGTATGATACTAATCAATCCTGTAAACTCGATGGATACAATTTAAACAGAAATGATAGATTATTAAAGCAAGGAGGCGGTGTTTGTGTTTATGTGTCAGATCAATATAAGTGTAAAATTGTTGCTTCATCACCTGGTAATTACTGTAAAAAGCCTGAATACTTAATATTAGATATTGAAATTAAGAAAATCAAATTGCTATTTATTGTAATGTACCGACCACCTAAAGCATCATATTTTATTGATTTTATTGAAGATATATCACGTCTAATTTCTAATTATGATCACATAAAAATTACAGGAGACTTAAATATTGATTTAAATTTAAATAATTCTAGCAGTAATAAATTAAATTCATTATTAAATGATATAAATATGTATCCATTACCACTGCCTAACACCCATTTAACATGTAATAAAAAATTGACCACACAAACAACAATTGATATAATAGCTGTACATAATGATGATATTTGTCCCAAATTTGGTCAGATTCCTGTTCCTAATATTTCAAATCACAATCTTTTATATTCCGTGTACCCTGTTTCTGCTATTAAGGAGGTGCATAAATATGTTACTTATCGTGATTTTTCTAATTTGGATAAAAATAAATTAATTGATGATGCATTATCTCTATCTGTAAAATGGCATGATATAGTTAACATAATTGACATAGATAAAAAGGTGGAATTTTTTAATAATAATCTAATTAGTTTGTATGATAAACATGCACCCTTAAAAACCATTAGAGTTAAAAAGCCTAAATCACCTTGGATCACTAGTGAAATTAAACAAAAAATGAATGAGCGTGATAAATTTAGATGTAATGCTATTAAATCTCAAAGTAATATGGTGTTTAATTTGTACAAAAAATTAAGAAATAAGGTGAAAAGTATGATTAAAAACTCGTATAAAAATTTTATCAAGAAATTAATTAATGTTAAAGGTAATGCTTCTGTTTTCTGGCTTAATTTACGTAAATCTGGGCTCATTAAATCTAAAGAAAAAACATTACCTTCACATATTTCTACTTCTGATTTAAATGACTATTTTATTCAACAACCTAACATTAGTATAAATGATCAAATTAAAACGCAGTTAAATTATTTGGAAAAACCACCTATTGATACTGAAAAATTTTATTTTAAATTTGTTACGCCAGATATTATTAAAAAATCAATATTGTCAATTTTGTCTAATGCTAAAGGAGTGGATCAGATTTCTGTTAAAATGTTAAAGCCTATTATTGATATACTTTTGCCCACACTTACTCACATATTTAATTCTTCTCTACAACGAGGAATTTTCCCCTCTTTGTGGAAAAAAGCACTTGTTACTGCGGTACCAAAAGTTACTAATGCTAATGATCTCAAGGACTTTCGTCCAATAAGTCTATTGTGCGTTGTGGCTAAGGCATTGCAAAAAATTGTTGTTGAGCAGGTTAAAGAGTATATCGAGGCGGCTAATATACTTGATAAGAATCAGTCGGGTTTCAGAAAGAATCATAATACACAGACGGCACTGCTGAAAGTCACGCAAGATGTTCGTAATGCGGGAAATAGTGGATGTGTTACTATAATGGTTATTTTGGATTTTAGCAAAGCATTCGACAGTGTTATTCATCGTATTCTATTGGCCAAGCTTAAATACCTAAATTTCTCTGATTCAACAATTGCTTGGTTTGCATCATACTTGCGTGATAGACAGCAGTGTGTAATGGGAAGTAATATGACAAATTCAAACTGGAGTTTTTTACCCTGTGGCTTAGCCCAAGGCAGTGTGACTGCTCCCCTTTTGTATTTGTTGTACACGTTTGATTTGAGCTCTGTATTGCAATACTCTAAGTTTCATATGTATGCTGATGACTTGCAAATATATATCGGTAGTCATCTGGCAAAACCGGTCAAGTGGCGAAATTTTCGATTTTCGTTTTTTTGCATAGTGCTGTACATTTCATTGAATCCTATGATATTCTAGAAGCATTTTGTCATCTGAACAATGCAACTATTTTTTTTTTAATATTTAAGGGCAAAAATATCAAGATTTTTGAAAATATTTTTCTCATAGTTGAGTCTGGCAAAACCGGACAAGTGGTTGAAAAAAGTTCATCATGAATCTGGCAAAAGCGGACGAGTGGTTTAAAAAGCTGTCTCATGAATCTGGCAAAACCGGATATCTGGCTCTAATCTTGTTACAAAAATAATTGAAGATTTTTAATTTTTATTAATTTAAAATTATTCATTTTTAATACTGATTATTATAGACTATAATAGATACTTATTTTTTATGAATTCAGGGACCGGATGCACGCGTTTTTTTCGTGCATCCGAGATGCGGAACCGGATGCAAATTAATTTTTTCGTGCATCCATGAATGCGCATCAGGATGCAAATTTATTTTTCATGCATCTGGGATGCGCATCCGGATGCATTCATTTTTCCCCGTGCATCTGGGATGCGCATCCGGATGCATTCATTTTTTCCTGTGCATCTGGGATGCACGGATGCGGATGCAAGCCCATTTTTGCGCATCCGTCATGCATCTTGCATCCGATCCCTGTAATTTTTATGCAATGATTTTCAAATAATAATTAATAAATTATAAAAGAAGGGTGCAGCAAATATGTAGGTCGAGCGTGGCGCAGTGCATTGATTCGACCGGTTCTCGTTAGAGCACCGAAGTCAGGCTGCGTCGCGTGTGGTTAGTACTTGGATGGTTGACCGTTTTAAGTAGAAATTACGCTACTCGGTAAACTCTTCTCTCTTTCCACCCAGTGCAGTGATGCACTTGTGTGTGGTTTCCCAGGCTTTGGACATCACTTTGGTCCATTGATAAAAAAGTAGAGGTGTCCGTCCAGACTGAGGTTTTCCATGATTCCTTATTCAGTCTCACCTCAGTGAATGCTGGGATGCGTAACAAGCCATGGGCCGCCATCCCTTTCCTACTTTATCCCTACCCATTACCCCGCCACGAGCTGAAAGCTTATAGGGGTGTGTCCTTGTAGTAAAAAAAAAAAAAAAAAAATTGAAAAAAAAATAATAAAATAAAGAAGAAGCATATTTTTAATCAAACCCCCGTATTTGGTTATATTTTACTTCTATTTATTAATTAATCTAATAACATACTACTTTGAATCCCCGAACCCTAACTTAACGTAAGCATTTCGCGGGCTTTTCTGGAACGGGGGCGGCCACGGCCTTAAAGTAAAGTGCTCGCCAGAAAAAAAAGTTGAGTTAGTATTTTCCAAAAATAGTTCAAGTAGTCCTCCATATCAAACCAAAATTCAAAAAATTCTATCTCATATAGGTTTGCCAGAAAAAAATTCCAAATTCAGAGTGAACGCGTTGCTTAACATGGGGCCTTACCTGACAAAAACCCTCGAATATCTCGAAAAAATACACCGTTAGATGGTATGAAAAAAATATAGTTATGTTCTATGACCCAAGCTTTAACCAAAAACCAATTAAAAAAATTCTCTCGAATCCATTTTTCCGTAAAAAAATCAAGAAAATCTATCATGTTAATTCCCATAAGATTTTTTATTATTTTTTTTACGGAAAAATGGATTCGAGAGAATTTTTTCTTAATCGGTTTTTGGTTAAAGCTTGGGTCAAAAAACATTACTATATTTTTTTCATACCATCTAACGGTGTATTTTTTCGAGATATTCGAGGGTTTTTGTCAGATAAGGCCCCATGTTAAGCAACGCGTTCACTCTGACTTTGGAATTTTTTTCTTGCAAACCTATTTGAGATAGAATTTTTTAAATTTTAGTTTGATATGGAGGGCTACTTGAACTATTTTTAGAAAATACTAACTCAACGTTTTTTTCTGGCGCGCACTTTACTTTAATTGCAATTCTTCCCGAAATTTACCTGTGACTGAGGGAAACGTGGAAACCTCAGACAGGATGGTCGCTAGAGCTTTTGTCAATGAATCGGAAGTGCAATGGTCCAAAGCCAGGGGAACCACATAGTGGAAAAGCGCAATGATTTACCCCTGGGTGGATAATGCATTTTTTGTTGAAAATGGTCACTCATCCAACTGCTTACCACGCTCGGCGTTGCTTGACTTCAGTGATCTGACGAGACCTGGTCAAGCGCACTGCTGTTATTTTTGTGTAGATAAACTTTTTTTGAACCTACAATACCCACTTAATGAGTATATTATTTTAATTTATAATTGAAGTGCATGTTGTACATTGGTATATAAAAAATTATATTGCGTAATAATGTTCAAAAGCGCTAGTAATTTATTATCTTACAAAGCATAATTGTTATAAATTATAATGCTATACCGTTAAGAAGCACAACAATTAAGCTTCAATTTCAAGTGATGATTATTATACGCAATTATTATTTTGTATAATATTATTTTTTATGTAGATTAAAATCCAGTTGCTCAATATAATAAAATAGGAATTTAATTGTTAACTTATTTTATAATGCTAAATTTAAAAAATCCTGAATTTGAGTCTGGCAAAAGCGGATAACTGGTGGAAAAAAAGCTAATTGCAGTCTGGCAAAACCGGCCAAGTGGCTACAAATTCCTGAATCTGAGTCTGGCAAAATCGGCTATCTGGCTAATTTTGGGACATTTTATTTTTTCCTGAATTAATTATTAATTGTATTGAATTTCTAATTTCACTACAAGCTACATTCGTAATTAAGTGATACCACAAAAAAAACCCATAAAAATCAGTAAAAAAACAAATTATTTATGAATTTTTAAACGCTCAAAAAAGTGTTTTTTGGTTCTCCTGTAAAGTTTCTAAAAAGCCAGTTGACCGGATTTGCCAGATGACTACCGATATACACTGTAAAATAAATTCTGTTAACCAAGCAGTACTACTAATAAATCAGGATATTCCAAATATAATTAAGTGGTGTACGGAACATGGTCTCTGTATTAATGCTGGGAAAACTCAAACAATAATTACTGGTCCAAGTAGTCTAATTAATAAATTACAGATGAATAACATTGATAAAGTTGCTGTTAATGGCATTGTTATAAAGTATTCTGATAAGGTTAAAAATCTTGGTGTGGTTATGGACAGTAAATTTACTTGGTCAAATCATATTAGTTCAATAAGTAAGAAAGTTTTCTGTATTCTCAGGCATTTATACAGGTTTAGAAGTAGTACACCTCAAAATGTAAGAATAAAGTTAGTCACTACAATGGTTATTCCTGTAATTGAATATTGTATAGTGTTACTAAGTGATATTAACAGTGAAGAATTAAGAAGATTGCAAGCAATACAGAATAATGCTATTAGATACATATTTTATTTAAAGCCAAGAGAGGGTGTTACCGCCTATTACAAAAAATTACAGTGGCTAAAAATTCAAGAACGCTATATTACATTGTTTAATTACTATATATAAAATTGTGCATAAAATGGTGCCTTCATATTTAAACGATTTTATACAATTATCAGCGGAGTCACGGCAACGTAATACACGGAAACAATCTCTGTATATCAAACTACCTCGTTCACAGTGTTACATGTTTGAGAATTCAATTGTGTTTAACGGTGCAAAGTTGTGGAATTCTTTACCTGAGAATATTTGTCAAGCGAGTTCCCGTGCTGTGTTTAAAAAACTTGTCGTAGAATGTTTGCTAAGAAGATCTCAAATAAAAGTTTTTTAATTGTGTTGTTGCATATTATGCTGTAACAAGTAATTTCGTTTACATATAGGTTAATAAATTCCTATTTTCAATTTTATTAAATATATTATTAGTTGAATTTATCATATTTTTATAAATTTTTTTAATATGTTTATATTGTGATCATGTGAAATATTTTTTAAAATTTTTTAAATTAAATTATTATGGATTTTATATTGATGTGTAATATGTTTTTCTTAATATTTCTTTTATTAATATTTATTTCAGTATTATGAATGTGTTGTGAAAGTGAAAAAGTGATAAGTAAAAGTGAAGTGATACACATTATGTGATATATATGTATGCAATAGGTTGGTATAATGCATGAAAATTGATTAATGTAATCATTAGTTGCAGCAAGAAAGTCAAGTGGACATATTTTAAAATTCGGTAATTATGAAAGAAGAACTGTGTTGTTTAACAAATTTATTATGATTATGTAACTATTTCTGTATAGAGGTTATGTGTAAGAATGGTCATTAGACCAAACATTGCCTAAATAAAGACATTATTCTTTTCTATTCTATACAATTTTTCTGATTGTCGTAAAATTTTCTTCTTGCAAGAAAGTTTTCTAGGTAAAAACATTAGGTTCAGATGTGTAAAGGATTAGTTAAAGACGTAATTTTTCAGCTTGGTCAACGTTGATTTTATAATATTTACGCTTAAAGCCTATATTACACATAATTTAGAATTATTTTAAGATCGTTAAGCTCGTAATATACGCTTTGTTTTACATTCTATTATTGGGTATGTTTTTAATTTGCAATATAATTTTAATCTTTTGATTAATATATTTTCAAAATAAACGTCTCTAACCCTGTAGTTTTATGTACAGAAGTTTAAAATTCTAAATTTACATATAACCTTGCATATTATTAATTCTAGGAAATGCGGAGACAAAATTAAAAATGTTGCTTTAAATAATGCAAAAATATTACAGAAAAGTTACATTTATATTAATTTAAAACTCCTGTTATGCATGTTAGTAATTATTATTGAAATGAGATGGAAAAATAAAAATAATTTATATTTGTTTATAGTTTTTTGTTAAACATTGTTTAGGTAAATATTAAAATAAGAATACATTTACGTGTTGAATCTATGAGTACTTCCTTTATGTATCTGGCTCGCAACATAGTGACGATAAATTAAATTTTCAATTTCGATATTAAAATTCACTTGGTTTTCTACAATGTAATATTAGGTAAAGTTAATATTCAGCAAAATACTTTTATTTACTTTGCTCTATAAACTCATTTGATTGAAATGCGTTCGAGAAATTAAAATAAATAACCACGTATCTTCATGTTGAAAAAAGCAATATTTTTATATCTTTTAAAATACAATATTCCAATATTTAAACCAGGAAATGCTGTAAGCTATAACAATCATAAATAATATAATAATTTTATTAACAAAGTTATATGATATTGAAACTTGTGTTTTATTGAAAATATTTTTAATAAAATTAGTTCAAAAATACGTCTTCAACTCATCTTTACACGTCTAAACTTAATCTTTTAACCCCTAAAAACATTTTATTTCCTCTTCGCTCAAAGTAAAGAGACAAAATAGAAGCAATTTTTTAACATTTCATGCTCAAGTAGAGAAAATTAGACGAGAGAAGAGATAAATACCGAATAAAAGATGAAATTTATTTCAACTCGGGGATCTTTAACAAGTAAATATAATTATATTCTTACTAACTAGATATCAATTTTTATCATTGTATTATTTATTCATTATTGTAACATTTAATTTGTCACAGCATATCTTAGAATAAAGTTACGCAAGGTTGCACTTTTTAACGACGAAAGAAACTCTAGCTTCTTTAGCTTCTCTGACAAGAAAGTATAAATTACTGGTGTCCATTCTTAAAAATATTTCAATGAATTGGATCTATAAACCAGAAATAAATTTCATCTTTTATTCGGTATTAATCTCTTCTTTCGTCTATATAATTTCCTATTCTTGAGGATTCTTTCCCTTAGCCAAGAAGGATGAGATGAAAAAACGTGCGATCTGGACAGAACCGGCAACACTGTAAGCTTTCCGGTTTCTTCCGATCATTATTCTGGGCTGTAAGTCAGATTACTTCTTGAGCATGAAATGTTAGAAATATTGCTTCTATTTTGTCTCTTTACTTTGAGCGAAGAGGAAATAAGATGTATTTTAGAGGGTAAAACATTATGTTTAGACGTGTAAAGAATGAGTTGAAGACGTATTTTTTTCAACGAAAGTCGGTACGAGAATAATTACATTATTCTTCTTCTATAAATATTTTTCTCACAGGAATAGAAATGAAATGAATAGGAATAAAAAAGACAAAAATTTCTCCTTAAAGCTTATTTTCTTGTTGAAAATTTTGAAGATTATATGCGTATACTTTTTTATTTGCTAATATCCGGTACGTGAAAAATAATCTTTTACATATATTGAAGAGAGATTTATTATATCTTTCAATATTAAAAAAAAAAATTACAAAATTTTATTCATAGAAATGCAGAGAAAAGTAACTATATACAATGGCTCGTGAGTAAGATTGCGCTTGAAAATGCTGAAACTTACTAATAAAATAAAAATAAAATTATTAGTTAGAAATATAAGTTTTATTATCTCCCTAGTAATTTACCTCACAGGTATAGTGATGAAAAAGATGAGAGAGAGAGAGAGAGAGAGAGAGAGAGAGAGAGAGAGGGAGAGAGAGAGAGAGAGAGAGAGAGAGAGAGAGAGAGAGAGAGAGAGAGAGAGATACACCTGAGTTGAAATAAATTCCATCTTTTCTTTGCTCCATCTCGTCATTTCTCCTTTTATTTGGCATAATTTAAGAGGAAAATAAAAAAAAAAAAACTGAAGAGATGAAATGACATATTTTTTTTTCTCTTCTTGAACATAAAATGTTAAATAATATGCGCAGTATTTTCTTCATTTCATATTTAATTTTATTGAAGAGGAAATAAGATGCATTCTAGAGCCAAAAAGATTAGGTTTCGATGTGTAAAAGATTAGTTGAAGACTTAATTTTTTAACTTGGTCAACATTGATTTTATAATATTTACGCTTAAAGCCTATATTACACGATATAATTTTTCTGATTGTTGTTTACAATCTTTTCTAGCAAGAAAATTTCCTCTCAGTAAAACAAATGGAGATTAAATTTTGTAGTAAGGAATAATTGTATACAATAATCAGAAAAAAAAAATTGTATCGTGTAATGCCAGCTTAAGGTTCATTTCAGTGTATTTTATTAAAATTATAATGCACCTGCTTGCTTTATATGAGTAGAATATAGAGACAATTGATAATAAACTTAGGTTGAATTTTCATAAAATTGTAGCTGAATTCGTCAAAGCTACAATATAAATAAATACATGGTATAGGATTTATTCTTGTGTATTTTATCATATTATATTTAGTTCATAATACACCTAGATTAAGTTTGCATTAAGAGGTATGGTATTTAATATTTATTTGTGAATCTTCTTCAAAATCTTGGCTGCATTTATGTAAAAATGTAGCTGAATTATCAAAAGTTGAAAGCATATATTTTTTATACATAAGGTTCATTTTAGTATATTTTATGATTGTTTATAAAATTATACAGCTTTCTATATTCTGCTGTAGTCTAGAACAGGTTCCCGTTAAAGTACCGTTCGATACCCGTTCATATACCGTTTGATACCCGTTCATATACCGTTCGATATCCGTTCATATACCTATGATACCCGTTCAAGACCCGTTTAAAATACCTGATATTAAAAAATATTCAACATTGATTTGAAAATTAACGTAAAACGTTATTTTAGCGTATTTAATTATAATTTTTTATTCAACTGCTTGCTTTTCACGATAAAAAAGTATGTAGGTTTTAATCCAAAAATTAAAAAAATATATATAAATATGAATAAATAAAAATAATATTCATTTTTGTGTATTTTATTATTATTGTGTTTATTTTATATTACACCTACATTAATTTTGCTTTAAGAGATATGGGATATAGAATTTATTTATTTTATAAACAATAACTGTTATAACTTAATAATTTTTTCTTTGTATGATTATAACATATACGTATTTTATAAAACATACATATATTAGACATATAGAGCTGAGAGTGGTAAAGAATTTTTTCCTCCTGTGATTTACAATTCTTTTAGATAATACATAGGAAATACATGATGGATTTATTTCACCGTATAACATTGCAATGCGCTCAAGATTGAAGACGTATATGTTCGCACGCCTATATGTTCCCGTGCAATGCAAGCGTTGCATAAATGCGCGGTTTGTTTTTAAAGCATCGTTCAGCACATTTCTCACGATGCGCGCGAAGGCGGGCGGAAATGCTGACGTTCAATTATGCATGTTATGACACGTACGTTCAAAGCTAGCGTATGTTAGCCTTTAATTACAATGTTAATTTAAAATAAAAAAGCAATAAATAAATAAATTGAATTCATATTACTATTAAATTAAACGATTAGGTCACGTGACAAAAAATCAGTTGGTGATTGGTCTCCTCATTAAAGATAAAGCAATTACCAACCTATTAAAATAATCAATTATGTCACGTGATCAATAATCGATCGTTAATTGCTCCCCTCCCCTCCAATTATTGTTCTTAATTTGGCTCAGGTACCCTCTCTCACGCCCCCTCTTCTCCCGAACGCGTGGCCTATCAATTAATTGGCCTATGGCTATTAGTTAAGTGGTTGTGACGTCACGATCCACCGGGACAGACCCCGTACAGTACCTCTACTATTGCTCGTGCGCTACAGTGTTGCCACGTCTCTTTTATGGTGTGACGCCGTTGACAGACAAATTCTCAGGTAATAAATTAACAAGTAAGATAAGCGTGTAGAATATAATTTTAATGAAGACCATATACAGCTTCTTGGTTTGTGGCTAGTAATTTGAAGAGCAGTGGGTGCGAAACCCACCTCAGCTAGAGGGAGCATTAACAATGCTCGGTGCTCACTTGAATATTATTTCACCTGACAATGAACTTCAATTACAACAATTACACCATCCTTAGCAGCAAT
This sequence comes from Siphlonurus alternatus, assembly GCA_949825025.1. NCBI lineage: Eukaryota > Metazoa > Arthropoda > Insecta > Ephemeroptera > Siphlonuridae > Siphlonurus > Siphlonurus alternatus. The sequence goes on along the minus strand of OX463779.1, from coordinate 2,849,348 downwards.
GTGAAAATACAGAACACCAATCTTTATCTTGATTTCCTTTCCTTCTCTCTCTCAAAATTAAGTAACAATAATTTGAACCTTCTCTACATATTTTGGAGAAAAGTATCAACTAGACGTTGCTTGACTTCGATGATCTAACGACAACCAGTCAACGCACAGCAACGTGCATGTTCCACCGATTTTCTAGTTCAACCATATCATTACAAAGACGGGGAGAGGGACTATTTTAAACCGAAAAAAAAGTTTGAAATACTGGTCCAACAAATTTGAAAAAATGTGTAATCTTTAGTAAATCACTCAGAAATTAATTTCCGCAAAAAAATATACCTAGAAAAGACTTTAACTTTTTATGAAACATGTTTTTTAAACAGCTGGTCAATTCGACCACCTCTCCGCCCCCCCCCCACCTTGGTAAAACTTTTGACAGAAAAAAAACAACTGGTAACGCTAGGCTTAATATTTTTTTTCCATTTTTTAGAAGAATACACCCCTAAGAGCTTACAGTTCGAGACAGGGTAATGGGTAAGGACAAGGGAGCGAAAGGATATAGTGGCCACGGCCGGTTAGCCGTCCCAGCATTAGCTGAGGTGACACTGAGGGAACCGTGGAAAACTTCAGTCAAGACGGACACCTCTACTTTATATCAAATGACCTTATATTGACATATATTTCATAATGCTGTTATCACTACGATGTACATATACATTACATGATATAATTATCATTCAAGAAAAATACAGAAAAGAAGACACAGGTATATTTATTCAAATTTTATTTAGAAGTGCACGGACTCCATCTTCACAGTAGGACGAACAAGTTACTTCAGGGGGCGCTGTTGTTTCCTCCCCCGTAATGACGAAGGACCCTCGTCTCCCGGCTACTCCGCAGTTTCCTGGCTCGTCAGGGGGGCGGAGCGTTTTCCCGAGGGTCAGTAAGGGCACGGGGGGCATTTATACCCGGCGCACCACGGGTTGCATGGCCACTTAATAAATCTTACATTCCTGGTGACGTCACGAGTCACATGGTCAATGGGCGTTGACGTCACGTGCACGGCCAGCAGAACGACCATCGCCTGCAAGGACAAACATGAATGGTGAATTAACGTGGACACTTGACCTTCCATATTTCCTTGCTGAAATATGGAAGGGTGCATAATGGGTGCGATTTTTTTTTTTTTATTTGACCACAGGCAGTACATACAATGACAAAATAAATTGTCATAATACAGCATTAGTCTTGTCAGCTTAAAATATTTAATAACTAAAACATAAAAAAAAAACAATAGTCACATGAATATTTGAGTCTTGGCAACACAAATTGCATTACAAAAAAAAACATACAGTGACAACTTAATTAGTGACATTATATAGAGAAAAAAAAAGAAGAAGCAAAAACAAAAAAGAAAATGAAGTTCGAATCATCATTAATCTATATAATAAATATTAAAACGAATAATTTAATATTCACAAAGCAGTTAGCCAAATGTCTAACCACATTTTGCTTAACAACGTTTAACTAATACTAATATCTTGTAAACATGCATTTTGTACCTTACGGTTCTATATGTGCAATAAATAAATACAAATACAAAACTATACCTGTTTTACGTGTTAAACCATCTTGTTAAACGTGGTTAGAAACCTGGCTAACTGCTTCATGAATCGCGCACGATATTTACAATTTGTCAGAGTTGGGCCACTTTTGTCAAACGTTATACAGGGTTTTTACTTTGATTTGAACGTTTTAAAGTGATAATTAAGGAATGAAGTTAGATGGTATTATAGACATGTCATACATCAAGTTAAAGCTTACATTTTAACATTTTCAAAACTTGCATCATAAATTGCATGTGCGGACTTGTCTGTTTTTGAGAAGAAAAAGAAACAAAAATGAGTTGTTTTTTTTGTTCAAATATCGGTGGTAACATGAAATTAAATATCCCTATAAAAATTCTGTCTTGATTACAAGTTTGACTACACCAAATAACTCAAGTTTATGCTCATGAGCACCGTCGGTACCCTGGCACAGGATCACATGCACCTCTGGTTCTGGTTCTTAACACACGTTGCTAATCCCTTCGGCGTAACAGACTCGACTGCACAGCTAAATTTCGCTGATGCAACTTTCTAGCATTTCACGCTGGTGACTGCATCTTTCGGGCAGCTTCTTTAAAAAAAAAATCAGGAGGAATGACGCCTGGGGACCAAAAGACTCATTTCGTGGGTCAATCATGCATGGCTGATCCAGTGACCTGTGGAAAGACGTTATGGTTTTGCTGCTCCCACACTGCGTACACCCAGTGGCGGTCATTCGGAAAAACCCTAAATTGTTTGCTTCGCGGGGGCCAAGCCAGCCTTGCAATCTATCCTGGCATTTAAATGTGACTAATCGCAACGTGGAAATTTAACTTGTCAGGATGAACGCCACATGCATCTTAAAATTTTGTCAATGAGCCAGAAACAAAAATGGAATGGTTCAATTTCATAGAAAAACCACTAAAAAATCGTTACCCCTGGATGGGAGAAGTGCAATTTTTGTTTAAATGGTCACCCATCCAACCACAAAAGAGTCTTGTGTTGCTTTACTTTGGTGATCTAAGAAATATTGGCAAAACGCATTACATATATATCACTTCCACACCAACCTTGCAATCCAGTGAAGGATTCAATAGTTAATTTCATGTTACCACCGATATTTGAACAACAAAACGGCTCATTTTTGTTTCTTCTTCGTCTCAAAAAAAGACAAGTCCACACATGTCATTTGTAATGTAAAATTTGAAAATCTTAAAATGTAAGCTTTTATTTGATGTATGACATGTCTATATTACCATCGAACTTAATTCCTTAATTATCACTTTAAAACGTTCAAATCAAAGTAAACACCCTGTATATTAAGTTATAATGAAGTGTGACGTCACTTGACTAGACAAAAGGGTTTTTATACTGCATTCTCACAGTTAAAACATGGTATAAATATTTTATATAACTACCATTTTAGAGTCCTAGAGGTAGTACACATAACGAACAAATTGCATTCAACTTTATAGTAAATGTCGATATTTTATTTTGGCGGGGACCAATGAATCCATCTAAAGATTAGTATTCAATTTTCAGCTATGCTCTAACTTAATTAGATGACCAAATCAGATGTTTTTAATCATGAAGAGAATTTTCTCCATAAACCACCACGTTAGATAATTAGAAACTGTTCTCAGTAACTGATTAACTGATTTTGAAACCATCTCCTACCACCCTCCCCCATTTAGGGGTTTTTGACAAAGAATGAAGAGCTTATCTTCCTCTAAAAAAATCTTTCATGGTAAAAAAGCACTTCGAGTTTTTTTTTTTTTTTTTTTTACACAGGTTTGGTGCGCCACAAAATCAGATTAATTATAAAAAGAAAGATAATAAAAATTATAAATTGAAAGCATGGCACACAGAGAAACTAAATAGTAAATAGTGATTACGTTAGTTGGTCTGCAGCTCATGGACGACGCTAGGTACGTACCAGCAGGAGAATCTGCACCTTCATGGTCAGCTGTTGTGACTTCGATCTCCACTCAGACGAGCGCTTTATAAAGACGGGGAGGTGTGAAAATTGTGTCGATGTTGCCTCATGTCGGCACGGGACGTCCTGGCGATGTTTTGTCTTGTGGTGAGGCCCCTCAGGAAGCGTTACCGCACGGAGTGTCCATCTTCAAACCTCGAGACTGATCTGAAAGGGAAAATGATTCCTAAAATAAAACTTTTTACACAATTGCTTCCTGTTTGTAAAGTGTTGCGTTTGTATAATATAATCAATATTGTACATATTTGTTACCACCAAAACCCGAATTCAGTCAAAAGCCGAAAAAAATGAGCAAAACTAGTTTTGAGCATCATGTTAAGCTCAAAACCGGAAGTAATCGATTATTTCGGGTTTTGAGCTTAACTTGATGCTCAAAACTAGTTTTGATCAAGTCGAAATGAGCAAAACCCGATGAAGACTTTTACGTCGGCTTTTGTTCATTCCCATTTGAACAAAACTAGCTTTGCGTATCAGTTATGATCAAAACCCGAACTAAGATTTTATTTCGGCTTTTGAGCAAAACTAGTTTTGTTCATTTTTCAAAGACTGGAATTTATTTTTTATTTTGAATTTGACGATCTGATGAATTTGAGTGGGAGGGCATCCCCAAGAAACGTTATGGCTGTTGTAAAATCTGTGAATTCTGATCGATTGTACCAACTTGCAACTGAAAATGGAATTTTAAGCAAGTTATCTTGCAGAAATAAATTTTAGGCTGTTGAAGAGAAATTTATTGAGTTGAGTGCAATGATGTGCCACAAGATAAGGAAATTTCTTCACGTTCTGTAACAGCAATGGCCTCGAATTTAAAACAAGGTTTTATATTTTGTAACTGCAGAAAAGGGTGTCGGTCTAGGTCTTGTAGCTGTCTAAAGAATAAACTAAAATGTAATAGGGTAAAAGTCAGTTTTAAAACTGAGATATACATATGACTGACAATGAGTTAGCAACTAACTAGAATTTGCTACTAACACCAAGATCTGCACCGACGGCGGCTTCAGGCAGGCTCACGCCCAGACCCTTCAGCGCTCACCGTCGCGACCCTCCTACTCACCGGGGCTTCGCAGCGAGCGGCCGAAGCCACTCGCCTTCTGCCACCGGCGGCCTGGTATAGGCACAACGCTTCAGCGCCATCCATTTTCAGGGCTAGTTGCTTCGCATAGCTTAAATCCAAAGTTTCACATTTTTTAGCTCTTTTATTTTTAAAGTTATGTGATCAAAACAATTCGAATATTTAATTGCGCGGGAAACACTTTTGAAACACTCTCATTCTTCTCTGCCAGAGAGAGGAGGGGAGACGTGTGACGTCACCTAACCTCTTGGTAGAGAGCGCGCTCCTCACGGGCGGCTTTACTGCGCTCGTTGTGCATCTATCTGTGCATCTATTTATTTTATTATCCCGTTCATGGGCACTATACAATAATATAACATAATTTATATTATAATCAAAATCTTAATTTACAAATAATAGCCAATGGGTCAAATGAAAAAGATTGCTGAGCAGTCCATTCACTAAGAAGTACGTGTTCATGTTCATCTATGCAGTGAAGCACGCGCATATTTTATCGGAGAAGACTAATAAAAAATCAATAATATTATTCTGATCATGGTTGCATGGTTATTTATCGTAAAAAAATATTTCATTTTAAGTAATTTATTTAAAATTATCAGAATTCAACCTTAACTTTCAAACTTTTAAGCATCGCCAAAGTACGTGCAAATAAATGAAATAACTCTCACAAATTACGGCTTTATATTTAAACAAATACAAGGTCTATTAAAATTATTCTCTTATAAAAAAAATATAGATGGTGTATTTACATATATAGGGAACAAAATATATTCCCTGCCACGCCAAAAAAAAAATGTTAAAATTGGGCTTCGATGATTTTCAATTATAAAACGTAGAAAACATTTACCTGGTACTGAACCGGAGTTTATAGTAAATTGAGTTTTTCTCTCTTAAAAAAAAAAAAAAAAAATCAAAGGTGCTACCCCAGGCAACAAAATATATATATAAAAAATGTTAAATTTGAGCTTCAATGATTTTCAATGATAAAATTTAGGATACATTTACCTGGTATTAAGCCGGAGTACATAATAATTTAATTTAGATTAAAAATGAACCAATTTTGTTTTAAAAATTTGCTTCCACTTATCATGCATATTTAAATTAATTCTTACATATTTTATTCCATAATTTTACATTATGTTAAGGTAAGAGGTTAATTATGATATTTGTTTTATAGTGTGGAAAACAATTTTCATAAGAATAAGAGACCGATATTTCAATTTAATTTCTTCTTTATCCACAAATTTAATCGACAATATTATACTTCTGGTTTGATGGCATGATATTTAGATTCTTTTGTGCCATATTTCGCCATCTGAATATATGAGGTAATAATGCATAATATATAATTGTATGCATGCTGTATATTATTCCAGTTAACCCTACAGTTTTTATGGTTCGTCAAATCTCTGTTAATTTCTTATAATTTTTTATGAATTCAAATTCGACCTCGCCAAAACTTGCATGTTAGCAATACTTCCCGAGCTCCAAAATATCTGGAAAAAATCAGAGTGGTATAACTTTGTACCTTTTTCCATTTTTGCAATACATGCATTATAATATATGGGGCCGAAAAATAAAAATCGCTAAGGTTCTCCAAAAAGAAAGAAAAAAAAATCGCAAGTCATTTGCGACTTAAACTGTCTTTCAATAATTTTTTAAAGATAGTTCCCGCTCTCAAAAAAATCTGGAAAAATTCATAGTAGCATAATTTGGTACCCTCTATCCATTTCTGTAATACAAAAAGTCATGCAAATTGTCCATTAGTGGTTAAACACATTTTTTTTAATTTTTAAAACATTTTATAATTTTATTTTAACATTGGTTTTCCTATGCAGATTTTAAAATTTTACTTCCGCCCCCTGTAACGTCCTAATAAGGGTATTTATTTCACAATCCTTCATACACCTTTCAAGTTATAGTTCTTTAGCTACTCTGTGCCAAATTATGGGGTAAATATCTTTAATATTGCTGCTGCAGGGGCAAATCAAACGCGTACAGGCACTTATGAAACACCCGATATAGCTTGAATGCACTATTAAAAGTAAAAAAAAAAAAAAAAAAAAAAAAAAAAAAAAAAAAACATGGAAGAGGGTTAATGAGTTTTACTCCACCACTTGGGGGTGGCTAGATATTAAAAACGTGTTTATACATTTGTAATGACGGGGATATATGATTTGCATAGATTAGCCGTTTCATCTGTCGATATTAATTTTACTATAAGGGTGCTCACCCCATTTAGGGGTTGAAGGGGTAGGGTGGGATAAAGAGCATAGTGATATTCGTAATGCGCGGGTCTAAATTAATTAGGATAGACGTTTCAATGGTCACTGTGTGATAATTTAATTTATAGAGCGAAGGTCTACCATTGAAAATAATTAGGGGGTTGTGTACTTAAATTTTAATTATCACCATGAATCCATTATTTTTTTAGTTAGCATTTTTATTTTAAATACAAATTATTAAAGAAATCATGCTATATAATAAGCAAACAATTTTTTTAATAACCTTTATTATTGACAATTTGATCATTACTGTATATATAAAAATTACCATAATTAGGGGTAGATATCAAAATTAGATAATAATAAAAAAGAACTAATAAGATAAAAATTAGGATATGATATGTGAGCAGCAACCCTTGTCAAAAAATGAGTCTAGTAGTCAAGTAGTTGACTACTGGGTCAAGTAGTCGGACTACTGAGTCAAGTGCTCAGGTGCTCAGTGTTCAAAATCTTGACCACTTGTTAAGTAGTCGGACCACTGAATCAAGTAGTCAGCGCTCAGTGTTCATAAAATCTCGATCACTTGGTAAGTAGTCAGAATTTTGTGACCACTTATGCTAGTAGTCGGCGCTCAGTGTTCATAAAATCTTGACCACTTGGTAAGTAGTCAGAATTTTGTGACCACTTATGCTAGTAGTCAGCGCTCAGTGTTCATAAAATCTTGACCACTTGGTAAGTAGTCCGAATTTTGTGACTACTTATGCAAGTAGTCGGCGCTCAGTGTTCATAAAATCTCGACCACTTGGTAAGTAGTCAGAATTTTGTGACTACTTATGCAAGTAGTCGGCGCTCAGTGTTCATAAAATCTTGATCACTTGGTAAGTAGTCAGAATTTTGTGACTACTTATGCAAGTAGTCGGCGCTCAGTGTTCATAAAATCTTGACCACTTGGTAAGTAGTCAGAATTTTGTGACTACTTATGCAAGTAGTCGGCGCTCAGTGTTCATAAAATCTTGACCACTTGGTAAGTAGTCCGAATTTTGTGACTACTTATGCAAGTAGTCGGCACTCAGTGTTCATAAAATTTCTCGACCACTTGGTAAGTAGTCAGAATTTTGTGGCCACTTATGCAAGTAGTCGGCGCTCAGTGTTCATAAAATCTCGACCACTTGGTAAGTAGTCAGAATTTTGTGACTACTTATGCAAGTAGTCGGCGCTTAGTGTTCATAAAATCTCGACCACTTGGTAAGTAGTCAGAATTTTGTGACCACTTATGCATGTAGTCAGCGCTCAGTGTTCATAAAATCTCAACCACTTGTTAAGTAGTCAGAATTTTGTGACTACTTATGCAAGTAGTCGGCGCTCAGTGTTCATAAAATCTCGACCACTTGGTAAGTAGTCAGAATTTTGTGACTACTTATGCAAGTAGTCGGCGCTCAGTGTTCATAAAATCTTGATCACTTGGTAAGTAGTCAGAATTTTGTGACTACTTATGCAAGCAGTCGAAACATCATGACCACTTAGCACTTGACTACTTAATTAGTTGTCACAAAATTCTGACTACTTAAGAAAGTGATCACTTACCAAGTAGTCAATTGTACGGGGTTCTCGTGATGAAGAAAAATATTTAAAATGGTGACACTAAACACGTGTGAGACGGGGTTGTGTGTGCAGAGCTCCCGGAACAATTTGTTTTTCAAGCAGTTTTACATCAGATAAGTATCTTTTCAGTACCTAAAACGTATTATGAAATGTTATTTATTAAAATTCTCGTTATTTTGTGTCAAATTATTTGTTCTAGGTTATAGCCGTAAACAGTCTATGTTTATCGGCTCTCGGAACTTGATAAAAAAGACGCCGAGATGAAAGTCGTTGGTAATTATTCTTCAAATATGTTCATATTTTATTATGTATTTTATTTATTATATAATAATTATAAATCTTTAATAATCAACGTGTTTTTTTTCATATATATATATATATATATATATATATATATATATATATATATATATATATATATATATATATATATATATATATATATATATATATATATATATATATATATTTATTTATAAAGTATGATTAAAAAAATATTATTCCTTCATTTTGCTGTAAAAAAATTAAAAAAATACTAAAGAAATTAAATTAAAATTAATAAGTTAGGAATAATTTAATAAAGTAAATGTTTTAAAAAGTGCTTTATATTGCATGGAGCGTAAAATTGGTATGTATATTATAGATGTTTCTCGTCCTATTTGTTTGTCACGTTTTTATCTTGAATTATTACAAAGTATTATAATTACATTTTAATAATTCAAGTTAAAAATGTGAAAGAATAATTTCTTTACTTGTTCCAGTTATAATTTATCTATCTGTTGGCTTAAACGGGAAAAAACTGCATCGTGATGATGGACGGATATATCGCGAGAAAATACTAAAAAACCGTTTAATTTGACCACTTGAAATCGACTACTGGTGACTACTTGAAAGTGACTACTGGAGACTACTTGAAAGTGACTACTTGAACACTGGTCAAATTATCACTTAGCAGTTGTCACCACTCGACTACTGCCTTTATTTTTCGACTAGGGAAATGTGCTGGTAAAATAATAGATTTTATCTTTAAATAAATAACCCAATATTATATATTATTTTTACTGTCGGTGTTTCGGCTACAGTTCTTCTTTGTGTTCTATTTAATTTTTTTTCCAAAAGAATTTACTAACTTAACATTATATATTATTTACAATGTTCATAATATTTATAAAAACATTAAAGATGTGTTGTAAAATAGCTGCAAAAGGCTCAAACCAAGGTTTGGTGACGTCACATCCCCACCGCCACCTGCCTGCAAGACGATCCCAATCGTTTTCGCGCCGGATGAACGGGAAGTTAAAAATATATACTTTACAAATTCATATAAAATCGAAAAATGGTCAGATTTTGATCAAATTTTCGATACCATGATCACAAAGGCACAAAGAATTAATTTATCATAGTTAAAGCACTTTTTAAATTTTCGTCTTATACCCTATTAAAAAGGAGGGGAACCACTTCAGCTTTTAAATATTTAAAATATTAATTATCAAATAATGTCAAACTTACTTGTTCACCAAAAAAATAGTCACCATCCTCCACCTTCCACCAGTTCAGCAGTCAAAAAGCGCACCGAAGAAAAGTGGGGCTTTTAACGTCAAGATCAACGATTGGTTGCACTTGACCTGACGTAATAAGCCCCATGCACTTTTATTCGGCACGATTTTTGAATGTCAATTGCTGAACTGGTAGAAGGTGGAGTTTGGTGACTATATTTTTGGTGCACACATGTAAGTTTGACATTATTTATGAAATGTTAAAAATATAAAAGCTGAAGCGGTTCCCCTCCTTTAAGGAAACACGTTTTTTTTTTTTGTCTTTTTACATCTTAATTTGAAATGTGCTCCGAGTCAATATGACCCACAAAAATATCTGAGGGACAACATTTTCAGCCTGGCTGATTTGTATACTCGCGGACATAATTACACTCTTTAATCTCTATAATGTTTATCTCTCCAGCATTTCAGTTAAAGAGATACAATTTACATATTAGAAATAAAAGCTCACAAATACTTCATAATTTTTCTATTTAGAGGGCCAAATCTCGATGTGTGGCACTACAACCCCAAATAACTACAATACAAGATTCAAGATTGATTTTATTTCCTCTGATATTATAATATACATTATATACAATGATACATAACGTACTTGAACACAACACAATTTGAAGTTAGCCAACAGGCTTTTACCGTTATCTACCAAAGAAGGTTAGAAAAATTAATTAAAATTAAACACAATTATATTACTTAGCGAGTATTGTAACAAACATGTTATTTAAATTGCTCTTTATTATTAATTAATCAGTTAATCGCAGATAAAATATTCAAATGTCTACAGTTCAGTGTTTTTCTTTATTCTAAACCTCCTATTATCACTGAACTCTACTGTTATACGAAAAGGAATAACTCCAATACTCAAAAGTACAAGGGTAGCTGCTTTGCCCCCATCTTCCTCAGGCTACACTTTGAGCGGTAGGGTGGGGGCTGTTCATCTGTAACGCCAGCCTCCCCTTGACCGTTCCCTAGGCCTTCTCCATCCCCATCTGGGGCACGGGGATACCTGGCACTTCTTGGACCTGATGACGTCACGAGTCACGTGGTCAACGGGCGATGACGTCACTTTCACGGCCAACAGAACGATCATCGCCTGAAAGCACAAACATGATTGGTAAATAGAGTAACGACCTAATTTTTTTTATTGCATAAATGAATAGAGGGTGCAAAGTTATGCTACCCTGATTTTTTTCAGATTTTTTAGAGCCCAGAAACTATTTTTAAAAAATTATTGAGAGTTCTTTTTGTGACGTCCCGAGACGCTGCTCCTTAAAGGGGCATTTCCATGGAGCGATGTTGAGCGAGGCTTGGCGGGGCGAGAAAAGCGCACTTGCTTCAATCTCGTAAGGTAGCCATGTTGGCAAAAAAACGCTCCCCGCAAGGCGAGGAAATTCCGAGCCTCTGATTGGCTATGGCACGCGATTTTCTCGCTTTCCACGCTCCATGGAAATTCCCGTTAAAGCTGGATTTTCATGGGCGATTTCCAGCCTGCGACGTGACGCGAATAAAGCGCACTTGCTGTAACATCCATTGGCGGCCATATTGGGCGATTAAAAGAAAATGAGCATCGTAATTAACGCGATTACCGGCGAATTCGCCGCTGCTTACGATTTCACAGCTTTTACGTCAAATCACGCCGCATCGTCGTTGCCGCCCATGAAAATCCACCTTATGTAAATGATAGGACTTGCCGCCACGTTACGTCACGAAAAGAAGTTTCAGTAATTTTTTAAAAGTAGTTCCTGGGCTCTAAAAAATAAAAAAATAAATCAGGGTAGCATACCTTTGCACCCTCTATCCATCTCTGCAAAAATTAAAGTCGATACTCCATTGACACTACTTGTCTTGGATATTTTCATACTGATTTTTTTCCACAGAAATATACACCCCTAGTAGCTTATCATACAACTCGCAGCGGTGTGTAATGGGTAGGGATAAAGTAGGGAAAGCAAAGTAACCACGGCATGTAACGCGTCCCAGCATTCACTGAGGTGAGAATATGGGAACCGTGGAAAACCTCAGTCAGGACGGACACCCCTGCTTTTTATCAATGTACCAAAGTGATGTCCAAAGCCTGGGGAACCACACACAAGTGTATCACTGCACTGGGTGGAAAGTGAGACGAAGTTACCCCAATAGGGAGGAAGCAACGTAATTTTCGGACACCCATCCAAGTACTAACTACGTTCGACAATGCTTGACTTCGGTGACCTAACGAGAACCGATCCAATTAAACATTTAAATATTGTTAACATTATTGTTCAGAGATTGGCTTCTTTTTCCACAAGTTAATACAATCAAATTTACATAATAGTCCCTCTGGAAGTTGCCGGAATTGTAAGATTTCTGGTCTTGCTATTCGTATTTCAGTTTTACAATTTCACACATAAGTACTTCTACTTAAAATTCATCTATAAAGTTTCAAAACTGAATTACAAACAAAAGAGCTGCAAAAACTTCACACTTCCGGCTACTTCAGGAATGAATCTCAAACTAATTTGACTGTAAGTTAGTATTGTGTAGGGTGACGTCACTAAACGAGCCTTGTTTGTATTTCCACAGTCAAAATATTTTGGACAAGTCTACAAATTCAATGGTAAGCATCTACCAGAAAACTTAGTCGCCATGTTGTACGTAACTGAACAATGTTCGTTTGCTGAATTTGACTCCTGCTACAACCACCGCGGAAAGGCGCGCAACCTTTCTGCGTACGTTTTTTCGGCTCGAAGTCAAAACATTACTACCGGGTAATTCTTTAGATGCTCTTTAATTAAACTGACCCGAGGCAAACAATAACAAATTTATAGCAGGAAACGTAAAAGGCTAGTGCCAATACTTAATTTCATATTTGCACAGCACATATAATAACTTATTTAGAGGGTTAACAATTTGTGATTGAAAAATTGCTCCGTATAGGAGCCTACGTGCATCCAATATTTTTTGTGAGTAAATGGGAGGACAAAGGGTTGGTGACGTCAAGAATGATACTTCCCATTATAATTAGTTAAAACGATTACAGCAGTCGAGAATACAGTTCAGACAGTCAATGTCCATGTATAAAATTAAGCTGATTTGACTCGATGGTAGTTCAGCTTTAGGATCACGCAGATCAAGAATTCCATATTGCTATGACATGCGAGGCCCAGTACATTAGAGCTTATAAATATATTGGCCATTCAGAGGTAGTACACGCACAGTGAATGAATAGAGGCTTTAAATGTTCCTCGGCGGGAAAATTTTCTCCATAAGCCACCGTGCTAGAAAATTTGAATTTTTTTGTTACTTTTACAGTTATTGATTTAAAAATATCTCCTCCCCTCCCCCCTCCCCCATTTAGAGATCTTCTGGTATTTAATCAAGAGATCGTTTTCCCATAAAATAAATCCTTCGTGGTAAAAAAGTACTTCGAGATTTTCTTTACAAAGGTTTGGTGCACCCCACAATCAGATTTACTATAAAGACAAAAGATTATATTTAAAAGTTATAAATTGAAACCATGGCACACAGGGAAACTAAATAGTGACTAAATTAGTTGGTCTGCAGCTCACGGACGTCGCTAGGAACGTACCAGCAAGAGAATCTGCACCTTCATGGTCAGCTGTTGTGACTTCGATCTCCACTCAGACGAGCGCTTTATAAAGACGGGGAGGTGTGAAAATTGTGTCGATGTTACCTCATGTCGGCAGGGGACGTCTTGGCGATGTTTTGTCTTGTGGTGAGGCCCCTCAGGAAGCGTTACCGCACGGAGTGTCCATCTTCAAACCTCGAGACTGATCTGAATGTGAACCGCATCCTCAAATAAATTTCTGTCTTCCTAAAAATAAAAAGTGAAATTTTCGTTCGTTTTGCATTTTAGCATTCGTTTAAAAATGACTTCAGATTGATTTATATTTAAAATAACAAAAAAATTCCATAATTCATAATTCTACGACTGCATAATGGTCCATGGTTATGCATTATGCTGTGAATTTTAAAATCTTTATTCTGTGCTGGAAATTAATCAAATGACAACAAAGTTTATTATTTTTCGTTTATTGCTCGTTTATTATTGTCAAAATAAAGTATATTGTTTGTCATGAGAACAAACAGCATATGGAAATATTGTTGATTACATTTGTTTTGATTGCAATATTATATTGTGATTACATCTTCTAATTCAATTTTCTGAATAGTATAAAAATATAAATGTGAAAACATTATACTGGCTTTACACGATATAATTTTGCATTACTTTTTTTTTACAAGAAAATTTCATCTTCATGCAAACAAATACAGTTCAATTTTTCTAGCTATTGCATACAATTTTTCCTTACAAGAAAACTTGAACTCCATTATTTATTTGTTTGTATGGAGATGAAATTTTCTTGCAAGGAAAGATTGTATGCAATACGTATCGTGTAATACCGCCTTTAGATCTATATTTTATTATAAAAATCTGATTGCAATTTTTTAGTTATTTATCTGTGTTAAAATTTTCAAGTATATTAATAATATTAATTTGTTTAGTCAATATACTCACAAACATTAATGCTAATCAAGCTCTCATCAGTGCAATATAGTTGAATTTACGTTATATTCCCTCCGGAATAAGCCGGAAGTTTAAGGTTTCTGATCTCCTTATCAATATTTCAGCGTTACAATTTCACACATACATTAGTGCTTTTACGTCAAACCACTCAATATCTGTAAAGTTTTAAAACTTAATTACAAACACAAGAGCTGCAAACTTCACACTTCCTGCTACTTCCGGAAGGATTATCAAATTATTTTGATTTTATGTGAAAAACCGAGTAAAGATAATTTTCATCTTTTATTTTCTCTCGTTTCTTCTAATTTTTATTTTTTTGCATCATTTAAGAAGAAAAAGAGGAGATTTTTTATTCTTGAGCATAAAATGTTAGAAATTTTGTCTCAATTACATCCTCACTTTGAGCGAGGAAGATATAAGATTTGTTTTAGAGATAAAAAGATTAAGTTTAGACGTGTAAAAGATAAGTTGAAGATGAAATTTTTCAACTAGGGCATTAGCATGCATTAAATAAGGAAATATCGAAAAGAAAAGAACACATTTATTTCTTGAAATTATTATTTCAGGAAGTAGACAGACTTGATCTGCGAGCTACATTCACCAGGGTAAGAGGCCCCACCTAGAAGGACCCTCGTCGTGTTTCCCGGCTACTCCACGTTATCCTCCGCGGTTGAAAGTGGCGAGGGGGCGGAGCGTTTTCCCCATTGTCAACCACAATTACACGGATAGGCGAAGCACACACACCGCCTCTTGGACCTGGTGACGTCACGAGTCACGTGATCCACGGGCGATGACGTCACGTGCATTGCCAGCAGAACGACCATCGCCTGCAAGCACAAACATGATTGGTAAATTAACGTAGATATTTAACCTCGTGGGAGGTATGACGCAGTGCATTGACCGGGTCATGTCAGATAATCGAAGTGAAGCTACGCCGAGCGTGGTTAGTAGTTGGATGGGTGACCATTTTCAACAAAAATCACGTTTCCCACCCAGTGGTAAATCGTTGCTCTTTTCCACTATGTGGTGTTCACCTATTATAGCTGGCTTTGGACCATTGCACGTCCGATTCATTGACAAAATATATTTTTATTAATGGGTGATTTTAATTTTGACCTCTTACATGTAAGTAGAGGAAGAGAATTCAGAATTTTACTAGACAGTTCTAGTTTGTTTCAATTAGTTACGTCACCTACGAGAATAACAGATCATAGTGAAACATCAATTGACTTGGCAATTTCTAATTCCAATGAACTGAAAGTAATTTTTAATTCTAATGATGTAATAAGTGATCATGCGTGTTTTTCTGTAAATTTTGAATTTTTGTTTTTTCCTAAAACTGAAAAAATTAAAATAAAGAACCAGGCAATAACTAGTAACAAAGTCAACACAAAAAAATGTAATATTGAAAATTTAAGAGATAATTTATTGAATATTAAATGGAGGGATGAGATAATTAATTTGGATCAAGCAGCCGATGATTTCACAGCTGATATTATTAAAGAAATTAAATTGTGTTCTCCAATTAATAAAAATAAACTATATAACTACAAGCCTTGGTTAAATAATAATAAAAAAATAAGAGCAGCTAAATATTTAAAAAAATGAAGCCTATAAAACATATAAAATTAATAATAAGTGGGACTTATTAGCAAGGAATAAGTATTCAAAGGTGTTAAAGAAAGAGAAATCAATTTATTTTGAGAGTAAGATTGATAAAAATAAAAATAAGAGTAAAGAAATGTGGATTATTCTTAAAGAACTGACAGATGCTGAAAATAAAAAGGGCAATAATAATCAAAATTTAGATAACGTTGTTTTTCCAACTAATAATGTTCAAAGTGGGAGTAATAATACTGCTACGAATTTCAATAATTTTTTTATTGACAGTATTAAAGAAATTGTTTCTTCAATTCCAAATGTAAATAATGATGAAATGTTACATAAATTTTCGAATCATGTATCTTACGATTGTAAATTTAGCAAATTTAAACTACTGAATATTCAAGAGTTAAAAAGTATTGTAAATAATCTTAATAGTAATACGGCATCATTTGATGAAATCAGTATTGATATTATTAAGAAAACTTTTGATATTATTGGTATACAACTTCTTAATATAATTAATGTGTCACTTGAAACGGGGAAATTTCCAAAGGGCTGGAAAAAATCTTTAATTAAATTGATTGCAAAAATAAAAAATTCAATGCACCCTGCTGATTATAGACCTATTAATATGCTACCAGCATATGAAAAATTACTTGAATTTGTGGTAAAAAATCAATTATATGACTATTTTACAACAAATAATTTATTTTACAAATATCAATCAGGTTTTATGAAAAATGTATCAACTGAATCATCATTGCAGTTTTTATTATCAAATTGGCGTGATGATTTAGATAATGACAACGTTATTATTTCTGTAATGATCGATCTGAAGCGTGCGTTTGAAACTATTGATCGAAATATTTTAATTAATAAACTGAAGTGTTATGGGATTGATGGAATGGTGTTGCAATGGTTCGAAAGCTATTTAGAAGGCAGAGAACAATGTACTGTTATTGGTAATGAATCTTCTGAATTTCGGGCATGTAATGTCGGAGTTCCACAAGGATCAGTGTTAGGTCCATTGCTGTTTATTATATATATATAAATGATATGCATTTACATGTAGATAGCTCGTTGATTAATTTGTTTGCAGATGATATTCTTATCTCAATCTCAGGTAAAAAATTTAAAATATTATGTGAGGATCTCAATAAGGATCTAGAAAAACTAAGTTATTGGTTTCATATGAACAAATTAAAACTAAATGTAAAAAAAACTACTTGTATGATAATTGCAAGTTCAAATCGTAAGATAAATAATATTTTTGCTGATAATCCAAATGTAAATATTATTTTAGACGGAGAAGTACTTAAATTTGAAAAAAAATGTAAAATATCTTGGTATTTTAATTGATTGTACACTGAGTTTTAATGATCATGTTGAGATGATGTCAAAGAAAATTGGTAAAAAAATTGGTTATTTATGCAGAATTTCAGGGTTTTTAAGTACTTGGTGTAAAATAATGGTTTACAAAACCATAATTGCTCCTCATTTTGAATATTGCGCATCATTGTTTTTTAATACAAGTAAGAGAAATATTAATATGTTACAGAG
Organism: Siphlonurus alternatus; assembly: GCA_949825025.1. Taxonomy (NCBI): domain Eukaryota; kingdom Metazoa; phylum Arthropoda; class Insecta; order Ephemeroptera; family Siphlonuridae; genus Siphlonurus; species Siphlonurus alternatus. The sequence goes on along the minus strand of OX463779.1, from coordinate 2,831,630 downwards.
ACTGCAAAACAGAGCCATGAAAATTGTATTGGGTTGTAAAAAAAGAACCCATATAAAATTGATGCTAAAAACTTTGCAATGGTTAAGTGTTAAACAAAGGTTTGCCTTAAAGGTGCTGCTATTTTTTTATGATATTATTAATGATAAATTTCCAATTCATTTTAAAAAAGAGCTTATTAAGAATAGTGAAATGCATATTTATAATACAAGAGGCTGCAATAATTATTTTAGAAAAAGTGTTAACAAACATAGATCGGAAGGATCAATTTATAACTGTGGTAAAAAATTGTATAATGAATTGCCCATTAATATAAAAACATGTTCTACAAAAAAAATGTTTAAAAGATTATGTATAGAATTTGTTAAAGAAAAATTTGTGTATACCAGATAAATGTATAAGATTATAATTATATGTCATAAGTCAATAATATATATTTTTTTTATATAGCTATAATTGGTAACTATAAAATGTATAATTATTAAGATGGTTTTTGTATCCTAATAAATATTGTACTGTAGGCATAAAATTCTATGAACTATCATAAATTTTATGAACCACTTGTTTTATATTGTTTAATTAAAACAATATATAAACTATATTTGTACTGAATAGCGAAAGCTAAATAAAGATTATTTCATTTCATTTCATTTCTATCGTGCATCCTAGCTGAGGTTTCCACGTTTCCCTCAGTCGCAGGCAAATGTCGGGATGGGTTTCAAGGCCGTGGCCGTCCCCGTTCTGAACCTTTCAAGTAGCCTATTGTGTGCTGCAAAATTACATCCCCCCCCCCACCCCCTGGAAAAAGAGCGAAGACGTACGCTAGCTATTGCTTACATGGCAATTTTTCGAGTTTAAATATACGTAAAACATTAGTGAAATTACTTGATATATGACCATAAAAACCACGCATTTCAGTTGAAATTATCATTTTCAATGTAAATTTGCATGATATTTTCACGTGGCGATTTAGTTAAAAGTAATAATAATTTATTAAGTAATGGAAAAGTGCGGAAATATGGTAATGCACACAATATGGATGCGTCTTGACGCCGCATCAGCAATGCACTGCAATGACCAGGTATTGCTGACACTTCATGATTACAGTAATATAAGCCGCCCGTGACTGGGTCACCTAGGTTTCTTGAGCTTACTGCTGACACTTGATTATAAGTTTGTACTCTTTGCGGCCAGCCCTGCAGGACTTAGACGCATGTATTACTACATTAGTCAATTAAAGTGTTGATCCACAAGACGTCTCGAGTTTGTGTTCTGATACTCCTCTGTCCCCCCACGGAAAGATCTCGTCTCAATACTACACGGAGTAGTGTACCCGGCCGCTCCGTGACAATGTACATGATTATAATGCCAAAATCGTCATTTTCAGACCGACTATTTGAGCGACAATTTTATGAAAAATAAGCGACCTTTTAGGCGACTATTTTATTAAAAATAAAGACAATTTTTGCAACCTTTATACTAGACTATACTGATAAGCTAGAAGTAAGAAATTTTCAACTTTGTACCGTACCAAAAAAGGACCATTTTCAGTTCATTTCACATGCCATATTGATTGTGCTGTAAGGTGTTATCTTTGCCAGCGTTCATTCCGATAAAATAAAAATGTTAAAAACCTCCAACTAGCTAGACTTTGCTTTAATATGGATGGCCTGATCGGACACATTTCATTTAAACTGAAAGTACATCCCTTTAGCAAAAAGACAAAGAAAAACAAAATTATGGGATTACATAATGGAGTATCGACCTCAATTTTTTTATTTCAGAAATGGATCGAAGGTGCAAAGTTATGCTACCGTGATTTTTTCAGATATTTTAATGCCCCGGAAGTATTTTTAAGAAAGTATTGAATGTCCTTTTTGTGACGTCACGAGGCTCCTCTCTTTAAGAAAAGGATAGGACTTGCCGCCACGTGACTTTACAAAAAAGGACTTTCACTAATTTTTTAAAAATACATCCAGAGCTGTAAAAAATCTGAAAAAAATCAGGGTGGCATAACGTTGCACCCTCTATCCATTTCTGCGATAAAAGATTTTGAGGTCCATACTCCATTTTTACTGCTGCAAACTCAATACATATATTATTTTGTCACATTAAAATGCTTTCATAATAAATAAATAAAGCTCACTATTATACCATCACAACAGACCAAAAAGACAATAACAAATAATTACACTCGCATTTTAACAAAATATTGTACACGTTAGTTGGTCTGCAGCTCACGGACGTCGCTAGGTACGTACCAGCAGGAGAATCTGCACCTTCATGGTCAGCTGTTGTGTCAAGTGATCTCCACTCAGAAGAGCGTTTTATAAAGACGGGGACCGGAAATTAGTCGGAGGAATACTGGAAGTTACGATGTTACCAATCTTTTGACTTTGACACAGACAGTGGGCCACTGAGCACTGGACATAAAAAGTGTCACAATATACTGTTAAATTTATATAATATTCCCGCAGGAAGTGTAAGGTTTCAGGTCATCTTTTTCGTATCCGAGTCTTGAACAGTTGCAAACATGTTATAATATAGTACTCTTCTTGTATTCATAATTTTAAATTTCAAGTATGAATAGAAAGTCCAGAAACCTGTCACTTCCGGCTCCTTCCAGCAGGAATTTTAAATTAATTTAACTGTATTTCTCTTGAGTTGCCTCATATCGGCAAGGGACGTACTGGTGATGTTTTGTCTTGTGGTGAGGCCCCTCAGGAAGCGTTACCGCACGACGTGTCCATCTTCAAACCTCGAAACTCTATAAGGAAGGTTGTACACTGCCATCGTATCACATCGTATGACTTCGTGATAAAAATTTAGAACCTGTTCTAAACGAGAAACGTAAGATATCATACCACATATACCAGCATGCGAAGCTCTGTGCGCACACACACCTGATCGCATAGATTGGATCTTCATTTTTCTATCATACCATGCGATATCTAGCAATTCTGTCTGCGATCACCCTAAAGGCGGATTCAGATGGCGATAACGGTGCGACGCGATTTTGTCATACAAACTGTGAAACCCTAATATGCGACGAGCAAAAATTCGCCAGGTTGTAGCAGGGAAATCAAGTTAATTGCAATGCTCTTTTTTTTTAATCGCCAAATATGGCCGCCAATGGATGTTACAGCAAGTGCGCATAATTCGCGTCGCGTCGTATAATAAAAATCGCCATGTAAATCCACCTTAAGTGTGCATGCATCCTAACAACAATGGTAGATGCAGCGCTCGGCTCTGAATTACGGGGAGAGGAGTGGGCAAGAAAGTTTAATTAAATTTGTGATGCTGAATGATATACAGGGGTGGTCCTTCCATGTATTTTGGGACCTTCCTTAGGGTCCTTCCTGGTTTCAACCTTGTCTTCAGACCTTGGCATTACACTTTCACCTGATGGTCTTTCATTATTATTGTTTTTAATCAAACCCTGTTTGGTACGCGCGTCTACTCATTAATTTTTAATTACATGCTACTTTGAAGCCCCTAACCATCTTAAACTATTACCTGAACGTTTCGCGGGCTCTTCCAGAACGGGGGCGGCCACGGCCTTGCAATCCATCCCGGCATTTGCCTGTGTCTGAGGGAAACGAGGAAACCTCAGCCAGGATCGAGGGACGCTGCAGCTTTTGTCAATGAAACGGAAATGCAATGGTCCAAAGCAAGGGGAACGACATGGTGGAAAAGCGCAACGATTTATTCCTGGGTGGGAAACGTGAATTTTGTTGAAAATGGTCACCCATCCAACTACTAACCACGCTCGGCGATGCTTTACTTTAGTGATCTGACAAGACCCGTTCAAGCACACTTCGCCACAGATCCTAATTATTTTTATAGAAATCTATATTTTTTATATAACTAAATTAGATCTCGCACCAGCAAAAGATCATAATATATCATAATATCATGTTCATTCACAAGCTGACACCAAGTGCACAATTTTTCCCATGTCATATCTTCAACCTGTATTACACCATACAATATTGCATACAATTTTTCCTTGCAAGAAAATTTCATCTCCATACAAACAAATGGAATTCAAGTTTTTTTGTAAGGAAAAATTGTATGCAATAGCTAGAAAAATTGTATCGTGTAATACCGCCGGCTTTAGCATTTTTATAAATCATATAGGCAAGTCCGTTAAACACGAAAAGTTTGCAGCACAAAGCTACCGGATATGATAAATGTACCAACAAAGAAATCTTGCAGCGATTATAATATTTATTTCAGACCAATTAAAATCTGAGGTTCCGCCTCACTTCGCCATCTCTAGTAGTTTTCGAACGTTCACTGCCACGTCCAGAGCTCTTAAATCAGGTTGGTACACTCTGTACAGAGTTCTTAAATCAGGTTGCTACACTCTTTATAAGGTAGACACGATGTTTAAGAACAAACGGTTACAAGAACCTGGCATTACTGAGGATGGTCGGGAATTTTACATTCTTGATTCGATCAGATCCGACGTCGTGAGGTGAGGCTACTCCGGGACTTCTCGCCTAGTCTGGGCTGATACGATGGCGGCCGACAAACCATTGTTTATAATGTCTGTCGCATGAAGCTTTTTTCATTGATAAACATGGGACGACGTAGTGCCTAATTTTACCACCGGAGCAGAGAACGTAATGACATTGTTGGCGCTAGGTATACCGTTTCAACTTCATAATTAACGATAATATTCCATAAGCTAACATGTAAATCAACAACTATCCTATATTTTTCCTTTCAAGCGACAGACGTTAACATACACAACAATACTTTGTTTACTATTAACAACTTTGGGTAAAAGTTACTTAGGAGAGGTTTATAATTTAAAGGAGTTTGAATTTCGGAAGTAAAATTAGTATATGTTAAATTTGTAAGCATCTACAAAGTGTAGACATTGCGTAAGTTCCTTGTTGAAAATCACGCGTGGTAATTCCTGTACGCGACCGTCTTATCGCTTCCTGCTGAGATTAAGTAACACCGGATTTCCCTCCACGAGTTTGGGTTGAACATTAAATTTGTATTTATAAAACTGGTCACTTAATTGTGATTAAAAAATTTGTGACGTCAGAGGCAAGCACAAGGCTTGTGAAATTTGTATTGCCTATGACGTTACACCTATTCAGTCACGTCGTGTTACAGAAGAATTTATAAAATGTAATTTTAATAATTAATGGATAAGATTTCGACATTTTTAAACCTTACATTACCGGGGAGGGGAGGGGGTGGGGGGTAAGGTGCTTTCACATATTCGAAAATCGCTACGGAAACACGCCGTAGCAAGTGTTGTCGATTATGCACGCAGTAGAGATCGTGATCTACTGCTGCAACGTTCTAAGGCACGCTGTAGCAAAATCATACTCATCTGGATTTTGCTACGGCATTCACATTATTTTCCGCTGCAGCTACATCAAACGAACGAGAATATGTGAAAGGCTTACGGCATTGCTACGGAACTCCGTAACGATTTTTGAATATGTGAAAGTATCTTTAGACGACCCACAACTCTCTTAAAATGAAAATAAAAAAAAAAAAAAAAAAATGCGAAATACTTGTCCAAATAATATGAAAAAAATTGTAATCCTTATAAAGGCAAAGAATAACACATTTTCCGCAAAAAAAAAAAAAATAACTTTTTTTTTTAACATGTGATTTAAATAGTCGGGCCCGGATCCAGTTGTGGGGGCTAGGGGGGCTGCAGCCCCCCCTCCCGAAATTTTGGATTTAATATAGGCACTTCCCCCACTCAAATTTTTTTTTTAACATTGGCCTTATGGAGGCAGCCCCCTGCGAAATTTTTTCCTGGATCCACGCCTTTAAAGTAGAGGGTCGTATTATAGCCCTCTGGTGGAAGGCCAAGACCTGACCACGCCCACTTTTCAATAGCCGTCCTATATACTGAGCAGCAGGTTTGCGTGTAATCAAATGGGAGAGGACTTCACTTTGGTCGCGGTTTACGACAATTGCGCTGAGTGCTAGAGTTTTAAAAATGAAACTAGTTTAAAGCCGGTATTACACGATACAATTTTTTTAACTATTGCATACAATTTTTTCTTTCAAGAAAACTTGAACTCCATTTGTTTGTGTGGAGTTAAGTTTTATTGAAAGGAAAAATTGTATGCAAAATTGTATCGTGTAATAACGGCTTAACTCTAATATAGTCTAATCTTGCGTAACAACCTTCTTTTTCACGCAAAACCAATATCAATACACTCTAATTAATCTTTTATGAAGATTCTGTTACATCTGCGCATGCGCGAAGCCGCGAAGGAAAAAGTCAGTTTACTGGCGATGACGTCATGTAAACATTGAAATCCTTTCTTCATAGCGAGTGACTTTCACTTTACTTAATTGCAATTTCTTTACTTTGTATATCAAGTAAAGTTATTTACTACATCGAAAATAATGTATGAAAGTTAATGCAAGTACTTTTTTGTATTTTCAATATTCCGTGACGTCATGATACATATCCAAAGCTTGGAGGATATAACTAAGTTCCCGCCCTGACTTTACCGTAATATTTCTCAGGTAGTATAATATTTATCAACTAAATAAAATAATCAGCACGCAGGAGACTACATTAAAATAGTATCACACTACAAGATACCTTCAATAATATCAGGTAAATATTTTTAAAAAAATATTTCCTCCTCATTACTTTGCGATTTATTTTTTAAATTCCAAACGGCTAATATCTTGACAGTTGACGATCGCCCCTGCTGGTCTTGGCCTTCCACCAGAGGGCTATGGTCGTATCGTCCCCCCACCCTTGGTATAGCGTGTGTCAAAAATTGCTTGGCATAATGCTAGGGCTATGACAGGGCTATGACATGACAAATATAACAGCCAGGGGTGCAATGTATTAGATCTGTATTTTGAAATACCCTAGTTGAAAAATTACGTCTTCAATTCATCCTTTACAATTCAAAGCCTAATTTTTTTACCTCTAAAACATATCAAATTTCCTCTTCGCTCAAAGTGAGGATGAAATATAAACACAATGTTTCTAACATTTTATGCTCAAGAAGAGGGAAAGAGACACGTAATCTTATATAGTCTTTTTTTTTTTCTTTTTTCCTCTAAAATGGTGCAAAATAAGAGGAAATATCATAAATGATATATTATATATATTTTTTTAAATTTTCTAGCATGGTCCGGTTTATGGAAAAAAATCCTGACGACACTATACAGAAAGCAATTATCTACATTTGAAATAGTTTAAAGAATGCCTAGCACACACTTCAGTGTTGTGACTGAATCTGATCATTAGGGGTTGCGGTCTGATAGTATATAATTATATTTTCTGTCAGGTCCACTGCGATGAGGTTCGCCATTTTGTTGATGACCTTGGGCGGGTCACTGACCCACGGACAGCCCCCTGCGTGTCCAGACCTGCAGAAGGTGGCCCCGCAATTGCACCTCTTCAACCTAAGCCCAGGTGTGTATAACTTAATTAACTTACAACGTGATAATTAATGTTTCAAATATATTCTATAAATAAGAGAAAAAATTATTTTCTAAACAAAATTACAGATTATTAGCTTTAGATTATTGTAATCCAAAAAACAATTCAATATTAACTTAATATTTGTTTTATTTATATATAAAACGTGTGTTTTTTTTACATGTTTTATTGGGGAAAATAAGTAAATAAAATAAACAGTTTTTCTTTCTGCTTCATTTTTTTCCCTCAAATTTCATTTTATTCTGCAATAAATAATTAAGTCTTATAACGTTGTATTTTTTTGTGCCAGCAAGAAATATACATCAGTGAGGTACGTTATACTGTCTAATATATGGAAGTAACTATATCTTATACTTTTTAGTTTCCTTTCTCAAATTTTACCCACTTAATTCGTTATAAAGTTTCTTGTGTATCTAAAATTAGTAATTAAATAATACAGAGCAAACATTTTATGAAAACTGTGTATACTTTTTATTTTTTCACATAATATTGTATTAGATTATCAAAATGATTCATAATTTATGGAATGTCATGTAGTATAAACAAAAATATTCAGAAAGTTCAATTAACAATGATAATGACACCTATCTCAACAAACATTTGAACGCATAACGTAAATTTTACTTCCATATATTAGACAGTATAACGTACCTCACTGATGTATCATCAGAAAACTTAATATTTTTTTTACGTAATGAATATAAGTAATATAACAATAAATGTTACGATTAACGATACATTCTCGAAATACATCAATTTTAATTTGAAAATTCATTCATTAATTTAAATAAAACGGTGCTTCGAGTTGTCCTACTGAGGCTCCAGGATGTTCGCGCTCCCAGTCGACCGCGCTTAAAGTTGTCCGGGAATCTGTAACATCCATTGGCGGCAATGATATTGGGCGATTAAAAGAAAAAGAGCGATTACTGGCGAATTCGCCGCCGCATAGAATTTCGCAGCTTTTACGTCAAATCGCGCCGCATCGCCGTTGTCGCTCATGAATATCCACCGTTAAGAAAGGTGGATTTTCATGAGCGATTTGACGTAAAAACTGCGAAATCCTATGCGGCGGCGAACTTGCCGGTAATCGCGTTAGTTACGATGCTCTTTTTCTTTTAATCGCCCAATATGGCCACTAATGGATGTTACAGCAAGTGCGCTTTATTCGCGTCGCGTCGCAGGCTGGAAATCGCCCATGAAAATCCACCTTAACTCGTTGAGGCCCTTTATCCAAATATGCAGTAAAAAAAATCGCGAAGGTTTTCCAATGTCGTAATTACAAAGAAAGCTATCACAAAAAGGCACGAGCGGCTACGACTAAAGTGCCTGAAAGTCAAAGATGCAAAAGGTTAGCCCCTGTCAACACACAAATGCAACCTGTATTTCTCCGCAGTGGTGCTGCACTGCCTAATTACAGGCGGCAAAGGCGCCCAATAAAAAATGCGAGGAACTTTATCCCGATGTTTTTCGATGAGTATGTGTGATTTTTTAAACAAAAATTGCGGATCTTTAGTTACGACTACATTTTTGCTAACATTCTCATTGTCAGCTCCCAGGTGGCGGTTCTCTCTCAACATGCCCGTGCCTGCAGACAACGGCAGCTCACCCGGCTGGAAGATCCGACTCTCGTTCAACGGTGACGTCAGCAAGTTCGCGCTGGTGAGTGTCGTCCAAAGATGTTAGATTAACTGGATAGGTGCGGGATCCAAGGATGTTAGATAAACTGGATAGGTGGGGCGCTGTCAAGAGGAGGAAGTGGGAGGTGGCTGCAGCACTAAACAATAGGATATGAAGTGCACCATCTTATCATGGGAACGTCAAACCAAAAGGTATATACATGCACACCAAAATTCGTTGCCATACCTCGTTACTTCGAGCTGAGGTATAATGGCAGCGAGTTCTGTTAAGTTCCCGAGAGATGGCAGGAAAAAAAATCCAAAGTCAGAGAGAACGCGTCATATGGCATTTAACGTGGGGCCTTGTCTGACAAAACCCCTCAATCCTCAATTTACTCGAAGAAAGTTCGTCAGTTGGTGGTACGAGAGCCACACCAATCCACGAACTTTCTTTGGGGGAATCGAGGGGTTTTGTCGGTTAAGGCTGCATGTTAAATGCCGCGTTCATTCTGACTTTGGATTTGTTCTCTGCAATCTCTGCATTAGCTCCCACTTTAAATATGGAATACGGAAGATTTGCTAATTTTACAGAGTTCAGAGTGAATTACCACATCTATCATTAAGAACACTGAAAATACCCTCATTATATTTAGTACAAAATTAGCTGTGTATCCGCCAGGGTCCCCGGACCCGCACATATTTGTAAGTTTTTCATTAATGGTGTTAGAAAAAAAAAAAAAAGTTTATCACGGAAATAGTATAAAAAAAATGTGACGCCCATTTTTTTAATGTCTCCAAAGAAGTTAAATTATTTTCAACATTTTTTTTTTCCTTTCCTACACGTCCTTTCTTTGCCTAAATTTCTTTTTCTTTTTTCTTTTTTTATATTGTTATTTTATAAAGTTCCGTGGGGTCCGCCGGGGCCCGCCACAGCTGAGGCCCGGGCCGCATTTGCGGCCTAGCGGCCCTGGCCAGACCGACCCTGAGCACGTCTGTTTCGCTCAACACGTCAGACTGTAATGACGTGTTTTATTGTGTAGATTCGTCTGGTTGACGAGTTCACGAGCTTGGTCAACGTCAGTTTTTGAACACGTCTGACTTAAGACGTAATGACGTGATTTGTTGTTTAGACTTGTCTGGCCTGGAAGGACGAGGATCTAACGAGCTGCTCCACGTCAGTTCAAAAGCACGTCTGACTTAAAACGTTAATGACCTGTCCTTTTATGTTAACTTCTCTGGTAGGACGAAGATCTGACGAACTGGGTCCACGTCAACGACTATATACTGGAGGGCGGCCTAGAACAACTCATTGGAGAACCTCGATACTCAACATTTCTCGCCAACCTTCGGGGAAGTCCGCTAAATGAGCCACGTGCTCGGGCGGTTTCTTTGAAGACGTCAAAGATTTGACAGCTTGACAGATGGTTAATAACGCGGCATCTTTGACCGCGGTATCTTTGTAGCTGACTCTAGACCAATCAAATGTGCTAGAAAAGTCAACGTCGTGACGTCACTGGGTTAAGGAAATGTCAGCCGGTTGGCGGCAAAAAAGTTAGGCCGTCCTCTTAGTAAATAGTTCTTGGGTCCACGTCGGTGTAGAAACACCACGTCTGACAAGATGTCAATGACGAATACTTTTGTTTAGACTCGTCTGGCCTGGAAGGACGTGGATCTGACAAGCTGGGTCCACGTCAGCCCTCGTTCAAGCGGCCACGTGTTCTGGCTGTCCAACAAGACTCAGATTCTCTCTGGCGGGAGTCTCGAGTTCTCCGTCGAGTTCCAGAAGCTGAAAAACTTCCATCACGTCGAGAACGTCGAGTGGAGTGACGTGGTGCTGTGCAGTTACGGGTGAGTGACGAGTTGACTCAAAATCTACCCTAGTTGAAAAAATAAGCCTTCAAATACTCCTTTACACGTCTGAACCTAATCTTTTTATCTCTAAATAACATCTTATTTCCTCCTCGCTCAAAGTGAGTAAGAAATGAAAATAATATTTCTTACATTTTATTCACAAGAAGAGAGAAAAATAAGTAATATTGTCTTTTTCCCTCTAAAATCGTGCAAAGAGGGAATAGACAAGAAGAGAGCTTTATAGCGAAAATAAGATGAAATTTATTTCAACTCGGGTACGTTTTTGTTTCCAGATTGACCTCCCTGCCTGTATGGGTGATCGTGGTCGGGGCAGTGTTTTTGCTCGTGGCGTTCTGCGCATGCGCACTGATCAGCTGGTGCTGCCGCTGCGGCCGGCCCGGCATCGTGCACGTGTATGGTCCGGGCTACAGCAGGATGCACAGAGACCACTCGTTACTGCCATGCTGCTGTCTTGGCCTTTGCTGCCTGAACTGCCTGAGAAACTTACCTGCCAACTAAAAATAAAACCACCGTCTACCAACCCTAGTACACTTCCTTCAGGCGCGAATCCAGGGGGAGCTGCCCCCCCCCCCCAAATTTCAGATTTAACATGGCCAATATTTGCATATTTTTAACATTGGCATAATAGAGAGCCACCTTCCTCCCTCCCCCACCGAAATTTGGTTCTGGTCCGCGCCTCCCTCCCTTCCTTCATGGGATTGGTCTAGGCTACAACCTGTTAAATAATTACATTATGGACAATTTGCTTATTTTTTTTTTATTAGTTTAATCGAAAGAGGAGGTCGAAAAATACACCTGTGAATTTTATAAGATTTTTACTTGTACTGCATCATGCCTAAAAGAGAGATGTAAAGAGGTCACGTGACCTGGAGGTGGCGCCTATGACGCCTATGACGTCATTGAACTGTTCGGTTAAACAAACGATCAACTTTATAACGCTTGTAAGCAACCACGTTGCTATGGAAACAAGCAACAATTAATTTAATTTTTACAAGCGTTATATAGACGATCGTTTGCTTGATCAGACAGTTTGATGACGTCATGGGCGTCACGGGCGCCTCTTCCAGGTCACGTGACCTTTTTACATCTCTATTTTAGCCATAATGTAGTACGAATAAAAATCTGATAAAATTCATAGGTGTATTTTTTCAACCTCCTCTTTCGATTCAGCGAATAAAAAAATGTGATACAAATTGTCCATTATAGACCATCCGCTCTTGCATTTCTGATTTCTTGGTATGTGATGTCTAAGAAACGCACCTGCCAACTGAAAATAAATCTACAACCTACCCCCTAGTAATATACACCTCTGGACATCATGTTATCTATATTAGTTGGCGTTAAAGTTGTAACAAAATTAAAGTAAATAAATTTTTTAAATATTCGCTCGCGTAAGAAATGTTCTAACATCCCTGTATCTTTATATTTTCGAACGATGCTTAACTAATTTTAAATTAATCACTTAATTTGAAAACTGATTCTAAAAGTTTTTAGTTGATTCAAGCCGGCGCACGGCCGCAGCAGCCGCTGATACGACAAATCTTCCGTGAATCGGGGGAACCTCCTCTACCACCCCCTTTTTGTCATATCAGCGGCAGCTGTGGCTGCGTGCCAGCTTGACTCAACCAACGACTTTTAGAATAACTTTTTAACTAAATATATAATTAATGAATTATTGTATAATGTGTATAATGTTTGTCGTATTTTATTTTATATTTTATATAGGATTGTAATTATTATAATATTATGAATCTATCAATACATCCACAATAAGGAGTTTCTGTATTGGATCCAATAAACAAATCAAATCAAATTATAAAATAACTATCTTACGAAAATATTGAGCCACGGGGATACCAAAATAAATCTCAGGTACCCGAATATGTAAAATAAAGTATCCATTTTACCTTTAACTACAATGACGCAGTCTATGGAGGCGTGGAAAACCAAAAATATTTGATATTGATGGACTGGGTGCTGTTAATCTTATCTCACCCAAAATTTCATATTTACATCTTTCTGTCTAATGAGCTGCAGCTCTAGCAAGTGAAGGTGCATTTCCATGGAGTGATGTCGTCACGAAGCTTGGCAGGGTGAGAAAAGCCAACTTGCAGTAAAATCGTATGGAAGCCATTTTGGCGAGGAAAAATCACAGCGTGATTACATCACTGCGGGAAAGTGATTTTTCCTCGTCAATATGGCTGCCATATGGTTTAACTGCAAGTGCGCATTTTTCGCCATGCAAGCTTCGTGACGACATCACTCCATGGAAATGCAGCTTGAGGGAGGAGTAAAGATCGTGCTGTCCAGAGATCATGTTGTAGACAACAGTCTGTTACCCAGAGAATATAACATGCAGTAATATTGTAATGTATGTTGTATGTAAAATAAAAACTCTCACTGCACTACTGTTGTTTGTTATCAATTGTCACCCTCTAATAAACACACGTGGTCGGAGGAAAATTCCCTCACACGTAAAAAAGTCAGCAGTTAAAAAGTATTGTCAGGGGATTAAGGTAGAGATAACGCCGAACAGCTGATCGACGTAATGCCCTTTGATTAACATGTAAACCTTAGCAAATTGACAAAAATTCTGAAAATTTTTTGAGAGGCAGATATTAGTGCCTAAAAGCCATAGAAAAAATTTCAAAACGATTTAACGAGCCGATTTTTTTTAATTAATTTTTTTAATTTTCAGCATAGGGCTTTCCCATGGAGAGCCAAACTAAAAAATTAATTTAAAAAAATCGGCTCGTTAAATGTTCTTGAAACTTTTGCTATGGCTTTTAGGCACTAATATCTGCCTCTCAAAAAAATTTCAGAATTTTTGTCAATTTGCTAAGGTTTACATGTTAATCAAAGGGGATTACGTCGAACAGCTGTTCGACGTTATCTCTACCTTAAATACAAAGAAAAAAAAACGTGGCCTATGGCATTAAAAAACATACTGATGTTTGTAAAAAATAGAATGCGATATGACAGTGCTTGTGGCCATCAGGCGTGGATCCAGAACTAATTTGTGTTGTGTTGTGTTGTGTGTGTGTGTGGGGAAGGGGGGGGGGGGGAAGAGTTGGTTTTCAAAGGCCAATGTGAAAAAATAATTGAGTGGCGGAAATGTAAATTTTGCCCATGTTAATTAAATTCAACATTTCAAGAGAAGGACTGAAGCTCCCCCACCCCCTCCTCTCAACTCAAAATCAAAATCCGCGCCTAATTTTGATTGTCCGTAAATAATATAGTATCTTCAATTATTTTTAAAGACTCTTATTTGCAGTTCTTGTAAGCTGAAATTAATGAGCCTATAGAGGGCATTCACAAAGCACTTTAGCCCCCACATAAGCCTCGATTTCTATCTCTGGTGCAAAAGTGGGGGTTAAAGTGCTTTGTGAATGCCCCCCTATATTTCCGATTCTCTTTATAACGTGAAAAGTGTTATGTTAGTCTTTTAATGTTCGTCGTTACTTGCCCAAGTCCGCGCGTGCATTGCATCACCACTTTCTGAGTTCCGTTAGCCCCTGTGGTCCACATTTAACCAAAACATTGACAAGGTACTTTTTTCACTCACTTTACCAAGGGGGGGTGGGGAGTTTAAACACACGCTATTTAAATCACATGTTAAAAAAATTAAAGTTTATTCTAACTAATCTTACTTGCGGAAATACATTATCCGTTGTCTAAATATTAAGAATTATATTTTTTTCAGATAATTTGGAGAAATATTTCACATATAAAATATTTAGACATTATAATTTGAATTTAAAACTGTCTAAAAAAAATCTTAAAATATTATAGAAAAAAGGGGGTTCAAACAAACAGAGATATTAGGATCGATACTTTTTCGAGTATCACAGATTTAGAAGAGAAATTTGAATATATTCATATAGTGTGCGCTTCACGAAGCAGTTAGCAAGGTTTCTAACCACGTTTAGCTTAATTACGTTTAATTAACTATACCTGTTGTTAAACCACCTAGTTAAACGTGGTTAAACTAAACGTGGTTAGAAACCTGGCTATCTGCTTTGTAAATTGCGCCCATTCATACTCTACTCAAAATTACAAAAGTTTTTAAATAATGTTTTTTGTGAAAGGCATTAATTTATAATATATATGTATATGTACGTATATATATAATTATATATATAAATATAATATTATACAGTATAGTAATATATTATATGTTATATTATAGGCCTGAGAAGTCTGCATAATAAAATAATAAATTTCTGGAAGTGCCTCCTTGTAACTTCAATGAATATTTCTTTTCTTTCTTGTTGAATTGTGTTCGTAAATCATCAATAATAGTTTTGATACATTTTCTAAACGGGTTTTTATTTTAAATGACTTTACTGAGTACTTAAATACGACACTTAACGTAGTACTTAAATTGATTGTAATATAAGCTTAAATGCTGAATGTAGAAGGGGTTTTAGTTACGTAATCTGCCACCGCAAGGCAGGCAGGTAAGCGAGCGCAAGTAGAGCGCCCTACAAGAGATAGGGGAGGAAGTCAACAGGTGATGTCGAAGGTCGCTGCTTGGTGCTCACTGACTGCTCAGTACATGTGTGGCGAGCGGACGAGAGAGACTTGCAGGGGAATGTCGACGTTAAATGTAAGTTAACTTTATGAAACATTATTTTAATTAAGTTACTGTTTATATATAGACACGTTGAAACTTAGATTTCTGCAATTTAAATGTTATAAGAAGTATGTTTAATTATATTTAAAGATACTTTTTTAATTAATTTACTGTTCATAGACATTTTGAAACTTAATTTTCTGCAATTCAAATGTTATAAATGTTAAATTTATATAAAAAAAAATCAATATTTTAATTAAGTTGCGGTCCATATAGTCACGATGATTTTTTTTTCTGGATTTCAAAGATAAATAGATACTAAAATGCTACACATGAAAAATCAATTTAGTTAAATTGTTGTTCATAGTAAGGTTCATTGATATAGTTTCTGCATTTTAAATGTATTAAGTATGTTAATTAATGAACTTTGCTTCTATTTATAATGATGCAGAATAACTAAATCGTAATATCAATAAAATATTTGTGAGTTTTTTTTTTATATATAAATCGTATTGCAGTTTTATGGATTAAAATAATTTCGAGTATTATTCATAAAATATTTATCCTTGAATAAAAATTAGGTTATTTTAATAGTAATTATTTTTTATTTATTCATTGTACATTCAGCCACAAGGGCTGAGGCTATTCAGGGAATTCAATCCCTCTTTAGCCGTAGTATATACATAAATTTTTGTTGAGATTTTTAGAAGAATAGAACATGAGATATATATAATTACATAGAAAAAAAAAATACATAGAAAAAAATAGTTTACCCTAAGATTCTAATACAATATGGTATACAATATATATAATGCTGTAATAGTAATTAATGAATATAGAAATACATCTATGACAAAAAACAAAAATTCTTAAAAAATGACAAGTTTTCTCTTGTTGAAATTAGGTTAAACGAAATAGTACGGTACGGAGTATATTAAAGTAGAGTGAGTGATTTCAGTTCTATGAATATTTTATTTTCTAAAAATAGTTTTACCTGTCTTGTCTTGTTTTGGGTTGAGAAATGCAACCCAAAAAATTCCATCTTAAATAGCTTCACCACAAAAAATTCCCAAAGTTGGTGTTTCGGAGGACTTTTACATGCATCCTTATGGAACAGAAAACAGCTTTTTACTCCAACTTCATCTGAACTAAAAAATATGTACTTTTATACTATATTATGATGAATTTTTTAATCGATTATCAAATAAAATAATTTTTTTACGGAGCCGTTTTTCCGGAAAAAAATATTAAAATTTTTGCGGATTAATTCCCATAAGGATTTTCAAGATTTTTTTTCGGAAAAGTGGCTCTGTAAATTTTTTAGTTATTTGAAAATCCATTAAAGAATTCACCATAGACTACGTACATATTTTTTAATTGGTACCATAGTTCAGACGAAATTGGAGTAAGAAGCCATTTTCTGTTCCATAAGGATGCATGTTAAAGGCATTAAACACTAAATTGGGAATCTTTTGGTTTTCATTTCTCAATAGAGGGCGAGTCAAACTATTTTTAGAAAAAAAAATATTAAAAAAAAATAAAACCACTCACTCCGAGTCTACGTCAAAAGAACGAAAAATAAAAGAACGAAAACAATTTATACGAAAGGCATTACACCGAAAACAAAAAGGACGAAAGTAATTTAACACGAAAACATTTTAAACGAAAATATAATTAACCGAAATGGAAAATGTGCGAATGCATTTATAACGAAACTTAAAAAACACGAAAGCATTTAGAGCGAAAACATTTTAGCCGAATTCAATAATCACGACAACCATTTGGCCGATAGTTATTTGAACGAATTGGAAAACAACGAAAGTAAAATAGAACGAAAACATTTAATACTGTGTGTCGGTGGGTTATTGATAATGATATGAGGTTGAATGTCGCTAAGTGCTGTGTAGTTGTGTTTAGTAGGAAAAGGCGTAAGAGAGATGTGCAGTATTTACTTCATGATGAGTTATTGAAGCAGGATGAAAAGTATAAATATTTGGGTGTAGTCATTCATAGTAAATTAATGTGGAATGAACATATTAAATATGTTACATCGAAGGGAAGGAGGTGTTTGGAGTTTGTCATGAGAAATCTTAAGGGTACCAGTAGGGTAGTTAAAGATAATGCGTACAGAGCTCTGGTGAGACCAGTGCTTGAGTATGGTTGCTGTGTTTGGGACCCATATAGATGTGTGGGGGTGAAGGAGTTGGAGAAGGTTCAGCGGAGAGCAGCTAGAAGGGTTACAGGTCGTGTGGGAAGGTTCCAGTTTGTGGGTGATGGTGCTGATGTTAGAAAGGAGTATGTTAGTGTGTCTGCTTTAATTGAGAATTTGGGGTGGGAGTCGTTGGAGTTAAGAAGAAAAAAATGTAGATTTGGTGTTATGTATAAGATAACAAGAAATTGTGAGGGTTGGGAAGAGTTGAGTGGTCGTGTGATGAGAGCAGGTTATATTGGAAGAAATGATCATGGATGGAAGTTGGAGTATGTTAGATGTAGAAGTGATGTGGGAAAGTTTTCTTTTTTAAACAGGACGGTGAGGGAGTGGAATGCGTTGACAGCAGATGTTGCTGAGGCGGAGAGTTTTGATTTGTTTAAGAAATCTCTGAGAGTTGGTGAACATTCGCGGGCCACCGTGGCATTGCCACATTTGCCGCGTTAATATTATTATTATTATTTTTTTTTTTTTTTTTTTTTTTAATTTTTTTTGTGAGACGCTACTGGATTGGATTATTATTATTATTATTATTATTATTTAAAACGAAATAAAAAATTCACGAAAACAATTTGGCCGAAAGTTATTTGAACGAAAACATTTTAGACGAATCAAAAAAGAACGAAAACAATTTGACCGACAGTTATTTGAACGAAAACATTTAAAACGAATGGGAAAATCACGAACACAATTTGAACGAACGCTATTGGACCGAAATAAAAAACACCGATGAAGAAAAATATTAATAAAAAATTATAACAACATTTTTAAACCAAAAAAAAAAAAAAAAATTAAATTAAAACGAATGCAATAAAGAAGCTATACAGACTGCATGAGCCAGAAATGGTGTTCCGAACCCATGCTAAAATTTGGGCAGGTTAAATTTAAGGTAGAAATTTGAAATTTGGCATACGTAAAGCCAAGGGTTCCAGATTCTTTTGACATGTATATACGTGTTAAACAATTTTTAAAATTAATATTTCCTACCGTTTTAGGGTTTGATTCACGATTTGCATTTCTTCCATATGGGATTTCCATGTTAAATTAAGTTTTGATAAAAAAAATTTAGCCGATTTGCACCAAAATTAGTTTTTAAGGTTTTCAGAGCACGCTGTATTTAATGGTGTTTCCTCACCCCTAAAAATTAAATCGTTAACTTGCTCGGATCCAAAAAATTCAAAGTATGGGGTAAAAAAATAAGTCCGTTTCAATGGCATAATCAAAATTTTGATAGCATCATTTTTTCATGTAGTAAGGGTCATTATCTCATTAGGGATTGTTTTCACCACTTTTTAAATTACATCATTAAATTCAAAGTGCTCTGAAAACCTTAAAAACTAATTTTGGTGCAAATCGGCTAAAATTTTTCCATCAACTTAATTTAACATGGAAATCCCATAAAGAAGAAATGCAAATCGTGAATCAACCCCTAAAACGGTAGGAAATATTAATTTTAAAAATTGTTTAACACGTATATACATGTCAAAAGAATCTGGAACTCTTGGCTTTACGTATGCCAAATTTCAAATTTATTCTACCTCAAAGTTAACCCGCCCAAATTTTAGCATGGGTTCGGAACACCATTTCTGGCTCATGCAGTCTATATAGCTTCTTTATTGCATTCGTTTCATTTTAAAATTTTTTTTTGGTTTAAAAATGTTGTTATAAGTTTTTATTAATATTTTTCTTCATCGGTGTTTTTTATTTCAGTTTAATAGCGTTCGTTCAAATTGTATTCGTGATTTTTCCATTCGTTTTAAATGTTTTCGTTCAAATATAAACTGTCGGTCAAATTGTTTTTGTTCTTTTTTGATTCGTCTTAAATGTTTTCGTTCAAATAACTTTCGGTCAAATTGTTTTCGTTATTTTTTTATTCGTCTTAAATGTTTTCGTTCAAATAACTTTCGGTCAAATTGTTTTCGTTATTTTTTTATTCGTCTTAAATGTTTTCGATCAAATAACTTTCGGTCAAATTGTTTTCGTGCTTTTTGAATTCATATTAAAATAATTGCGTTCTAATTTACTTTCGTCCTTTTTAATTTCGGTCAAATTACTTTCGTACAAATTGTTTTCGTGATTTTTGTTCTCGTTATTATTTTGTTTCGTGTTAATTTAATTTCGTGGTAAATGATTTCGTTTATATTTGTTTTTGATGTAATTGTTTTCGGGATAAAGTCAGTCGTTGAAAATGCTTTTGTGATTTTTGTTTTAGTTGTTTTGACGTGATACCCTCACTCTACTTTAATTAAAACTTTTTTTAAGCGAAATATTACGGTACGGGGTTTTTAGTTTTGTACTAAACTATAGTGATCTTTGTCAAACACGAACCAGTTGTACACTCAGATTTATAAAACATTCCGGCCGGAAGTGGAAGGTTTCCGGTCGTCTTGTTCAGGTCCAAGACTTGAAACGTTTAAAAACATGTTAGTTATCTTCTTAGAAACCTTCAACTAAAATTTCAAAATGTAAACACCAATAGGAAGACTAGAAATCTCTACTTCTATGGGATCTTCTGGCGGGAATTTTAAATTTACTTGACTGTAGTTGCAGCACCAGGAAATTATTTTTGTTTCATCTTTTCACCTGACGATAAGGTTCCTATATTATAATTCAGCAAGTCAGCACATTAACTCTAGCATAACCAGGAGGGGGGGAGGGGATATCGAGATGAACCATATCTCTTTTAAACATGTGAAAAAATGTAAAATACTAGTCCCAAATTTTTGAAACAATGCATCGTTCTTACTGTTGATTAACCATCCACAAATTCCACAAAAAGAGGCAAGATTTTTCTTTAACAATCGTGTGAATTAAATATAGCAGGTCGTTTCGCCCCCTCCCACCTGGTACAGCGAGTGAAACCCTAGGGTAATACTTTCGTGGAAATGCGTTTTTAGTTAGGGTCTTTAAATTAAATTAATTTTAAGCAATTGAAAATTATACTTTCTTGAAGTGGTGAAAACAGAACTACGAGTATAATTTGCGATCGTTTTGAATTTTCCCCATGTTATCCCCACTGTATAGCATTTCAACAATATGTGTATCTATTTGTATTGGGTGAAATAATATATAAATTAGCGTAGATTCGCCCATTCTCGATCTCATAATTTTTGAGCGTGATTGTACTGAAAGCTGCAATGTATTTCCTCAGGTGATTCTACGAGACAACGAAAATCAAGCTCTTCTGGAGATAGAGAGGCGTGTCGACTAGCAGCAACATGTTTGTCCGTACATTTTCTCTCTCGCCTTGATGTTTATAGTGAACATTCAAAGCATGGCAGAAGTTTTTACATTTTATTTTACGGGAAACCTGTGTTTAATTAATTTTTTTTTATGTGTAATAAATTTTAACATTCATTTTTGATTATTCTTTTTTTCTATTAATCTTTTATATCCCTTTTTCTACTTTTTAAAAATATTTTAATAATTATTTAAATTAATATTCTGGTGTAAATTATATAAATGATGTATTATTTATTTGTTTATTTTATCTAATAAAATTAAAATATAGAAATTTTGTTGCGAAAGTAATTGCGATTATGATCTTATTAATTGTTTTACAGTTATGCTTACGTCAACTAAATTAATTATTAAATTTATTTAACATTTTTTAACAATGTTATTTTAAATAGCGATCGAATTTGACAGTTGTAAGTTGTAAATTTTTTTTCCAACGTTTGCTCTACCCCGAGGTGTACGAACCTCGCTCGTGTGATATTTTACAGCCGGCCATCTTCTGGCTGGCACGTGTGTTTAAAATTGAGCGTTTCTTTGAATTAACACTTGCCATGCGTTGAATAAATTATATCCATTTGATATACATTAAATATTATCGGACATTGGAGGGCGGAAAAGTTTAAATTCAAGAAAATACATGCTTATTATTTCAAGTGACTATAAAATTATTGAATACAATAATATCTATTTCAATGTTTTAAAAATAGTTTACTATAAAACGATATTTTTATAGTGAGTACACAGGTATAGTTTGTTTTATAATCACACCATACCATTAGCAATTTGATGCATGGTATTGGTGTTTTGCAAATGTGATATGGTTTGACTATCTTGTAGCTTAGCTGTTATAACAATTTTTGTTTATAGTTTCTATTGTTTTGCTCATATTCAATCTAATACGCCTTGTTTAGGTTGGTTTAGGTTAGGGCTTGCAGTCCGTGACTTGTAGTCAAGTCATGTAATGAGAATTAAATCACACCTGGTGTGATTGAGAGACCTTGCGGATAAACCAGACTTTTAATTAACTTCCTTTAACTTAAGTAAAAAATAAAGAAGTAAGATAGGATGAAGAAAACAATACTTCCTTTAATTAACATTGTTATTATGGTAAAAAAAAAATTGATATATTAAATTTACCAAGATTTCTGAAACTCGAATTCTGGTTTTTTGTAGTATCATCCTGAAAAAGGTTGTCATGGCCCTGAAAATCATTAAAACAAATAACTTAGAGTAATTACGAGGATGGTTTTCATTCCCTCGACAATGCGAAGGAGAGTGATTGCTGTACCGTGAGATCAGCAGTTGCTTTCCCCTCCGCTTGTTTTTGGTGTCCTGTGGGGGTGTAGCGGAGGTTCGGACGTTTCCCTAAGTTACCAGCGTAACCGGCCTTCGCTGAGCATAGCTTTAAATGGTTAGGATGACACGGCTATGCTTCTCCCACCCAGGGTACAAAATCGTCACAATTTGCCACACTTTGTGGTCACCCTGGCTTTGGATAAATCCATTGACAAAGAATTGTGGCGTACCTGTCTTTATCCATAATAACCCTATTCAGTTATTTTTAGTTTTTATTTTATTATTTTTCGTTTTATTTATTTTTTATTATTGTTTTGTTATTTTTTTTTCCTTTATCCATAATCCTTCCATCTGAATGATATGTAAAATCTGATGTAATGAAATTGCTATATAGACCATGGCCACCTTGTTTTGTATTATACTGGGAAGAACAGGATGTTTCATTTTCACAATATCATTTTATTATTATTTTATATTTTTTTAATATTAAGTTATTAATTAATAAAAATAATGATTATTATTTTAATATTGTTTTAAAAATTATGAAATGTTAAAACTAATATAAAAACATATTTATGAAGTAAAAAATTGAATTTTGCATTTAAAAAATAATAATTGAATAGTTGTGTTTTGAAGCAATGATGTCGCTTACGTAACTTCCGGGATTGTTGGATCATATTACATAGTCCTAAGTAACTGAACCCAAAGCTTATAATATACTTGAATATTCTGTATATAGGCTTTGATTGAAACCTTCCACTTTGAAATATATCGTTTTTGCCACTGTTTTGAAATGCTATATTAGCAATGGAACTGTGTAGTCATGGCTCCTTTATCTCTTCTTTGGTTTGAAAATTATTCAATTTTGAATAATTAAACATGAAAATGGATATTATTGTGAATATATCGATCACATAATCGATAAATCATAATATATTGATTAGTTAACTAAAACATGTTGCCGGTAATGTTATTAATTACAAATTAATATTACTAAAAATTAATTTCACTATCTTTTTTCTCACTTCATAATTATTAAGTTTATTATAATTTAATTATAATTTAAAACATAGTCAGTAAATTCTCGAACATCATTGGTTAATCTCATCACGTGACCTCCGCGCGATCACCGCCCTGAAGATCTCACTTGTTTCGTGAGTTAAGTTTTTTATTTCAAAATAATTTATACTTCTTTATTAATATAATGTTCTAAATTTACATTCTGATCTCTCAATGCAGGGGCCACTCGGCTGGTGTGTGGCTGAAAACTCGACGCCCATGTACTTTGTATGCTGCTGATGTATCAGAGACCGTGATGCCATGCCCACTCAGCCCGCTTGGTCACCTGATTTTTTTACCTGTACTGAACGACACACCGTATCAACCATCGCGTTAATACAATTTGGTGTGGTGAGTTGACATTTTATTTAATAAAAACATTAAATAACTGCATTTTTAATTATAACACACCAAAATGTCAATGGGGGCATTCACAAACACTTTAACCGTACTTTAGACTCCCCGGATTAAAGAGAGTAATAGACATGGTACTAAAATGAAGGCTAAACATGGTGGTAAAAAATGTAGGCTAAATCAGTATCGGATTAACATTGAATAGCCCTGATTTAGCTCACTCATATAGCACCATGTTAAGTCCTTGGTTTTTGTTACTATGTTTAGTACTTGCTTTTATCCAGGGGATAAAAATCAAGGCTAAATTTGGGTTATAGTGCTTTGTCTATACCCCCAATATTGTGTTCTCCACTGTAGCACCGTTATGCAGCAGCCACGTCTGGGCTAGCGGTGACTCCCCGCTATAGCTGAACAGTCGAGGACCACGTGACTGATGACGTCATCAACGTGGCAGTGACGTCACAGCTCATCTGTGCCAACAATCAAGGTAGCTCTAGGGACTAAAAAAGTACATATTTAGATATGTACCTGAAATAATGCATTTTAGTAGAAAACAATTCAAGTAAACAGCATTTTTAATATTTTTATTTTTCAATTTTTTATTTAGGGATCTTAAATCATCAAATAAAAATAATAAATTTGAAATACTAATCACTGTATGTTAATTGATTATTTAAAGGGAAATTAAACAACTATATAACTACACGATGAATCAGGAAAATTGTTATTTTTATATAAAAACTCTTCAACTGACTGGACTTTCGCACATCACCATTCAGATCTTGACCTTCGCTATCAGGACGAGGAAACACCCCACGTGACACCACGAGGTGCGCTCCGTGGTTGCTCCATATCCTCGCCAGGTAGGGTTCATAATGTATATAGTCTGTCTGGGATAGGTTGATCTGACGTCACGATCTTTTGTCCTCCAATAAAATCTTAATGAGAGGGTCACGTGACGTCAGATCGACCTATCACAGATCGAATTTATCATCCCTCGGACTAGGACAAACTTATGGGGGCTTGGACTCAGGGGCGCATCAAGCGCGCGACCCTAGGGGGGAGGGGGCTGATCTCGTAATGCTAAATTTTGTTGTGAGGGGGGGGGGCAATGGGGGTGGTAACACTTTCAATGTGTTTGGGACCTTTTAAGAGAGACCACACTTCGAGGCAGTGTGGGTCACTTTTACTTTGTAAATATAATCGTGTGACTACTTGAATGTATTAAAAAAAATACAAAATTCAAAATATAATTGATTTTTGTATAAGATTTTTTATTCAGTTGTAAAATTTCCGAGCATGAAAAATATATGAATTAATAAATATATTCATTAATATTCATCATGTGGCAATTATGTATGGATAGGGTGATATATGCTTTCTTTCATTCAAAATAATAATAAATAATGATGTAATATATATTTATCGAACATTATTAAGGAAAATAAAAGTTTTGAATCTCTCACTTTGCCCCGCATTGTTATTAGTTATTATTAATTGCTTAATTAATTATTGCTCTTAGATCTTGCCTGCTTGTCACATCACACGACCGATCATCGAGGCCACCCCTCGACTTGCGACAGAAAGACTCATCGTTGATCAGAGACCCCACGTCACCACGATCCGGACTGAAGGGATCACACCTGTCTTCTCCAGGTATAATATTGTACACTTCTGGGCAGGCCGAACGTTAACCCATGCTCTTAGTATGCGATACACTCTTCCGCTTTTTATGAAAAATTTATATTGTAAATAGAGGCGCTGCTCTTTTTATTATATACATTTACAAGTTTAAATTTAACTAATAACAGGCGACGCTTGAGATATGGTTATTGAATTTTTGTATCTGTGTGCTCTAAGTTTCGAATGCAGTGTCTAATTTTTGTAATTTGTAAGCAGTATTAAACTTTGTAAATTAAAAAAAGAAATCTTTATAAACAGTTTGAATGAAATTTCACGTGAGAATTTATTTCTTCATAAAAATACTCGTATAGACTATCCACGAAGTAGAATTGACAGATTGCCAACTTCATAACTGTTGGTGTCAGGATCTTAAGGCGGATTCACATGGCGGTCTTTATCAAGCGACGCGAAGCGAATAATGCGCGCGCACTTGCTGTAACATTCATTGGCGACCATATTTGGTGATTAAAAAAAGAGCATCGTTAATTCACGCGATATTCACCGCCGTAACCTCGCGAATTCTCTCGCCGCATAGGATTTCACAGCTGTTGCGTCAAAATCGCGTCGCACCCCCGTTGTCGCCATGTAAATCCGCCTCTATAGGCCCACCCGGCGACAATTTGATGCTTAAACATTTTCCTACTTTACAGTGAAAATTATATCGCGTTATGACGTCACATGCCTCGTCATACACCTCTTGATATCCCGAACGTTACGTCTGCTCTCATTACAGCACCCCGTCATGTTGTACCTTATTCGTATAAGATGATCTTGTGAGCAAACATTTGTCATGTAATGTTTTATGATTTCCTTCCTGCTCATGGGCATGAAAGAAAACATTGGACAACCTACTTGAAATTTTTTATTCCATAAATGATTACAAGGCACCAAATTATGCTACTCTGATTTTTTTCAGATTTTTTGAGAGCCAGAATTATTTTTAAAAAATTATTGAAAATTCTGTAAAATAATTTGGCACCCCTGAATCCTTAATAAAAAGGATAGGACCAGAGACGACTATTGACGCCTCCAGGGGGCGTTGCAGAACATTCAATAATTATTTAAAAATTGTTCTGGGCTTCAAAAAAAAATTTGAAAAAAGTAGAGAAGCATAATTTTCTATCAAGTATGCACTAATAAATTTTCATGCATGTTATTCATTGTTTGAAAAGCAGGGGAATGTCAAGCAGAACCTATCGAAAGAGAAACGCAATTTTTACTGCAAATATTGGTACAATATCTCGTGATATTTATGTAATGATAACATTGTTCAGGATCTATATATTCTCTACCACCGGGTCCTTATAGTCCAGGAAACTTATGAAAATTATTTATGGGAGGTGGAAAAAATTAGTTACCAGCTGAAACTTTGTACACAGGTAACTGACACCTATATAACCCACTGTAAAAAGTCCACTTGATTTTTCCCGGGACGATCGCCGGAATCAGGGTTCGTCCCGGAGAAATTAAGGGTTTCAAAATTATTTTTTTTTCTCAAAAACTATCCAACAGATGTTAAAAAATCAGATGTCAAATTGAAGCTGACATTGCACAAGATACGGAAAAAAATATTTTGGGTATAAATAATTATTTTAACCTAGCAAAAAACAATAAATAATTAAATTATGCGTAAATTATGTACTTTTAATTAGAAATTGCACTGAAAGTATTACACATATCGATTTTGAGTTTAGTATCAATCATTTGCACATATATACCAAGAACTTATTACTTTTCACACGAAGAGTCTATCTTCAATAACAAATAAGTTACAAGCGATATTGTAAAAGAAAGCGGGTGAAGTTTTAGAGGGAGAGACGGGACGGCGGCTATATACAAGCGTGCGAAACACATTGAAAAGCCACGTTGTAGCGGCTGTTTAGGCTGTTTTGATGCAACAAAGGAACAAATAGTGATTATATCTGTATTCGGTCACATTCTTAAAAATTTTATTTGCATTTTATTACCCGTAATATTTTAAGTTTTTACCTTCATTTATTGTAACCCATAAAAATGTATGTCATGCCTCCTCTGAAAGATAAATTCTCCCTCAAGCAATTGAATGTCACGATTGCTTTGGGCCCGAATATGTGTACGTGCTGCATGAAGCATCTACATATTTCAAGTCATCTTTTTATCATTTCTCGGCCAGATATCAGAGATGAAGATAATACCAAATGCGTCGTTAATGTCTACCCTGAAATCTTCTATTGTCCTGCCACACATCACGCCGCTCCAATATTGATCAAGATCTCCAAGCGCTGCAAAACCAGCACTGGAGTAGATAACAAATGAAGCTTCATGAATATAAATGGACAGATCGTCGGGAGTGCTGCTTGTTCATCCAAAGAGCAGCTCGGAGAAACTGCGCCACGGTGCTAACGTCCCGACGTTCCCGAGACACCGGTCACACGCAGAGGAAATTTTATACCTGACCTTTGAGGTACTATCACTTTCAAATTGGATGTAATTTGTGATTTTTTTATTTGTTGTGAATTTAATTTTAAAACAACTATCAATTATATATAATAATTTTCTAAAACTTTCACCTTAATATCTCAGGCTTAACCTGAGATATTCGGACGAAAAAAGTCGTATCGACAGATGTTCTTGAAATTAATTTGGTAGACTTACAACAATTGCCCAAATACTACTGATTTTTTTTAGATTTTTTTAACCGTTGGTTTAATTATAATTAATTTATTCAAATGTGTATTTTCTATCCTTTCAATGTTAAATTTTTCAATTAACATTGCACAAAAACGGCTCGAGATTTTTTTTTAGAATTTTACATGGATTAAAAGCTAATTTTTTGGACTATTTTTCTGAATTGTTTTCATATATTTCGAACCTTGGCGATGATCGTTTCTGATATGTCCTAAGAAACTTGGCAACGCTCTCAAGGACTGTAGTTACCACCCCATCCTAATCTTTTATTCGCATTACTATTGCAACAGTGTTGTCAGATTTGCAGGTGTAGCCACGCCTCTTGACCTTGACAGACAAATTCTCAGGTTATACCTTAATAGCAACATATTTTTTTAAAGGTTATATATTTTTTCAAACATCAAATTCAGCATGAAACTAAAGTTACTAGTACCTCAGTAACCTGCCTAACTGGGGTAACATAATTGATAGCACTATAAATTAACAAGGAAAAGGTGTTTACTATGGGGAATTCTCCTACATTTATTTTAATATTTTTGCAGATGCTCTATGCCTTGAAACTAAATGTCCCAAAACAAAAAAGTTTCAATTTTCAACATTGGAGACATGTGAATTTTTTAAAAATCTTCCTTCTTTTGAATTTAGTGCCAAAATTTGATGTAAAAACTGCCTAGCAGGCGAAATTTTCCTGCAATAAATTTATTTTTTCCTTTATCACTCTTAAAGTTAACTGATATAAGGGACAAAACCATTGATACTAAGGTAGAAAAACCCGCCGATTTCGATCGTGTTACTAAAAGTAATAGCCAATATATCACTCCTTGACGCTCAAACTATGATATCAGGCAGTTGTCGTGGGTTAACTAGGGAGTTTCTACGTCACAGTTTTCAGAATTGCGCGCAGGTTGCATACTTTGCTCCCATTCTAATAATCCCTTCAGTGTCCCTAAATTTGAGTTAAAAAACTTGAAACTTAATTCAAACCTATTGTTAATACGTACCCTATCATAATATAGTAGTTAAATTAAAATTTCAGTTCCAAGAAAATTCCCCATTATTTGGTTACAGTCAAAATGTAATACACACAGCAATAGTAGAGAAAATCAGTAATGGAAAGTCAGATAATCATGTGAGAGTGTGAGTGAGTGGAGTTAAACAAAGCACTCGTATTTATAAACAAATGATCAGTGAACTATGAAAGACTAGAAAATGACTCGTGAACCTCGTGATTTGTTAATTTTTATCCTTTAACTAGAAAGTATTGTGGTCTATAATTATTTATACAGAAATGTGTCGAGCTAAAAATAATAACTGCTATCATTGTTGATACATCTAGAAAGATTTGTTTATTTAATTCATGAATATTTTGGCAGCTACGCTTCTCAGTGGATTAGAAGATGACTGTCAATTACACGTCACCGCTGTCGCCGCCTCATTGTTGTCGTAACTAACCATCATCATCGTCGTGCAGGGGGCTCTGTGAGGTACGTCAAATAATTAACCTACATTTGTCGATTATCTCTTAAAGATAAAGTGTCGCTAACAATTGATGAACATGAGGTGATCTTTGGACCCGATCATACTACGTGCCGTATGATGTACCTACTTAAAATCGATATCAGCTATAGGTGATGACGTTGCATGGTAGTGACATAATTTTTCATTATGCAACCCTAATTCAATAGAGTTAATATTTTAATTAGTAATTCAATTACATGACAATAACCCATAATTAACTAACTTAGTTTGCACTTTATTTTATTATCATGACCTTGTATAATAAATGTTTATAAACAAAATGGGAAATGGGTGAAGGTGGGGGGATTAATGCTGTAATATTATATTATGTGTATTTTTAATAAAGAGCAACACGTTTGCAAGAGTTAGTAGTATTTTCATCTCTTACTCTGCTATAATGTGTCGTCAGGAGATCCGGTGTCACAAGCTGATATTGATATTGTCCAAGACCAGCCCGGTGTTTGCGGCCATGATGTACTGAGACCTTGCCTCGGACGACGTGATCCGCATCCCGGACACCTCCCCGGAGGTTTTTGCTGCCATGTTGCAGTGAGTACCTTGTATAAGTGTTCTCACATTGGACAGAATGTCCAGAATTTGCTGTAAAAAAATTCTTTGTAAATTTACAAAACATAAATGGAAATAAAACGCAGCATTAAAAACGTACCTACAATTAAAATTAATATTTCATAATTTGATGTTACAAATTTAAAATGTATGATCTCAAAAATTTAATATTTTTTAAAAAGTGTATCCACTGTTGTTTTTAAGCAATTGTACAATATCTTATTTTTTTTTTCATGTTTTCAATTTTAAAGGCGGATTCCACAACGACAATGTGAAGCTTGTGTGTCACACAAGCTGCGAAATCCTATGTGGCAAGCGAATTCACGTGACGTTGTGACAGCAAAATCGCATTGATTTTGGTGTTCGTGTTGTTAAGGTGACAAGCGGCCTGCTGTACCTGGCGAAGAAGTACCTGCTGCCAGCCGGCATGGTGCGCAAGTGCCGCAGCTTCCTCTGCATGGCAGCAGATCCGCCCGGACAACGTGTGGAGGGCCCTCGGTTTTGCTGCAGCCAACCACGAGACTGAGATGTACGAGACGGCACAACAGGTGAGCACTTTTGTAGTCAGCTACAAAAATAACAAGTTGGACTACTTTTATTAGCATTACTACTTTTATTATTGAAATTCGAATTATTTTTTTTAATTCTTATTTACAAAATTGCAATTTTTCTAAATTGATCATCATAAAACTTTTAATAAATAACAATTGGTAGAAAAACATAGAAAATCCCATAAAACGTGGTATCTGGCACAAAAAAATATAACAAATTCATTGCAATACATAATAATTCTGGCAAAATAATCGTTCACTTAATTCCAACAGAAAGTCGTATATGGCTTATCTGGCATTAAAATTTTTCTTGCTCGGATTTTGGCTTGTATCTTAATTTTAAATACAAGTCGATAGATATGATGTTCATGACATCTGATAGCAATAAAAAATATAACATATCGGGTCATAAATAAAGAATTTATGGTTTGTTTAGAGCCAAAAAAATATAATTTTTGCTTTAGCTCATAATAAATTTTAAAAAAGCCATATACAACATTTTGCCGGGAGACCACTGTTAAAATGATACTAAATGAATTTTTTTTTTCAATAATTTTTTAAATTTAATTTGAAAAGCAATGAATAACGTATATTGTAACATAACTTTTATAATGGAGTATCAACTTCATTTTTTTATTGCAGAAATGGATAATGGGTGCAAAGTTATGCTACCCTGATTTTTTTTCAGCTTTATTAGAGTTTTTCCAGATTTATTAGAGCCCTGAATATTTTTAAAAAATTATTGAAAGTTCTTTTGTGACGTCACGAGCAGCCGCTCCTTAAGAAAAAGGTAGGACTTGCCGCCGCGTGACGTCACAAAAAGGATATTCTAAGATTTTTAAAAAATACTTCCAGGGCTGTAAAAAATCTTTAAAAAAATCAGGGTAACATAACTTTGCATGCTCTATCCATTCCTGCAATAAAAAATTAAGGTTGTTCCTCCATTGTAAACAAAGAAAAAAAAACAAAAAAAAATACATGCAGTTTTCAAACAACCTTTTTTCATTGCAAAATTACATATTGAAAATATAAAATTAGAGTAAACGCCAATTTATAAACGTGTATAAAAAAAAACAAACGATATTCTAATTACTAGTTATTGTTTAAAAACTTTAATATATATAATTATGTATTTTTACAAATATTAAAGTTTATATTGATTGCACATTTAAAATTTGTCAAGTTAAAAAATTTTAGGTTTATAATAAGTACACGTTTATAAATTGGCGTTTTATTTTCATTTATTTTTTAAAGGTACAAAGAATGTTTTTACAGTGACTGTCCATGATTAATAAAAGTGTTCCTTAAGTTACATCAAATCATTTTAGTATTTCATTTTCAGATCCGTGATGTATATTACTGTGAAAAATAATATAGAGGTTCAAACAATGAGTCTCGGAAAATAGGAACTACAGTCAATTTTTTTTTATTATTTCTGCCGGAAGTAGTCGGAAGTGAGAGGTTATGTTTGTGACTGATTCTTGAAATTTTACAATGGTTATATTACTCTTGTTACAAGCCTGTAGCTTATAGAAATTCAAAATTACAAATGTAGGAAGACTGGTCCAGAAACTTACGGGTATTTCAGAAGGGATTTTCTAAATAATTTTAGTTTTATTCGACCATATCATTGCCTACTTTTTGTTGCAGATTGGGCCAGGAAAGCAGCCAAGATGAGCCAGCCATTTACCTTGCACTTGCAGCCAAGATGAGCAAGCCATACCTTGAACTTGTTACACTTGTTACAAAATTTGTAATTTTTAACAAAGAAAATTATGATTTTTTTTTTATTTTTTTTTCTTTTTTTTTTTGCTATCAGATGAATAGCGTCTACTATTAGCAACTGCTATATAGTTGCTAAGGTGTTTTATTTTACAAACTAAGAAATTTTACCTTATAAATTTCCTTTACCCTATTTATGATGGTTATTTACTTAATTATGTTATACTAAATTTTAGCTTTTTCTCCATGCTCCAAAATTTAATTTATGAACAATAGTTTCCTTGAATTTCAACTAAAAATATAAAAGAAATATACTGCAGGGTAGTCCCTTGTATTTTATATATTTAAAATTCACAACACTTTTTCATAGCCAATTAAAATAATACCAAGTTTTGAATATGATATATATTTTTATGAGAACCGGGTAATTCATCGCAATGAAATTTGTTCGCAATGAAATTTGTTCGCAGGACATTTGGTCGCAAGTATATTTCATAGCATGGACAATTCGTCGTAAGGACATTTTGACGCAAGGTTATTTGGTCGTAGAGACATAATATATGAATATTTTTTAATTTATTTACATAATTTGGGTTTAATCCATCCGTCATAATCCTATAATTAGCCTCCTCAGTATAATAACTCCGGTTTACTTCATATCACCAAATATATACCCAAATATATATAAATACCTAACTTTAGCGACCGTCTGGGCTGGGTTGGGCGCACATGTGACATGTGTGCAGGCTCTCTAATAAATTTAACTATTTCTTTAGCATTGATATCTACGTATTATAATCTAGTAGTTCTTGCTTTTCAAATGCTACATTGCTGAAATTTGCAATAGGTTTTATCATCATTAGTTCTCTCATTATTAATATAAACATAAGTAGTGTAGGGTAGCCATTCCGGCCTTTGGGGATCAAGGGATCACGTGACGTCACATCCTGTGACGTCACAGGATGTGACGTCATGAGCTGTCACTCGATCATCAATGCATTGATGGGGGGGGGGGGCATGATCGATTGAATTGGTATTCGAACCAATATATCTATCGATCGATAACCAATAAATTGATTATTGATTTATTGATAAATTAATTTTATTTTTTTTTTATCATCCGATGATCCGATCGATATTGAAATTATTGTTTGATGTAAAATTTCAAATATATATATATATATATATATATATATATATATATATATATATATATATATATATATATATATATATTCCAAGCACTGTAGGTGACTTCACAACACATTCGAACACAGTGAATATCACAAGGGCATTTTTTAAAAGTCACGTGACCAAAACTTGTAAAGTTATATGAAAATGAACCTTATGCGTTTGTTTATTTTCTAAAGTTTTCGTTAATAATTACAACGTGTTTCTACTTGCTTCGCAGCCGGCGAAACTTATTTGTCACTAGAGAATGCAAATTAGAGGCTCGCGTTTCACTATAGCTGCACTATGTAAAACGCCGCCACCTCGCGTTAATTATCTCTCTCTATTTCTCTCCCATTGAGTTTTATGAAGTTTGCTATGAATGTTATTCCCCGCTTTAGACATGTTAGAGGCTCGCGTTGCACTATATATGCAGCTGCACTATGTAAAACGCCGCCACCTCGCGTTATCTCTCTCTCTCTCTCTCTCTCTCTCTCTCTCTCTCTCTCTCTCTCCATTGAGTTTTAAGAAGCTTGCTAATTAATGATGATAAGTTATGTTCATTCAGCATTGAACCAAAACCTATTCTGCCTTGTTATATTTTTTGATTTGTCAAAAGCTTTTGACAGTTTAAATAAAAATGTTATTCTTCATAAGTTTGATAACATTGGAATTGAAGAAAATAGTCGAAATTTAATAGATTCTTATTTGACAGATCGGCAACAATATGTCGAGGTTAATGCTATATTAGATGGACACTGTTCTTCTTTTATTTCTAATAAATTGCCAGTTAATTTAGGGGTGCCACAAGGAGGGAAGGTTTCTACGACCCTTTTTAACACTGGCACAAATGATTTACCTGAACATGTAACTAGTGCTGTCTTGGTTAAATATGCAGATGATGTCACAGCTATAGTTACGGCTGATTCTGAAGACGAACTTGTACGTAAAGCTAGATTAACTATAAACGAGATACTATCATGGTGTAATGATAATAGACTCATCCTTAACATATCTAAGACGGAGTTTATACAGTTTCACTCATCTCGTCAAATTCCAAGTCATAGTTACTTATTGCAAATTTGTAATGAAACCATTAAGAGAGCTGAGTCTGTTAAATTTCTTGGTCTGCATGTTAACGAGAGTTTAGATTGGAGTGTGCACGTAAACTCAGTATGCAAAAAGATCAATTCAGCAAATTTTATTTTGTATACTATCAGAAACCATGTTTCAGTGGAAACTCTTTTAACTATTTATTATGCATATATTTACTCCCATTTGGCTTATGGTATTATTCACTGGGAAAGTAAGGCAGCTCTACTAAATAGATGCTTTGTTTTGCAGAAACGAGCTCTCCGTACTATAGTAAAGCTGCCCAAGGGACAGTCCTGTGTATCTCATTTTAGAAATCTAAATATTCTCACTGTTCCGTCTATTTACATCTTAAACTGTGCTTCATTTAAAAAATCCCACCCTAACTTTTATTTGCAGAATGATAATGTTCATAATTACAATACCAGGAATAAATCCAATGTTGTTACAGACAAGTTGAACTCTAATTTATACAAATCTTGTGCAATGTATCAAACGGCCAAAATATATGAATTTCTGCCAAAATGCCTAAAAGATATAAATGATTGTAAATTGTTCCGAAAGAAGCTAAAAAATGTCCTTATAAGTAAAGAGTTCTATTCAGTTAAAGCTTTTGAGAGCAATAAATTGCCTGAGAGTATTGTATCCTTATGATTTAAAACCTGGTTCATAATTTTTGTTAATATTGTGGTTCATTTTTTTATACTTATTTTTTTCCTTTGTTATATTTATAAAGTGTTGCGTTTTGATGTTATGTATGTTTGTTAATATTAAGTTTTTTTGACATGAACATATGTTGTCTTGTACAACAAAAAAGTTCGAATAAAGAAAAAAAAAAAAAATTACTATAATAAAATTATATAAAGTATTTTGTATACTTTATATTATCATTGCATTTATTTTAGCATCGTATATTTACTATGCATTATTTCAAGTTATTGAGTGAAAGAAATAGTTGCTCCAGAATATAAGTGTTGTATAAACAATGATGTTTTATGCGACTTTAGATCCTATGTACATGAATCATAAGGTCCATAATTGCAACAAAACTTCATAATTTATACGACAGAAATGCAATGAAAATATTGTATAATATCTATAACACGCCTATAATACATCTTATATGATGTTCATTACTTAAAAAAAAAACGGTTATAATGGCTCATAATGTCTGGTCTCTTGTCTCTCTCTCTCTCTCTCTCTCTCTCTCTCTCTCTCTCTCTCTCTCTCTCTCTCTCTCTCTCTCTTTCGCTCTCTCTCTATAAATATATGTATAGCACTTTACCATAAAAAGGTGTATTATTCAGTGCATACGAAATTATAATATATAATATTGAATATATCTCTTTATATAGGATAATCGACAATAATATACACCAAAATTAACAGTATGTAATGAAAAATTGTAATCAAAATTGTATTGTGTAATACAGGCTTAATTCTCTCCTAATTTGCAACATTATTTGAGGAAAAAATGGGAAAAACACAATATTATTATACTGCATATTCTTATCTCGTACTGTTGCAATTCTCGTGTACTTCATCTTCATTTTGAGCAAGAAGAAGAAGTAAGATATTGCTTTAGCCTGTATAACACGATACAATTTTACGTACAAGTATTCTTTATACATTAAAATTTCATCTCCACAAGCCGTCATTACACGATACATTGCATACAATTTTTCCTTACAAGAAAACATAAACTCCATACTAACAAATGGAGTTCAAGTTTTCTTGTATGCAAAATTGTATCTTGTATTACTGGCTTTAATAGGTAAAAAAAAAAAAAAAAAGGTTTAGACATGTGAAGGATGAGTTGAAAACGTAATATTACAAAATGCTGATTCAAACACAGTTTGATATACATTCAGCCAGCCACCGTTCTCAGTCTGATCATCCACATTCAGTATCAGGACACACAGATTAATCTATATAACAAAAATTTAATTTGTTTTCTACATAACCATTTAGTAAAATGATTTCTATATAAAAAAAAGGCTTATAATATTTGCTATTTATAAGCTCTCTTCTCGTTAAAGCTGGTATAACTATTGCAGAAAACTTGAACTCCATTTGTTTGTATGGAGATGAAATTTTCTTGTAAGTAAAAATTGTAAGCAAAATTGTATCGTGTAATACAGGCTTGATGACAACCTTTAACAGTGACATCATAAAATTGCTTTGCGCCATGTTCTATCAAGAAATCAGCTGTTCTCCATAAGGTTCTCCTGGGGCACATAATTGTCGTCCTTTTTTTATCACTTTTAAATCCACACTGAATGAGCCACGATAGCATAATCAATAGAGAATTTTGGCATTATTCTAACTAACACTACCAAAATATATGGTATAACTGTCTTTAGCAGTACGCAATGCTAGAAAACGAACAGAATTCGAACTGCCATTACTTTTGGAGCTTTCAGCTGCCAGCAGATGCTTTTAAATCCGCAAATTTATAGAGCAAAAATTACAGGGGAACCTGCGCACAACTTTAATATCCATGATAGCGCGCACGCTCTGCGCATCCTACTCTCTTTCGTATTTCTTGTTTTTTTTAAACTCTCGGAAACTCGCCTCCGAGATCGCCGGAGGCCGTCGTCGGTGCAGATCTTGGTGGTAGTAATTTGCTTCTAACACCAAGATTTGCCCCGACGGCGGCTTCAGGCAGGCTCACGCCCAGACCTTTCAACGCTCACCGTCGCGACCCTCATACTCACCGGGGCTTTGCAGCGAGCAGCCGAAGCCACTCGCCTTCTGCCACCGGCGGCCTGGTATAGGCACAACGCTTCAGCGCAGGCCATTTTCAGGGATAGTTGCTAGTTGTTGGCGTGGAAATATCACTTTCTCGCAGCGACTAAATCGCGCCGTGACTTTGCAACGCCACCGTGGCCACCGTATGACATTGAAGCAAGTGCGAGAATGGCGCACTTGCTTCAATGTCATACGGTTGCCACGGTGGCGTTGAAAAGTCACGGCACGATTTAGTCGCTGCGAGAAAGCGATATTTCCACGCCATCAACTAGCAACTATCCCTGCAAATGGCCTGCGCTGAAGCGTTGTGCCTATACCAGGCCGCCGGTGGCAGAAGGCGAGTGGCTTCGGCTGCTCGCTGCGAAGCCCCATTGAGTAGGAGGGTCGCGACGGTGAGTACTGAAGGGTCTGGGCGTGAGCCTGCCTGGAGCCGCCGTCGGGGCAAATCTTGGTGTTAGAAGCAAATTACTACCACCAAGATCTGCACCGACGACGGCTCCAGGCAGGCTCACGGCCAGATCCTTCAGCGCTCACTGTCGCGCCCTCCTACTCACCGGGGCTTCGCAGCGAGCAGCCGAAGCCACTCGCCTTCTGCCACCGGCGGCCTGGTATAGGCACAACGCTTAAGTGCGCCATTCTTGCCGCGCCAAGCCTCGCTTTCCACGCTCCATGGAAATGCGCCTTTAAGGCCATCATTAAAGATGGGGCTCCATCAACGAAGATTAGGCATCAGTGTTGCTCGCTCGTCTACGCTTCGGGCTTGATGCACGCTCAAAGTCGCAGGGCTTGTTTCGCGCTCGTTTCGCTTCGCGCTTCATGGATGGTAAAGGTTTGGGGGTCTTGAAAAGTTCTGTGCTAGTAAAAATAAAAAGAAAAAAAAGAAATAAAAAACACAGCTATTCGTTTAACGATATTATATTCATTTATTTACTATACATTAGATAATTGGAAGAATTCTTGGATTCGTTTTGATCAATTCTCCCTTTTGCTGCCTTTCGGCGCAGCGAAAGTAGATGAGGTGCGAGGGTCTTCCTTTCCACCCGGCTGGCCTGGTTCGCAAGACAGGTTTGTTGTTTGGCAGGGCCTTTCGCAGCCAAAGCGATCGTCATGCTCAGCTGACGCGTCTGTCATGACCAAATCGTCTTCGTGAACGTCGGCCATGACGCCTTCGCGAACGTCGACCATCGGCAACAAAGCAGCACTAAACACATTATCTGGGTCATAATTCTCCTCTTCTCCAGATGAAAGCTCGGACTCGTCCATGTCGTCTGCTTCTTTGTAGGGAAGTCGAATTTCCATTGAAGTTGACTGCGATGTCCAGGTAACCATTAAGGGAGACGATGTCCATCTGAGTGCATTGAGATTACCGCTTGCCTTTTATAAAAAAATTTGACCCCTTAGATTTAATTGATAAGATGAGGTTAGATAAGATCTCTAAATTTTGCACTACGTTGCCGGGCTTGTTGCTCGCTTATATACGCTTCGTGCTTGATGCACGTTCAAAGTCGCCGGGCTTGTTACGAGCTCGAAGCCGCCAGGCTTGTTTCACTGCGAAGCCCCGGTGAGTAGGAGGGTCGCGACGGTGAAAACGCCAACAACTAGCAACTATCACTGAAAACGGATGGAACTGAAGCGTTGTGCCAATACCAGGCCGCCGGTGGCAGAAGGCGGGTGGCTTCGGCTACTCGCTGTGAAGCCCCGGTGAGTAGGAGGGTCGCGACGGTGAGTACTGAAGGGTCTGGGCATGAGCCTGCCTGGAGCCGTCGTCGGTGCAAATCTTGGTGTTAGAAGCAAATTACTACCACCAAGATCTGCACCGACGACGGCTCCAGGCAGGCTCACGGCCAGATCCTTCAGCGTTCACCGTCGAGACCCTCCTACTCACCGGGGCTTTGCAGCGAGCAGCCGAAGCCACTCGCTTTCTGCCACCGGCGGCCTGGTATAGGCACAACGCTTAAGTGCTGGCCATTTTCAGGGCTAGTTGCCATTGAAGCAAGTTTGCCTTTCTCGCCGCGTCAAGCCTTTCCCTTTCCGCGCTTCATGGATCGCACCCATGCTCACTCGTCTGGCTAGTATACGCTACCTCTACCAATCCGTTAGGCCTGCACAATGCAAAGTGCTTTAAAAAGATATAGAAGTCCACACCTCATTTGCTCAATCACTTGAAAATTCAAACTGAATTCAACTGAAGTAAATTTTTCTTAATATTTTCTCACCTCAGGTCCCAGAGATTCAAAATTTTGCGTAAAAAACATGGTGCGTAAAATTTCGAACGAAATATCTGAGAGTATTTGCAAAAATTTTTGATATTCATAAAATGACTGTTGCAAAGCGAATTTTTAAATATTAATAAAAAATTAAGGAAACAATTTAAAATTGCCCATTTCACAAAATGTCTATATTCTTCAGTGTGTTAAATAATTTCAAAAATTTTTAAAAGTAATTTTTAAAATTAATACATATAAGAATATCTTTATGGGTGATAATTAAAATTTAATTCTTTTTAATTGATTAATTTTATTTAATATGTTCATTGCTAGGCAGATTTCTTTCGGGAACTCCGTGGCGGGTGTTGTTCTTCTCCAGGTGTGTTTCTTATCCGTTGGTCTTGCGACGTTTCGCCTCGCATGTTCGAGGCATCTTCAGGCGACTGATCCGGGTATGGTGTTGTGCTCCGTATACATCGAGGTCAGTGGCTCCTCCCTTGCGGGTGTTACATCAGGTTGGTTCCGTCTTACATCAGGTTGGTTTCCGAGCGCAGGAAGACGAACCTGATCTAGGACAGGTTAGTCGCTGTAGAGCTGGCCGCCAAGTCGTGCTAAGCTGCAGGCCTCCCTCAGTCTTGCGGTTCATCGTTGCCGGAGCCTTGTTGATCTCGATGGCTTCACGGACGAGTCGGAGGCTGCAGTGTCGCACAGCTGCAATGACTTTGGTCTTGTCGAAGTTGATGTTATGGTGTTTGTCTGCTACATGTGCCACCAACGCAGACTCCTTAGTCTTCTCTCGGCGTACTGCGTCCGTGTGCTCCTTTTGCCGGGTGGAGACGAGTTGGCCCGTCTGACCGATGTATACGCCTTGGCAGTCCCCGCAAGGTATGCTGTATACGCTCTCGGTGTAGAGAGGTATCTTGTCCTTGGTGCTGCGTATGGCGTCCCGCATTTTCTGCTGTGTGGTGAAAACTGTCTTGATGTTGTGTCGTTTCAGCTTACGGCTGATGCGAGGCATGATTTCGTCCACGTAGGGGAGAAAGGCCAAGAAACTTGCAGGATTCTACGTCATTCGCAGCCACCAGCACCAAACTGCACGCATGAAGAGCGAGACCCCCTTCGTGCACTCAACAAGAACAAGGACATCATCATCCTGCCAGGGGACAAGGGGAATGCTACAATCATCATGAACGCATCGGAATACAAGCAGTAGATGCATCACAAGCTCTCCAAGACATCGACGTATGAGAAACTACGCCGCGACCCAACCAAGGTGATCGAGAAGCAGACGAAGGCCATCATCAACCAGTACATTGCAAACGAGGAGCTGCGTAAACAACTGAAGCCAAAAGTCAGCAGGATTCAACGACTCTACGGCTTGCCAAAAATCCACAAGAATGGTGTGCCCTTACGTCCAATCGTGAGTGCAATAGGGTCTACATCGCACAAACTAGCGAGGTTCGTCGCGCAGAATCTACAACCAGCAGTTGAGCTCGCCCCGCTGTACATACGGAACTCCAGCCATTTCATCGATATTCTAGACAACATTACGACGAAACCCACAGATATTCTAGTAAGATTTGACGTGGTGTCCCTGTTCACGAAAATCCCCATCGATGATGTTTTGGCCCTAATCAAGAACCAGTTTGGCCAAAGCATCGCTTCCCTCGCACAAGTATGCCTCACAACAACATACTTTCTTTTTGACAAAGACTATTACAAGCAGATAGAAGGAGCACCGATGGGATCACCACCATCACCAGCCGCAGCCAATCTCTAGCTTTCGGACTTTGAGCAACGTGCCCTTGACTCCGCACAGCTACAGCCAACACACTGGTTCAGGTACGTGGATGATACCTTCGTGGTGTGGCCACATGGCAGAGATGAGCTGCAGAGGTTCCTGGAACATCTTAACTCAGTCCACCCGAGTATCACGTTCACCATGGAGATCGAGGAGAACGGCCGCTTACCATTTCTTGATGTTCTGGTAACTCGCACAGCCAGCGGGAAACTAGAGTGCACTGTCTATAGGAAGGCCACACACACCGACCGTTACTTGCACGCGAGGTCCCACCACCATCCGCAGCAGAAAAGGGGAGTACTCCATACCTTAGCTCATCGCTCAAAGACGCTATGTGACGCGAAACACCTCAACGCTGAGTTCGACCATCTCCGCGGAGAACTAGCAGGCAACGGGTACACGCAGCACGAGATCAACACGGCCATCAACCGAGGTCCACGTGAGAAGAAGACAGCGGAGCCAGCCGACACCAGTGAGCGACCGACATACGCCTTTCTCCCCTACGTGGACGGAATCACGCCTCGCATCAGCCATAAGCTGAAACGACACAACATCAAGACAATTTTCACCACACAGCAGAAAGTGCGGGACGCCGTATGCAGCACCAAGGACAAGATACCTCTCCACACCGAGGGCGTAAACAGCATACCATGCGGGGACTGCCAGGACTTATACATCTTTAAGACGGGCCAACTCGTCTCAACCCGGCGAAAGGAGCACACGGATGCAGTACGCCGAGAGAAGAACAATGAGTCAGCGTTAACGGCACATGTAGCAGACAAACACCATAACATCAACTTCGACAAAACCAAAGTCATTGCAGCTGTGCGACACTGCAGCCTCCGACTCGTCCGTGAAGCCATCGAGATCAACAAGGCTCCGGCAACGATGAACCGCAAGACTGAGGGAGGCCTGCAGCTTAGCACGACTTAGCGGCCAGCTCTACAGCGACTAACCTGTCCTGGATCAGGTTCTTCTTCCCGCGCTCGGAACCCAACCTGATGTAAGACGGAACCAATCTGATGTAACACCCACAAGGGAGGAGCCACCGACCTAGACTCCAAGCGCGCTTTCAAGCAAGATCTCGATTCTTACTCCAAGCGAATCGCGGTCGAGGAGTGAGGCGACTCTGGGTCTTCTCGTCGAGACCGGCAAGCGGCGGGTGGGGGCGCGGCGTGTACTTGATTGCCATCTGCGTTCTTGACATCCGTTCGTGGACTGATAGCTGCTTGGGCAACTAGGATCCAAGATGTCGGTCAGTCTGCCACTCAGCGGGAGTTCATCGAGTCGCACCATCCTGCGGCTGCGGCTCCGGCAAGCAAATCGCACTGGAGTGCCGTCTTCGCGTCAAACAGCAAGCGTCTTCATGACCTATCCGCGGGCAACTAGCGCTGCAAATGTGTGCAGACCACCGTGCTGGCGTCATGGGGCGTCCTGTCTGCCAAGGAAAGGATCGGCGTGGTGCACCGGCGATCTACCTTGTGCCACTCAGGCGTCTCGCTGTTCGTCGTGGGTCCTTCACTTCAGTGCCTTCGGCTTCTAGCAATAAGCCAATGCCACGGACG
Source organism: Siphlonurus alternatus (assembly GCA_949825025.1). NCBI lineage: Eukaryota > Metazoa > Arthropoda > Insecta > Ephemeroptera > Siphlonuridae > Siphlonurus > Siphlonurus alternatus. The sequence goes on along the minus strand of OX463779.1, from coordinate 2,788,663 downwards.
TTGGACCTCCATCCCACCTGTAACTCCTGATCAGGGTTATCGGTTCAATGGATGTACAACTAAGAGGCGGCTGTTACTCCTCATGGAACCCCATCTGTCCATGTAAGAAAATGACTCACATCCTAATATTCCTTACTCCTCACGGAACCCAATCAGTCCATGCAGGAACATGACTCACATCCTAATATTCCTATTTAAATCATTCATAATAAAGTCAATCCAAACTACCCTAACGTACATGAATATTGCCAGCTAGCCTGCCTTCTTCTTACATGGCAGTGTGAACCTGGCCCTTTATCTTTACTTCGCAAACGGGGTTTTTACTAGGTGCATCCTTCTTTCGTGCCTAGGTTTTTGTCCCCAATGCTCTATAATCAAGTTTAATCAAGTCTTTATTTCATACACATCTTCGTCCTATATTGGCTTCGGCTAGAACAAGACCCTAATTACCCAAATCAATGTAAACTCTATCTAGCTCGAAGTCACGATTTGTAAAAGGGCGCGTGTCACGGAGTGCTGCGAGCTAGTGTGCAGCTCTCATTTTCTTTCTTCTTCTTCTTCTTCTTCCACCGACATCGATAAATACGGAGCACAACACCATTCCCGGATCAGTCACCTGAAGGTGCCTCGAACATGCGAGGCAAAACGTCGCAAGACCAACGGAGAAGACACACACCAGGAGAAGAACAACACCTGCCATGGAGTTCCCGAAAGATATCTGCCTCGCAATCAAAATTTATCGCACCGTTAAGACCTACATCAATATATTAAGAGCCTCTACGGGGAGGAAATTTACCAACTGTCGAGGATATTCGGCAAACTACGTATCAAGAAGACAACACTGCTCAGCAGCCTGGCCTTCGAACTGTGCTGCCGAGACAAAAACATCGTGCTGGACTTCTGTAAGCTGAAACACCATCTGCAGTTGCCGAGGACGGAACGGACACTTCACATCGCCGGACTAGAGCTTCTGCGTGCAGCTATCACTGAGACGAGGAAAAGCCTAGCCCATGTAACTAAGGATGTCTACAAGATTCGCATGTGGCTGGCACAGAGATTGCAACACGACATCTTCTCCAAGCTCGAACAACTGACATTCGACAGTGCTTATTTGAATTACATCAGGCGTAAGCACAAACACACCAACAAATACTTAAAACTCCAACAACGACAAGAAGGAGCTTGCTCAGCCCTTCGCAGGGCTCCACCAATTACTAAGCGAAAAGTTGTCGTTAACCTTAGAAATACTCCATTCGCACCAGCTGCGGAGTCCATCCTGGCAATGGGCTTCAACTTCGCAATCTCTCCAGCTACTGTGCCAGACGAGGAGATCATCACAGGCATTGAGTGCGCAATCTACAACAGCAACCTGGCAGCAGAAGTTAGCGAGGAACTCCACCAAGAAGCTTGCAGGATTCCACGTCATTCGCAGCCACCAGCAAAAAACTGCTCGCATGAAGAGCAAGACGCCCTTCGTGCACTCAACAAGAACATGGACATCATCATCCTGCCAGCGGACAAGGGGAATGCTACAATCATCATGAACGCATCGGAATACAAGCAGTAGATGCATCACGAGCTCTCCAAGACATTGACATATGAGAAGCTACACCACGACGCAACCAAGGTGATCGAGAAGCAGACGAAGGCCATCATCAACCAGTACATTGCTGACGAGGAGCTGCGTTAACAACTGAAGCCACAAGACTGCAGCATTCCACGACTCCTCAGGAATCCACAGAAATCCACAAGAATGGTGTAGCTCTTCGTCCAATCGTGAGTGCGATAGGGTCTAAATCGCACAAGCTAGCGAGGTTCGTCGCCCAAAAACTACAACCAGCAGTTGAGCTCGCCCCGTTGTACATACGGAACTCCAGCCATTTCTTCGAGATTCTGGACAACATCACGACAAAACCCACAAATATTCTAGTAAGATTTGACGTGGTGTCCCTGTTCACGAAAGTCCCCATCGATGACGTTTTGGCCCTAATCAAGAACCAGTTTGGCCAAAGCATCGCTTTCCTCGCACAAGTATGCCTCACAACAACATACTTTCTTTTTGACGGAGACTACTACAAGCAGATAGAACGAGCGCCGATGGGATCACCACTATCACCAGCCGCAGCCAATCTCTACCTTGCGGACTTTAAGCAACGTGCCCTTGACTCCGCACAGCTACAGCCAACACACACTGGTTCGGGTACGTGGATGATACCTTCGTGGTGTGGCCACATGGCAGAGAGGAGCTGCAGAGGTTCCTGGAACATCTTAACTCAGTCCACCCGAGTATCCCGTTCACCATGGAGATCGAGGAGAACGGCCGCTTACCATTTCTTAATGTTCTCGTAACTCACACAGCCAACGGGAAACTAGAGCGCACTGTCTACAGGAAGGCCACACACAACGATCGTTACTTGCACGCGAGGTTCCACCACCATCCGCCATAGAAGAGGTGAGTACTCCATACCTTAGCTCATCGCTCAAAGACGCTATGTGACGCGAAATACCTCAACGCTGAGCTCGACCATATCCGCGGACCACTAGCAGTCAACGGGTACACGCAGCACGAGATCAACACGGCCATCAACTGAGGCTTACGTGAGGAGAAGACAGCGGAGCCAGCCGACACCAGTGAGCGACTTACACGCGCCTTTCTTCCCTACGTGGACAGAATCACGCCTCGCATCAGCCGTAAGCTGAAACGACACAACATCAAAACAATCTTCACCACATATCAAAAAGTGCGGGACGCCTTACGCAGCGCCAAGGACAAGACACCTCTCCACACCGAGGGCGTATACAGCATACCGTGCGGGGACTGCCAGGATTTATACATCGGTCAGACGGGATGACTCGTGTCAACCCGGCGAAAGGAGCACACGGACGCAGTACGCCGAGAGAAGATCAAGGAGTCGGCATTGCTGGCACATGTAGTAGACAAACACCATAAAATCAACAAGACCAAAGTCATTGTAGCTGTGCGACACCGCGGCTCCCGACTCGTCCGTGAAGCCATCGAGATCAACAAGGTTCGGGCAACGATGAACCGCAAGACCAAGGGAGGCCTGCAGTTTAGCACGACTTGGCGGCCAGCTCTACAGCGACTAACCTGTCCTAGATCAGGTTCGTCTTCCCGCGCCCGGAAACCAACCTGATGTAATACGGAACCAACCTGATGTAACACCCGCAAGGGAGGAGCCACCGACCGCGATATATACGGAGCACAACACCATACCCGGATCAGTCACCTGAAGATGCCTCGAACATGCGAGGCGAAACGTCGCAAGACCAACGGATAAGAAACACACCAGGAGAAGAACAACACCCGCCACGGAGTTCCCGAAAGAGATCTGCCTAGCAATCAACATTTATCGCACCGTGAAAACCTACATCACTACACTATTTAATATGTTATTATTATGAAATAAAGTAGAAAATGGCGTATTTATTACAATCGTTATATAAGGTTAGAAAAACAAAAGCGGGAAATAAAATAATATCAATTACAAAAGTTTAGCGCGAAATTTTACAAAACTTGCTGAATTTCACGTGAACCGTCACGAACGCTTGCATCACTACCTCAGGCATAGTTTCTAAACACTTTATTTTGCGGTATGTAAACTTCCAAAATTTTACAACAAATCCTTCCATGATATTTTCGGGGTCAAAACTGCATAATATATATCGCAATGGAATATTGGATTACATTAATTGGACCACTATTTCAGAAAACAATCTAGATCGATATTATAGTGAGCAGGCCTTGATGGAATTGGCGTTGGTTGAGCGCAACGTCTTTTATGACATCCGTGACTTAAAACCAGGTATTTAAAAGAACTTTTTGTTGTTCCACCTGGATAAAGACTGGCTCCACCATTGTAACAATAAATTACCCAAGGACGCTCAAGTTAATGATAAGTCACGGATATGCTGCGACCGAGCGCTCAGCGCCGAAATAAAAAAATGCAGTTAACGATCGCCTTATGAAGCCAACTTGGTCCGTGATATATTCAAACTTTGTAAATGAAATCTGTTAATATCGGACCGACTGACCAATAAGCCACTTTTAAATTCAGCGTATCTGCAATAAAAATGTTGCAGAATTCATTATTATCAACATTAAACTTGAATTTAGACCCTAAAAGTGACTTGATGCTTTCTTAATTTGTATTATTTGAATTTTTCTCGGATTTGATTTGATTTGATTTGTTTTGATTTGATGAAATTGGCTCGAAAAAATCGATTGTCATATGCATTTTTACAATAGTTCGGCGCTACCCGTGTGGGGACATATATGTTTATAATTTATCATTAGGTACGATTCACGAAAAAGTTAGTCAGGTTTCTAACCACGTTTAGCTTAACTACGTATAACTAGAGTAATATAACACGTATAACAGGTATATTTAAACGTGGTGAAGCTAAACATGGTTAGAAATCTCGCTATCTTCTTATTGATTCGCACCCATTATAATTTGTCGTAAATGGCTGGATATTTGGTCGCAAGAAATATATACGTGCATTTTAACCCATTAGTGCCCAGAAAAACTTTTGGTGAAATTTTTTCTTGACACCATGAAATTCTTATAAAACTAAGTGAATGTAACCCAATTTTACAAAATAAATATTTTTTTACTATCAAATTCAAATTTTCATGGGCATTTGAAGTTTGTGTACCATATGGAGCCTCTGGGCGCCTACAGTGTCATTTTACTTTAAAATAGCAATTCGATAAAAAACGTGGTAATTATTTTTGTTAATTATTTTTTTTGCTGGAAAGGGTCGAGTAAAGTTTGAATTAATAGGAATTCCTCCCAATTTCCAAATTTTATATTTTTGGGGGTGCGGGTAATTTTTTTAAATTATATTGTATTCTAATTTTTGGTTTGAATATAGAAAAACCATACAAAAATTGATTGAAAATTTAATTTGGATGTACTTTTGCCACAAATACTTAATTGGGGTTAATTTTGGGGTTGGGTAACACTATATTTATAAATATAGAATGCATTATATATATTTTGAAAAAATTAGTATTTTCACTAAATTTTTCTTTTCCGGTATTTTATTTTATAAGGCACCGATAAATATTTATTATAAATCACTAGATCACTAGGAACAAGGTGTCCCTTTATAATCTATAGGGTACCTTTGTTAGGATAAATTCTATGTTACAAAGGCTATTTTGACAAGTTCAATGTCAATATTGTCCTATTTCGTCAGCTCTTTGTACCTTTTTTTTTTTTTCATTTTGAGAAAAAAAATTATAATTTTGGTGATGCAGTGTAGATTTGATTTGTCCAATAATGAGTGTTTCTAAGCAAGTGCAACATGCCATGGTGTGTGTCGAGTGGTTTTGTGGTCCATTTGTGGAAGGTTGCGGTAATAGTGCTGTGTGCTATGACTTACCCCGTAAAGGAAATCTTATGTTATACGCATGGAATGTACTTTGTGTTTTGGTTTCCACACATCGAATATAAATAAATGAAAAGACGCAAGAATGGTCTTAGCTAGTGCTTAGCTCTAGCGAGATACTTTTTATGTGGGAGTTAATTGTTTTTCTTGTTTTATTTTATACATTAATTTTTTGAAGAGGTATTCGAAGCTATAAAACACCGTCACCAAGACAATGAGCAAACAACCCCCCAAGTGTTCTCCACTGGAGCGGCAAACACTTGCTCCATTGCATATCGTCCTTCGTCCAGAATAATGAGCTAGCTATCTGCTTACCACGATTTTGTTGCATAAATAAGCAATCTGCTCTTTCAGGTGAGCGCCATTAGAAAATCGGTATAAAATGAAGTTCATTGTTGATATAGCATCAAATATAGCTCAGTATTGCGGACAAGTTGCGATATATTACACGTAAAAACCCAGGGGCAGATCCAGACCGCGCCTTGGGGGGGAGGGCGTTGCCCTATCCCGCAATGTTACATTTTGGGGAGGGAGAGGGGCAACGGGTGGGGAGTGGTAATAGATTCACCGTATTTTGGGACCTTTTGGGGGATAGATTGCCCCCATTGCCCCCCCCCCTTAGATCCGCGCCTGTAAAAACCTGAACAATAAAATGACCAAAAATTATTACTTTCTTCAGTCTTGTGAAAAAAGCTAAAAGAGCTGATGAAATTGGATTAACAACATTGCCGCCATTGCCTTTCTGACATAGTATTTACCTAGATTTTTAACTTTTCCTAGTGTCTTATAATAACAATAATCTATGCCTTACGAATTGAAAAAAATTAATAATTTGTTAAAATATATAAAACATTCTTTAGTGTTACCCCAACCCCAAATTAACCCAAATGAAGTACTTTGACAAAAAAAAACTTCCAAATAATTTTTAAACCTGTTTTAGTAAGGGTTTTCTATATTCAAACGAGAAATTAGCATTTTTTTTATTTTTTCAAAAACTACCCTCACCCCCAAAATTATCAGATTTGGGGTTGAAGAAGATTTTTAATTAACTAACACTCAAATTAACCCTTGTCTGGGTAAAACGGGATTAAATAGTGTAAATATGGTGTTTTATATTGAATTGCTATTTTTAAGCTATATGATACTGTAAGCGCCCAGAGGCTCCATACGGGACATTTATTTTGAATTGCCTTTCTACTGCCCATAAAAAAAAATTCACCCCAAAAAAATTACATGGCCATATTCCGAGTTTAATGGTTGTTGTGGAAATGTAAGTATCGGTGAAATTTTTTAATATTATATATTTTATTTTGAATCATAAAAAGAAGTACTTTTGCAAAATGCCATTAAAAAAGGTGTCAAAACTTTGAATTATCCTAGTATATCCATATTTTGGTTTTTGATGAAATTTTTGTTGTCATTATGATCCACATACTATTTACTTTTGATTACAACCATCAGTTTTGCTATAACTCTAAAAATTGAATTTATAATTATTTTAATTTATTAACAAATTATGCGAGCCCACATGGAGCCTCTGGGCGTTAATGGGTTAATAATAAAATTATAGATTTATGATAATTGCATAATCCTTATTGCAACAAGTAATAAGGATTACCATCATTAATAATGAGAGAACCAATAATGATAAAACCTATTGCAAATTTCAGCAACGTAGTATTTGAAAAGCAAGAATTACTAGATTATAATACGTAGATATCAATGCTAAAGAAATAGTTCAATTTATTAGAGAGCCTGCACACATGTCACATGTGCGCCCAACCCAGCCCAGACGGTCGCTAAAGTTAGGTATATATATATATATATGGGTATATATTTGGTGATATGAAGAAGTAAACCGGAGATATTATATTGAGGAGGCTAATTATAGGATTATGACGGATGGATTAAACCCAAATTATGTAAATTAATTAAAAAATATTCATATATTATGTCTCTACGACCAAATAACCTTGCGTCAAAATGTCCTTACGACGAATTGTCCATGCTATGAAATATACTTGCGACCAAATGTCCTGCGAACAAATTTCATTGCGATGAATTACCCGGTTCTCATAAAAATATATATCATATTCAAAACTTCGTATTATTTTTATTGGCTATGAAAAAGTGTTGTGAATTTTAAATATGAAAAATGCAAGGAACTACTCTGCAGTATATTTTTTTTATATTTTTAGTTGAAATTCAAGGAAGCTATTGTTCATAAATCAAATTTTTGAGCATGGAGAAAAAGCTAAAATTTAGTATATAAAGTAAATAACTATCATAAATGGTTATAAATGGTTATTAACTCCGGGAGTTAGTTACCATAAATCAATTCTTCTACACAATAATTGCTTAAATCTCGTAAAGTAAAACCTATTCAACCTAAACTCAATTATAAAAATGTTAATTGGTGTAATATAAATTTCAATTTTTATCTCAATCTCCCAACTGATTTCAAAGATTTGAATAGAAATGATGACTGGGTATGTTGGAGTACCAAGTTTTGGGAAATTGTAAAGGAACATATAACCACTGTAACTGGTAAGCATATCACGAGGCACCCGTGGATCACTCCACATATTGTTAAACTCTTAAAACAAAGGGACCGTTTGTAAAAAAAATGTTCTACTCCTCCCTCCCCTTAGGGCTGACAAAAATATCGAGTTTTGAGAAATAGGGTCAAAACGTTGGTTAATAACTCATGCAATGCTTATTTTTGGAGGTTGGGGTCACCGGGTCATGAGAAACAGCTTTGGAGTCATGTCACCAACTCTCGTGGGTTCTCGGCTCCAGCCTCTTTTAAGCATAAAGGAGTAATTATCACGGAAAAAATTGATATTGCTACTGCTTTTTCTAATCAATTTCAAAATAATTTTGCTAACCCTACATCTCATTTTTACTCTAATATGGGTCCCATTTATCAAGCAAGGTCTTTTCAAGAATTTAGCATAACAGATTCAGTTACTTTTGATGCTGCTGTTGTGTCTAAGTTCTTAAGTGATATTAAAAGTAACGCAGCTAATGGACCTGATAAAATTCCTCCTGTTATTTTAAAAAAGTGTTGTGAATCTTTATCTACATCTTTAGATCATCTTTTTTCTCATTCTTTATTTTGTGGTGCTTTACCTGATGCTTGGATGTGTGCAATTGTTGTCCCTATACATAAGAGTGGTGATAAAAACAATGTTTGTAATTATAGACCCATTTCTTTGACGTCACACATTGGTAAAGCAATGGAAAAATTGATAACAAGAGCTCTAAAACAACATTTAAAAAATAATAATGCTATTTCTCCCTGTCAACATGCTTATATACCTGGTAGGTTTTGTGTACTTAGCTCACAGACATATTAGATAAATGGTATTTTAGTCTGGATCAAAGTAAGGCCAGGCAAATTGAAGTAATTACTTTGGACTGGGAGAAAGCATTTGACAAAATACCTACTAATAGACTTGTTGATAAATTGTGGGCATGTGGTGTCAGGGGTAATTTATAAATGTGGTTAAAATCATTTCTCTTTGACCGATACCAGAAAGTTGTTTTTCAGGGGTCTGAATCTGTGGCACAGCCAGTATTGTCCGGGACAGTCCAGGGTTCTGTGATTGGCCCGGAATTATTTAATCTTTATTTAATGGACTTGCCTAAATGTTTAACTTCACTCATGTTAAAGTATTCGGATGATTCTACAATTTTTCGTTCAATATTTAATAAGTTGGATCTCGAGAAATTGCAGAATGATCTCAATGACGGGGATTCAAAAAGACTTATCCGCGAGACTTGGCCGGCGGATAACTTGTCCACGTTCTAGTCTGGATAACCTATATACTTAGCCGCGCGGACAAGTATAAGGCTGGACAAGGGTTTGGATAAGTCGGTCTGGACAAAAATCATTATGCCAAGCCTGTTGGCTAAAGTCTCGCGGACAATTAACCACGCGGCTAAGTCTCGTGGACGAATCTCCCACCTGGATAAGGTTTTTAATTACGCCGCCATCTTGGATTACGTGTTAAATATGGAGGTAATTGGATCTACATATATGATGATTCATTGCTAATTTATTAAGCAACTGTGTTCAAATTTGATTAAATATCAATTTGTGAAGTTTGCATAAGACATAGGAAAATTAGTTTCAAACATTTAGCGCTTATGTTCAATGTTTACCTCCCCTCGCTCCCCCTTTTCTATATCATCAGCAAGCCCCGCCCTCTTTGTTGGCACACATTTTGTTATGTTCATTTTTCAATAATTAGACTATTAATACCTGATATTTAGGTCTATAATTGCACAAGGCCAGCCCAAGAATACACTACTCTATGACATTTGATAAAGGTAAGTGAAATATCTAACGTTAAATTACTTAATTTGACAAGTTATGATAGCTCTATGATATGATACCATTCATCTGTAATTTTCTGATACTTCATCTGCGAAATTTGATACTTTTACATCTAAACACGAACAGTTATTAAAAATAAAGCTCTTTTTAAGTTAATAATTAGTCTGGTAGCATTTAATTAAGGAGTATGAACTCCTGTATGTTAAAAATAAGTAAATGATCGAGGCAAACAGAAAATGAACTAAAATCAAGGTGGTTAAAATCAAGCCCTCAAATGTCGTCAAAATAAGCAATTTTCTAATGGATATTTCACGTACCGTCATTAATTGTAATAGAGTATTATCATATGATAATAAAAACCCATTATTTAATCCAAATATTGGGTATAAGGTATAAATTTATTGAAAAAAAAACGTGGGTTATTCAGCGAGGCTCGATGAATTTATTATCATGCCACCAGCGCCTCGCAAAGAACGGGAAATTAGAGAAATATAACAAAGAATGTTAAAAGCGCCAAAAATTTTAAACCATGTCACCCCAATAATAATAAGATTGAAATGACATTAATTTTAAACACAATCAGTACGTTCACATGACGGTGTTTATTGCGTATTCGTTGACGACGGCTCATAAGAATAACATTATCCGTCGTCAACGAATAAGCATTAAACACCGTCATGTGAATGTAGTGAATGTTTACGTAATATAATATAAAATCACGATATATGGCGGTCCAATTATCACCGTATTTAACACGTAATCCAAGATGGCGGCGTAATGAAAAACCTTATCCAGGTGGGAGATTTGTCCACGAGACCTAGCCGCGCGGTTAGTTGTCCGCGGAACTTTAGCCAACAGGCTTGGCCAAATGACTTTTGTCCAGACCGACTTATCCAAGCCCTTGTCCAGCCTTATACTTTTCCGCGCGGCTAAGTATTTAAGGTTATCCAGACTAGAACGTGGACAAGTTATCCGCCGGCTAAGTCTCGCGGATAAGTCTTTTTGAATCCCCCTCAATATACTTTACTTATGGTGTCAAAATAATGCGATGTCCCTCAACTTAAAAAAATGCTCATACATGACATTTACGCGCGCTTCGAATCCAATTGTATCATCCTTCGTGATTAACAATACAATAATAAACAAAGTATGTAAAATTAAGTTACTTGGTATTTGGATTACGGATGATTTGAAATGGAACGTGCATGTCGAAGTGACGCATAAGAAATGTGCAAAATTAATCAGTTTTGTGTTTAAGTCATTGCGAGGATGCAGAGAACGTGTTTTGCGAAATATTTATATTACACTTATCAAATCTATTATAACGTATGGTGCATACGCTTGGCGTCCTCTCACTGCATATAACTTCGATAAATTAAATAGAATTCAGAATACTGCTACTAGACGCATAATTAAAGACAAAACTCTTGGTCATGTTCAGCGTCTGGATAGATTAAATTTAAATAACCTGTGTTCTGTGTTTGATGATATTGATTCTAAATTTTTGAAGAAGTGCCTTAGTGGTAATATTGACCTATGTTTTGTGGGAGATAATAGATTGTCAGTTAAACATCGCACTCGCGGAAGAGGAAACCCGTTTTCCTTGGTGTATGCTAAGCCTAATAGTGTCGCATATGCTACTTCTTATTTCCCGCGAGCTGCTAAGATGTTTAATTCAATGCCTCTCCCTTTTGATATGTAATTAATTTCTAATTTTTTATGTAATTCTACTGGGCAGTCTAATTGTTTATGCTCCTTATTGGTTTTATTTTTGTATATATTATTTCTGCTTTTCCATGTTCTTGTTTAATTAGGTGAATAGACACTGTATAGTGATTTGGTTGTTTCTGCAGCCGTTTTTATTTTCCCCATAGGCTCACATGTTTCTATCTTTTATTGGATTTTCAGCCTATGAAAGATTTAATATATAAAATAAATAATTAAATAAAAAATAGGGTAAAGGAAATTTATAAGATAAAATTTCTTATTTTGTAAAATAAAACACCTTAGCAACTTTATAGCAGTTGCTAATAGTAGAAGCTATTCATCTGATAGCTAAAAAAAAAAAAAATAATAAAAAAAATAAAAAAAAAATCATAATTTTCTTTGTTAAAAATTAAAAATTATGTAACAAGTTCAAGGTATGGCTTGCTCATCTTGGCTGCAAGTGCAAGGTATATGGCTGGCTCATCTTTGCTGCTTTCCTGGCCCAATCTGCAACAAAAAGTAGGCAATGATATGGTCGAATAAAACTGTAAAATTATATAGAAAATCCCTTCTGAAATACCCGGAAGTTTCTGGACCAGTCTTCCTACATTTGTAATTTTGAATTTCTATAAGCTACAGGCTTGTAACAAGAGTACTATAACCATTGTAAAATTTCAAGAATCAGTCACAAACATAACCTCTCACTTCCGACTACTTCCGGCAGAAATAATAAAAAAAATTGACTGCAGTTTCTATTTTCCGAGACTCATTGTTTGAACCTCTATATTATTTTTCACAGTAATATACATCACGGGTCTGAAAATGAAATACTAAAATGATTTGATGTAACTTAAGGAACACTTTTATTAATCATGGACAGTCACTGTAAAAACATTCTTTGTACCTTTAAAAAATAAATGAAAATAAAACGCCAATTTATAAACGTGTACTTAAACCTAAAATTTTTTAACTTGACAAATTTTAAATGTGCAATCAATTAGGCGCTTGCGTGTGACGTCAGTGTGACCTTGAATAGGGAGTTTCAACAGTCGTCCGCTAGTCGTCGATGCTGGCCTGGTGGAACTTCGCAATTTATAAGCATATAGGAGAAAATATTAAAAAAAATATGTAAAAATATATAAAGAAAAGATTCTGAATTCTGAGGTGAGAAAAAGTTTGTAAATTTTATTTTAAACATTTTGTTCACCTCACTTTTTTTATTTTCATTTTAAATAATTTATAATGTATTTTTTTAACCTTCTGCCTGCACGCAGAGTTCTCTACCACTCCACCGGCATAGCAGAATGCGCGCGCATGTTTTCACTCAGCCCCTGTAAAGTAGGCTGATTGCGTTGCTCATGCAACCGCCTCATATAAATTTTAATATTTGTAAAAATACATAATTATATACATTAAAGTTTTTAAACAATAACGAGAAATTACAATATCTTTTGTTTTTTTATACACGTTTATAATTTGGCGTTTACTTCAATTTTTATATTTTCAATATGTAATTTTGCAATGAAAATAGGTTGTTTGTAAACTGCATACATTTTTTTTTTTTTTTTTTTTTTTTTTTTTTTACAATGGAGTAACAACCTTAATTTTTTATTGCAAGAATGGATAGAGCATGCAAAGTTATGTTACCCCGATTTTTTTTAAGATTTTTACAGCCCTGGAAGAATGTTAAAAAAATCATAGAATGTCCTTTTTGTGACATCACGCGGCAGCAAGTCCTATCTTTTTCTTAATGAGCGGCTGCTCGTGATGTCACAAAAGAACTTTCAATAATTTTTTAAAAATAGTTTCCGTGCTCTAATAAATCTGGAAAAACTCTAATAAATCTGAAAAAAAATCAAGGTAGCATAACTTTGCACCCACTATCCATTTCTGCAGTAAAAAAATGAAGTTGATTTTCTATTATAAAATTTATTTTACAATATACGTTATTCATTGCTTTTCAAATGAAATTTTAAAAAATTATTGAAAAAAAAAATATTCATTTAGTATCTTTTTAACGGTGGTCTCCCGGCAAATTGTCGTATCTGGCTTTTTTAAAATTGATTATGAGCTAGAGCAAAAATTATATTTTTTTTGGCTCTAAACAAGCCATAAATTCTTTACTTATGACTCGATATGTTATATTTTTTATTGCTATCAGGTGTCATCATGAACATCATATCTATCGACTTGCATTTAAAATTAGGATACAAGCCAAAATCCAAGCAAGAAAAATTTTAATGCCAAAAAAGCCAGATACGACTTTCTGTTGGAATTAATTAAGTGAACGATTATTTTGCCAGAATTATTATGTATTGCAATGAATTTGTTATATTTTTTTGTGCCAGATACGACGTTTTATGGGATTTTCTATGTTTTTCTACCAAATGTTAATTATTAAAAGTTTGATGATGTACAATTTAGAAAAATTGCAATTTTGTAAATAAGAATTAAAAAAAAATAATACGAATCTCAATAATAAAAGTAGTAATGCTAATAAAAGTAGTCCAACTTGTTATTTTTGTAGCTGACTACAAAAGTGCTCACCTGTTGTGCCGTCTCGTACATCTCAGTCTCGTGGTTGGCTGCAGCAAAACCGAGGGCCCTCCACACGTTGTCCGGGCGGATCTGCTGCCATGCAGAGGAAGCTGCGGCACTTGCGCACCATGCCGGCTGGCAGCAGGTACTTCTTCGCCAGGTACAGCAGGCCGCTTGTCACCTTAACAACACGAACACCAAAATCAATGCGATTTTGCTGTCACAACCTCGCGTGAATTCGCTTGCCACATAGGATTTCACAGCTTGTGTGACACACAAGCTTCCCATTGTCGTTGTGGAATCCGCCTTTAAACATGGAAACATGAAAAAAAAAAAAAAAAGAAAGTTATTGTACAATTGCTTAAAAACAACAGTGGATACACTTTTTAAAAAATATTAAATTTTTGAGATCATACATTTTAAATTTGTAACCTCAAATTATGAAATATTAATTTTAATTGTTATAGGTACGTTTTTAATGCTGCGTTTTATTTCAATTTATGTTTTGTAAATTTACAAAGAATTTTTTTACAGCAAATTCTGGACATACTGTCCAATGTGAGAACACTTATACAAGGTACTCACTGCAACATGGCAGCAAAAACCTCCGGGGAGGTGTCCGGGATGCGGATCACGTCGTCCGAGGCAAGGTCTCAGTACATCATGGCCGCAAACACCGGGCTGGTCTTGGACAATATCAATATCAGCTTGTGACACCGGATCTCCTGACGACACATTATAGCAGAGTAAGAGATGACAATACTACTAACTCTTGCAAACGTGTTGCTCTTTTTTAAAAATACACATAATATAATATTACAGCATTAGTCCCCCCACCTTCACCCATTTCCCATTTTGTTTATAAACATTTATTATACTAGTTCATGAGAATAAAATAAAGTGAAACTAAGTTACTTAATTATGGGTCATTGTCATGTAATTGAATTACTAATTAAAATATTAACTCTATTGAATTAGGGTTGCATAATGAAAAATTATGTCACTACCATGCAACGTCATCACCTATAGCTGATATCGATTTTAAGTAGGTACATCATGCGGCACGTAGTATGATCGGGTCCAAAGATCACCTCATGTTCATCAATTGTTAGCGACAGTTTATCTTTAAGAGATAATCGACAAATGTAGGTTAATTATTTGACGTACCTCACAGAGCCCCCTGCACGACGATGATGATGGTTAGTTACGACAACAATGAGGCGGCGACAGTGGTGACGTGAAATTGACAGTCATCTTCTAATCCACTGAGAAGCGTAGCTGCCAAAATATTCATGAATTAAATAAACAAATCTTTCTAGATGTATCAACAATGATAGCAGTTATTATTTTTAGCTCGACACATTTCTGTATAAATAATTATAGACCACAATACTTTCTAGTTAAAGGATAAAAATTAACAAATCACGAGGTTCACGAGTCATTTTCTAGTCTTTCATAGTTCACTGATCGTTTGTTTATAAATACGAGTGCTTTGTTTAACTCCACTCACTCACACTCTCACATGATTATCTGACTTTCGGGACTTTCCGTTACTGATTTTCTCTACTATTGCTGTGTGTGTATTACATTTTGACTGTTACCAAATAATGGGGAATTCTCTTAGAACTCAAATTTTAATTTAACTACTATATTATGATAGGGTACATATTAACAATAGGTTTGAATTAAGTTTCAAGTTTTTTAACTCAAATTTAGGGACACTGAAGGGATTATTAGAATAGGAGCAAAGTATGCAACCTGTGTGCAATTCTGAAAACTGTGACGTAGAAATAACTCCCTAGTTAACACATGACAACTGCCTGATATCATAGTTTGAGCGTCAAGGAGTGATATATTGGCAATAACTTTTAGTAACACGATCGAAATCGGCGGGTTTTTCTACCTTAGTATCAATAGTTTTGTCCCTAATATCAGTTAACTTTAAGAGTGATAATAGAAAAAATAAATTTATTGCAGGAAAATTTCGCCTGCTAGGCAGTTTTTACATCACTTTTTGACACTAAATTCAAAAGAAGGAAGATTTTTAAAAAATTCACATGTCTCCAATTTTGAAAATTGAAACTTTTTTGATTTGGGACATTTAGTTTCAAGGCATAGAGCATCTGTAAAAAATATAAAATAAATGTAGGAGAATTTCCCATAGTAAACACCTTTTCCTTGTCAATTTATTGTGCTATCAATTATGTTACCCCAGTTAGGCAGGTTACTGAGGTACTAGTAACTTTAGTTTCATGCTGAATTTGATGTTAAAAAAAATATATAACCTTTAAAAAAAATATGATGCTATTAAGTGAAAGTTTGAGAAAATTATTATATATAATTGATAGATGTTTTATAATTAAATTCACAACAAATAAAAACATCACAAATTACATCCAATTTGAAAGTGATAGTACCTCAAAGGTCAGGTATAAAATTTCCTCTGCGTGTGACCGGTGTCTCGGGAACCTCGGGACGTTAGCACCGTGGCGCAGTTTCTCCGAGCTGCTCTTTGGATGAACAAGCAGCACTCCCGACGATCTGTCCATTTATATTCATGAAGCTTCATTTGTTATCTACTCCAGTGCTGGTTTTGCAGCGTTCGGAGATCTTAATCAATATTGGAGCGACGTGATGTGTGGCAGGACAATAGAAGATTTCAGGGTAGACATTAACGACGCATTTGGTATTATTTGCATCTCTGATATCTGGCCGAGAAATGATAAAAAGATGACTTGAAATATGTAGATGCTTCATGCAGCACGTACACATATTCGGGCCCAAAGCAATTGTGACATTCAATTGATTGAGGGAGAATTTATCTTTCAGAGGAGGCATGACATACATTTTCTACGATTTGTCTTCATGATACAGAAATTGTATGCAAATTAAAGTAGAACCGTTTAAGAAGATCTTTGGTTTAGGATATTTTAAAACATTTTAAGCTAAAATTTAAAGACTTCCGTATCTAGTTTTAGGTGGCAAATGATGATAAAAAAGAAGGAGCCTCTTAGAAAGTGGTCTGACAATAATACTACTTTGTCTAAATGTGTTATAAAGTTAAAATTCGAAGTTATAAAGTCCCGATCTCTGAATCTGTATTTTTATGTCTTTTATAATTATAATGCGTATTATATATTATAATAGTTAGTATTGAAACAAATGGTATTTTAAATTATTTTTTTTTCTCTACTAAACCTCCATACATCTACACAGGAGTAGGAACAGAGGGCAGTCAGGAAAAATGTAATTTTTTTATTTTATCTCATTCCAAATACAAGGTACACACATAAAATACATGGTATCATGCATGGGTAAGACGCGTCATTTTAGAACAAAGAATATATTAACACACACACAAAACAACAAGAAAAAAAAAAAATTTTTACACATCCAAATCTGTCAAAATTTAGCATTCAAATATTCATCTACACTATAAAAACAATACTTATTAAGAAACAATTTTACAGCGTTTTTAAATTCTATATATGTGTAGATATCTTTTAATGAAACAGGAAGTTTATTGTAGATTTTAATACATGAGCACATAGGACCTTTGTCTAAAAGTTTAAGTCTGCTTTTTGGAGGTAATGTAGTACTATTTAAATTCCTAGTATTATGGTCATGGACTTTCTCCTTATGAAAAATATCAAAATTACTCTTAACAAAACAAACACACTCTAAAATAAAAATGCATGGTAATGTGAGAATACAATGAGATTGAAAATGTTTTTTACATGATTCACGGTAGGGTAAGTTTAACATTGTTCGAATTACCCTTTTTTGCAAAATAAAAAACTTTCTTGAGTCAGTAGAATTACCCCACATAATAACCCCATACTTCAAAATGGAATGGAAGTTTGCATAATACAATATCTTCAAACATTTCACATCACAGGCAAATTTCAGTTCATTAATTCCATATATAACGGATGCTAATCTCATTTGTATGCCCCTAATGTGCTTTGCCCATTTTAGATTACAATCCACATAAACTCCAAGAAATTTTGTACCCTCCGTTGTATTCACTGTTTCATTATTTATATTTATATCCTGTGTAAACAAATCTTTATTCTGAACAGTATTAAAAACAACTACTTCTGTCTTTTTCCCATTTACTGCCAAACCATTATACTGAAACCATTTGTCTAACTTTGGGAGAATACAGTTTATCTTCTCTGCCAAGTTAAAATTATCATGGGCAGAGATTCGAACATTTGAGTCATCAGCATAAAATATTGGGGAAACACCAAGTGATAAACAAAACTCAGGCAGGTCATTAACATACAATAAAAACAATAATGGACCCTACACAGATCCCTGTGGAACTCCACAGTTAACCCTCTTACATTCTGATTTATATTCTTGTCTAACGCTTAATTTGTCCTGTGATAAAATTGAGACAAAACACTCTCTATTTACAAGAAAGGACTTGATCCAACGAAGACAATTACCTCGAATACCATACTTATTGAGTTTAGATAGCAAGATATTATGGTCAACGCAATCAAAAGCCTTAGTCAGATCCAGAAATATTCCAGCTGTCTTATTTTTATCATTAATATCATTTAAAATTCCGTTTACCATGTGAAATATTGCTGTCTCTGTACATAACCCAGGTCTAAATCCAAATTGGTACTTTGATAAAATATTGTATTTATTTAAAAACGACAAAAGAGATTTTAAATACAGCTTTTCAAATATTTTGGAAAATACTGACAATAGACTAACTGGGCGATAATTAGAAACTTCAAGCTTTGAGCCTTTTTTAAAGATTGGCTTCATGACTGACGTTTTAAGCAATTCAGGAAAAATGCCGTTTTCAATACTTATATTATAAAGAAATGCAAGTACATCTATAATACCATTTGGACATCTCTTAATAACAAAGTCAGGTATTTCATCAAATCCGAATGATTTTTTATTTTTAAGCTGTCGAATACATTTTCTTATGTCATCCGCTGTAACAGGAGATATAAACATTGAACGTTCATTGCAATATATAAACTTGTCAAAGTCAGTCAGATCTGTGTTGTCATACTTTATGTTTTTTTTTTTTTATATCTGCTACTGACTGCTCAAAATACTCACTAAAACAATTAACAATTTTTTTAGTTTCACTTATCACTATATCATTTAATTTAATTGCATTTATGCCTGAAGAATTTTTGTTTTTACCTTGTCTTGTGTTAATAATATTCTACATGGCTTTTGATTTATTTGCAGCATTATAAATTTTTCTTTCATTTACTTTTTTTTTTGAAAGTGAAACTAATTTATAATAAATAGATTTATACCTTGATACATACTCTTTTGTATAAACAGCTGGATTTATTTTACACAGTTTTAATAATATTTTAAGCTTTTTCTGTGAAATTTTTAACCCCTTGGTTTTCCATCCGCTGTCTTTCTTACTATCCCCTCCTACAGTACGAGTTTTATAAGGAAAGGAGGAACAAAAGTGTCGCTGGAAAATTGCGTGGAAACTTGAAAAAGCTTCATTAATATCATTCTTATTGTATACAGTATTCCAATCCTCTGATAAAAGTCTCTCGTTAAAAGTAACAAAATTACTATCGGAATAAATAAATAAATATTGTATTTTAAAATTAACTCAAATATAAATGCTCACAACTAGTAACTAGAATACTAGATAACTATAAGCTAACAGATTTAGAGAAATGACGTCGAAGGTGTTCAAGTACCACCAATTTAAAAATTGCGATAAGTTCTGAAAGAAATTAAAATGTATTTTCTATGCTTAAGTCTTTCGTAACTTTACTCAAATTGTATAATAAATTGGCGGTATTTAAACACTCCCCTGGTATTTTTTGCTTCCAAAGGTTTGGAATGAAATATAGCAATATATATAATTATAAGAAGGATTGAAAATATAATTTTATTGAAATAAGTGCTTGCAAAGCAACACTATACATTAAACAGGTGGAATTAAGGTGAATTTTTATACATTCGTATTAATGTCTTAGTTAGGGAATTAACGGAAAAAAACGGGCTATTAGTGACAAAGAGCTGAAATTTTCAGGGATGCAAGATGTGACCATAAAAGTAATTTTTTGGTGGTACCAAAAAAAAAGTTCCATAGGTTAACCTTGAGTGACCTTTGAACTTTGACCTCGGATTAACTTAGTTTTATTTCTTTTACTCAGAATCTAAGGCAGTTACTAAAAAATTTGTCATTACCAAATGTGTTGAAAACAACTTGAAAATTCATTACGAATTTTTGTAAAGACCTTAGTCCATAAAAATCAAAATGGCGGCCGACGAAACTTTAATTTACGGGTTTCTACAACACTCTTTAGCTTATTTAAACTAAACTAGCAAAGTTGTTTTTATATAATAGCAATTTTCAATTGCCCACTATCATTACCATAAAAAAGTCATACAGCTTGTTGATAAGACAACAATGACGTAAGATATTATAATTAATATTGTTTACTCCATATGCCTCCTATATAGTACGGCTTTATGATAAACAAAATTATTTTATGATAAAAGCATGTAACCGTCAGGAATAATTAATTTAGTCATAAGAACCTTAAAAAATTTGGTTCCCAAAAATTTGGGAACCTCTTTGACCCCTGGTGACCTTTGAATATGGTGCTTGTGGAAAACTGAAAAGATTTTTTTCTGGGGAACAGAAGCTCGGGACAAAAATGTTTGTGCAACAAAATTTGCTTGCAATAGCTGCAAGAGTGTCCCTGATTTTTTTCAAAATGCAGTTTGCCATATAGAGTACCCATTTTGCCAAATCTGCCCATAACCTGTATATTACGGTCATTTATTGCTTACAATTAATTCGTGCTTTGTACAATTTAGGCTTGAAAGATTAAGAATCATATCTGGGTTTGTAGGTAACAAAGAAAATATGCATTGTGTTAAAATTGCAAAACCATTTTGGGGGGGGGGGTGAATCTTTTTAAAAGGGCAGCTTTTTGTAATTTGAATAATATTTTTAGGTCCATCTTTGTATATCTCATTTCACCATCGTTATATAATGTACTGTTTGTTTTAGTAAAAAATGAACATGCTTGAAATTATTTTAAGAGCACCTCCCTATTTTTCTCCCAAAACTTTAAAAGTTTTTTTTAAATTTCAAGCAATTTTTTACCAGCCCGGTGTATATTATATCGTCCCTCGTCTATAATAATGGCCGGGCTCTCTCATGCCTATCACGATCTCGTTGCAATAATGAACCGTCTGTTATTTCGGGTGAGCTTAACAATGAACTTAATTTCATACCAATTTACAGTTCATTATTGCGCCTTACCTGAAATAGCAGATAGCTCTTTATTGCAACGAAATCTTGGTTAGCAGATAGCTCAATCGTTAATTACGGACGAGGGAGATCGACGATATACATTAAATATATGGTTTAAGCAACTTTGATCCACGATGATTCACGACAGCTGTTAATACTTGACACCACGGCTGATTTAATTATAATATTTATAATAATATACCATGCATAATCCCATAATCCTTATCGCAGGCAAATCACTGGTGAAAATCTGGGTATTTTGGGGGTGGGGTGCAAGGGGAGGAAATGATACAGTTGTCGAGTTGTCTCTATGGCCTATGGTCCATGAAAGCTGTGCAAGGCAGGATATATGAATAATAATCCCACACAGCACACAAAACTCAATATCTAGATATTTTTTGGATATTTTTTGTATATGCAGATATTAAGTGGATATGCCACAATTCAAGATAACGATATCTAATATTTATACAAAATTTATCTAAAGTGCCGAGATAACATGTAGATATAAATTGGATACTGCTATCTTTTGTCTTTGCTTATTTTGGAAGAGATATTAAATAGATAAAATTATCCAAATTTTAAACATGCATGCACATGACAGTTAAAATTTATAATAATTAATACAAAAATACAGATTTAATATACTTATTGTATATAAAGTATAAAAAAAATGAACACAAATTATTATTATTTAATGTTATATTATATACTTATAAATAATAATTATAATATATAAATTTTATGTACATATATATTTGTTTATTCCATTGAAATTTTGAATTATTTAAATTTTGAAATCTAAATTAATTAAAATTTTCTTTAATTAATGAATTAATTAATTAATGCATATGTAAACTTTTTAAAACTGACTGCATATTTTATAGATAATTTTATCTATTATTTTTCTGAGGATATTTTTATCTAGATATTTTATAGATAATTTTATCTATTCTCTATCTGGAGCGATTTTTTTGCATCGCGGGTACAATTTTTATGTGACGTCATGCGCACTTCGAAAATTCTGCATGTTTGTTGTAAACACAACGGTTTTTTCGTGAAAAATATGTAAATTTCTCATCTAAAACCGAAAATATCTTCAAGTGGAAGGTAAGAAATCAATTATGAGTAATTTCTGCTCATAAAAATCTTTGGTCAGCTTTAACAATGTGTGTTCTTTTTGTCCAGAAAAGTGGGATTATATGGGCTGTGGCGGTTGACTGCATGCTGCACCTTGGAGTATTGGAGAAGCCATGCAGATTTCAAGTCGTCTAGTAATTTATAAGGTATGCAATCAGGGTTGAATTATTACAATGTTTTTGCCAGTGTTAAAATTATCATTATATTTCAGGCCAGCACTTGTACTTATATATTATAATATGCATATATTATTAACAATTTTAGGTTGTATTCCTCGACCGCGGTGCTTATGATATCATATGCATACTGTATGATATACGTTTGGAGTATACGTATGCATACGTTTTACAGCAGTGTATTTATGGATGCTGTATTTTTACTATAATATTTATTACTGGAAATTTGTATACTGTAATGACGTACTGTATACACAGTATTTCATATGCAGAGGTGCGCGCTGAATGCATACAAATTTATATAAGTTTTCAGCACTGGCCTTATTGTTTTCCAGGAGCAAATTTCACATTGGCCATACAGTGGCTATATTCATAATGACCAATGCAGCCATTCTGCTGCTTAAACATAAATATAGTGATGTTAATATGTTTTGTTTTTTTACTTTACAGGTGCAGACATGTGACAACATCCAATACCCAGACCCAGCTCATCTACCCAGCATGGCATAATTTATATAGTGCAACATTTGGTTCTGAAAACTGCAGCCAGCTGTAATGGGCAATATATCACCAGATCATCACTACAGATCAGCAATGCTGACCAGCAAAAGAAGCCAAGCAAGTAGGGAGAACAGTGTGTATATGTTTTTAAAATGAATAAGTCAGATAATTTTTAATGTATGCATACTAAATTTAAGTTGTTATTTTAATTGTATTTTTATGTAGTCTTGCATATATATAAAAATTTAGTACATCTGTATTGCTCAATTAAGGTTCTTTTACTTTTTTAATAACGAAACACATATACAATGCATACTGTATGCATACTGTTGTTTTATAGAGAATTTGTTATACTGTATGCATGCAATGACTATATATGGATTTAATATTATAATTATTTATATATATTGAAATACTAATGAACATGCATACAGTATTATATAATTTATGTGTTTATGTTATAATATGTCAGCAGCAGTTAAGTTTTGTTAAAAATTGAAAACCACTTATTTAGTCATTATTTTTTTTATCATTGCCCTATCTCTACGGTCTGGTTGAACCTGGTAAGGTGCCTGGTAACAAACTTGGCCATCTGCAGGTACAATTTAACATTATATCCGTACCAGCCTGGCTGGTAAGAAATGGTCACTCTGCATAGCCTGGCTGGTAAGATTTTACCTGGTGTGCTGGTATGGGATACCAGGTCTTACCTGGCAAGCTTAGATCAAAATTTCCCTCCCCCTCCTCCTGCCTTAAAATATGCTGTTTGCTAATTTTTTTTAGTATCAAAAATCATTTTTTAATTTTCTATATACGAAAAAGTACAGAAAAAATAAATTTAAAATTTTTATTCGGTACTTAAATGATACATTCAAAACTTGTTTTGACTTATGCAGTGCTGACATCTGAGAGGTGGGGATATGCGGGTAAAATGGCGGCCACAGAAATCCAATTTAGAAATAAATTTAAGGAATGAAACGAAACTTTTTAAAGGGACTCTTCTTGCATCTCTTCCATCCATAAAACTGTAGTCTGGGATCTTTCAGTGGCTCACGTACAGTATGCCAATTCCTGCAGGGCACAGTACATTAAACATTAAAACTTTGATTCAAAATTTTGTGGCAATCTTGATTCACTGATCATTCAATTCGATCTTTGAAATAAATAAAAAAAACATGAAGGTATGCTTTTATTAAATATTTGATTTTAAATTGAATGATGAGAAACATTAAACATTCAAAATAAAAATATGTACTTAACATGCAAGGAAAATAATGAAGAGCAGGAAAAACAAACTGCTGGCATTGTGTCTGCAATGATCTGCAGTTGACTTATGGTTTTTCCTTGATTATGGGTTTCTGTGAGCACAAAAGTAAATCATTAATACCTACACCTAAGCAATATGATTTATTTATTACTGTTAAGATGTTTTTTTTACCTCCAAAGTCACTTTATAGCACAATTTTCACAGTAAAACAGGTCATTTTGATGGTTGTTGACATCTTCAATCACTTCCATATGTTTGCTATGATGCTTCACTTTTTCACCACCAGGTGTCAGTGACTAATAAAAACGACTGAAAATTTATATTAATTTTTAAATAAATTATTAATTGAAATAAATCAATTCATTCCATAATTAATGTGCATTTTTTTTTTTTTTTTTTTTTAGTATTTTGGTAAATTCTCATCAACAGTCAATCCACACAGTATAAAAATTAAATGATATAATAAAATTAATCTATATTTACAGTGTATAATCAATAAATTATTTAAATAATTTATGTATAAAGTATAAATATAATATAAAATATTATTATATTATAATTAATATGTTAAATAAATAATATTTAAAAAAAATAACAATTTAGTATATAGTTACAAGATCTTCTGGTAAATAATACCAGGCAATACCAGACAGTGGCTGGTATTGCTTGGTATGCCCTGGTTCGGCTTATCAGCATTTCATGATGGCTGGTAAGAACAGGTACGGCTTACCAGCACTGCTGGTTTAGTGCTTGTAAGAGTCTACCAGCCACCTTACCAGGTACAACCAGACCGTAGAGATAGGGTGTACAAGTATGAGATGCATGATTTATCAAAATATCTTTAAAATTTCCAATAATGTGTATGTTGATTGAGAAATGTTATAAATAATAAAAATGTATGTTAATATAATTATTTATGTGTGTTTTTACTTAAAAATAGAAGCATAGTATATAGGAGGATAATATAGCTAGATAAAAAATGTATAATTATAGGATAAGATATTAACAAGATAACTTTATCCAAAAAATAGAGGACATTTAGCTAGAAAATATCCATGAAAGTTCATAGATAATATCTATATAATTTTTAGATAAGTAAAAAGTTCTATACAGATTATATCTAGATATCATCCAAAAAATA
Organism: Siphlonurus alternatus; assembly: GCA_949825025.1. Lineage (NCBI taxonomy): Eukaryota > Metazoa > Arthropoda > Insecta > Ephemeroptera > Siphlonuridae > Siphlonurus > Siphlonurus alternatus. The sequence continues at coordinate 2,763,157 of OX463779.1, read as the reverse complement.
TCCATTGTGTGCTGTATGGGATAATGTCGTATTTTAATAGCATATGAAATGCATGTTTAATAATATAAACTATAATATTACATAAATAGGCTTTACACTTAGGACAATCTAATTAGACGTGTTTCAGTAAAACATGCATGCTTAAATTACTATATTATACTATAATTAAGTTAATTAATTTACTATAATTACGATACAGTATATTTACTATATTTTATGTTGAATATAATTATGCGCATTCCGCAAACCTGTAAAATACATTCATTACTCTCAAAATCTTATGTAATAAATATTTTATAATATAAATATTATAGTGTTATATAAAACACATCATATACTTTTTTATTTTATTATACTCCTCTTATTACTAAACAAAAAGTTTATTGTTATTATTATTTATTGGAATTTTACGATGCATTTAAAGTGTTGTATCCATTGAACATGGAATATTTACAGCTTAGTGGCAATAACGTACCTTAATTATAAAGGTAGGTATTATAACTAAGGTACAATAGCCAAACACTCAATCATCTATTTTGTGAGATTTTAGCTGACAACAAGAAATGAATTTACTTTTTACCTCAGATCTAATTACTAGTCTGTATTCAAAATAAATACGCCGGGCCAGCAGTAACCCTTTTACTGAACGAAAAAGGATATTAAAACACGTTACAAAAAAAAATCAATTACATAATATCAACTAATAAACTACAACGCACTTCGTACGCAAATTTAATAATAAAAATATGACATTATTATAGTTGTTATTCATGCAGTATAGACTGTAGACACAAAAGGTTGAATCCAATATAGAACATTGTTGATCCTGCCCACGTATTATGTATTGCAGTGGTATGGTGCTCAATGTAAAGTTTAGGGTGCTATAAAGGATGATCGATTGCTGGGACCCTGGCTTGTATTTAAGCACAGCTTCCATGGACCATAGATATAACACTACTATTGCCTCCCCCCCCCCTAAAACCCAGTTTTCCACCCGTGATTTGTCCGTAATAAGGATTGTATGGTACATTTTTAATACAGCAATATTGTTGTCAAATATTTAGAGCTGTCATGAATTATCATGGCTGTAAATTTCATATTTAATGTATACTCAATGCAGGTAATAATTGCTGGAAATTTCAAAAAAAAAAAATTAAAGTTTTGGGAGAAAAATAGGGAGGTGCTCTTAAAATAATTTCAAGCATGTTCATTTTTTACTAAAACAAACAGTACATTATATAACGATGGTGAAATGAGATATACAAAGATGGACCTAAAAATATTATTCAAATTACAAAAAGCTGCCCTTTTAAAAAGATTCCCCCCCCCCAAAATGGTTTTGCAATTTTAACACAATGCATATTTTCTATGTTACCTACAAACCCAGATATGATTCTTAATCTTTGAAGCCTAAATTGTACAAAGCACGAATTAATTGTAAGCAATAAATGACCGTAATATACAGGTTATGGGCAGATTTGGCAAAATGGGTACTCTATATGACAAACTGCATTTTCAAAAAATCAGCGACACTCTTGCAGCTATTGCAAGCAAATTTTGATCCACAAACATTTTCGTCCCGAGCTTCTGTTCCCCAAAAAAAAAAACTTTTCAGTTCTCCACAAGCCCATATTCAGAGGTCACCAGGGGTCAAAGAGGTTCCCAAATTTTTGGGAACCAAATTTTTTATGGTTCTTATGACTAAATTAATTATTTCTGAAGGTTACATGCTTTTATCATAAAATAATTTTGTTTATCATAAAGCCGTACTTTATAGGAGGCATATGGAGTAAACAATAATAATTATAATATCTTACGTCATTGTTGTCTTATCAACAAGCTGCATGACCTTTTTTATGGTAATGATAGTGGGCAATTGAAAATTGCTATTATATAACAACAACTTTGCTAGTTTAGTTTAAATAAGCTAAAGAGTGTTGTAAAAACCCGTAAATTAAAGTTTCGTTGGCCGCCATTTTGTTTTTTATGGACTTAGGTCTTTACAAAAATTCGTCATGAATCTTCAAGTTGTTTTCAACACATTTGGTAATGAAAAATTTTTTCTTAACTGCCTTAGATTCTGAGTAAAATAAATAAAACTAAGTTAATCCGAGGTAAAAGTTCAAAGGTCACTCAAGGTTAACCTATGGAACTTTTTTTTTGGCACCGCCAAAAAAAATTACTTTTATGGTCATATCTTGCATCCCTGAAAATTTCAGCTCTTTGTCACTAATAGCCCGTTTTTAATGATTTTTGCCCGTTATTTCCCCAACTATCTTTATGCTTATATGCTTCTTTTTTTGTTGACATTTTAATTCTTGTTTGTTTCTTTTTTTTTCTTTTTGCCTCTCAATCATTGATTATTATTATTGTATTTTTGTATTGATATAATTATTATTCATAATTCGTAATTTTTTATTGCCTTTCGATTGCATGTATAACAATATAAGCACGTCAATAATTTTCATCAATCTCATGTTACAAAGCACGTCCATATTTAATAAATAACAAGAACCATAAACATTAAATAAAATAATATGGTTATATTTTTTTTTAAAGTTTTTTATTTTTAAAATGTGTACAAATTCAGTCCAACTAAGGCCCTAATTGAAGCCTTATCGATTGGAACTGAGTTACATACAATAATTATTATTTAACACGTATAGTAAGCTTAAACAAAATTACCTATATTTATTAAAAATAACAACACAAAACAGTATATTAACCATAACAAAAGAGAAAAACAAACTAAAATAAGCACGAGAAATTTAAACCTTTCAACTTAAACAGAAGCACAAATACAATTAATAGAATGGTATTAACGCAAATTATTTAATATATGCTTTCCCAGCACTTTTTTCAATAACATTTTTTGGTCAATTAATCTAATATTATTTTATCGGTATTTCGTTTCAAATTTTTGGCAGCTCAAAATTCCATGTTCTTTCTCCAAATCTATTATTACTTCTTGGAGTTGTAGCAGGTTCGTTTAAAAGAGTCCTAGTATTATGATCATGTACTCTAGGTTTTAAGTTTTTCATATCATTGAATTTCTCAATAGTAAGCACAAATTTTGCTAATTCATTGACTGGTAAAACATTGAAATATTTAAAATAATTCTCGTCACAATCACTTTTTTTACCCTTTTTAATTCTTTTTAAAATCCTTAGTTGCAACTTTTTTAATTTAGTTACATTACCTGATTTTGTAAAACCCCATGCAAGTACTCCATACGAAATTATTGAGTGACCAAGTTCAAAATATACATTTCTTAACATTTTTTCTGACATAAACTTAGACAATTCATACAAGTTTTTAAGTAAATATCTTAACCTAGCCATTATTTTCTATAAATATGATAATATTTAAAGTCTTTATCAATTACCACACTCAAATATTCATAGGTCTCGACTACATCAATTTTACCACAATTACAACTATCTCCAACATTATTATGAAAACAAATATTGTCATGTATAAATAATTGCAATTCCACATTTTAAAGTAAAAAAGTATTGGCAACGTACATTACTTTTGTTTCCTTAATATTTATTGCAAAACGATAATCATGAGACCATCTACATATCCTGTCCAAGTCATCTTGCATTAAATACGAACTTTTTACAATATCTTTATTTGACACTACTAAAACCAAGTAATCCGCATACATGTATACTTGACAATTCTTAATTTCTTTCATTAACCCATTTACATAAATCAAAAATAATATTGGTCCTAACGTACTCCCTTGTGGTATACTCTGGTTTACTTGTTTTTTATTACTAAAAACATCCCCTATTTTCACAGTCAAATTTCTCTTCCTGACATACTCACGCAACCACATCAAAAGAGTTTCTCCTATTCCTATTTTCTCAAGTTCAATCATTAAAATTTCGTGGTTAATAGTATCAAAGGCTTTACAATACTTCTTCAATAATTCATACAATTTATAAACAAAAAATATTGAATATATATTATATTAAGTGTTATTCCTTTGATTCCTTACAAATCTGTACAAACAGTCTAATGACAAACACTTATCACTTCTGCAATAATAATTTAATTTAATAATTTAATTAAATAATTCAACAAAATTATAAAAATTATCCATAATATATGCATGATATATATTATACACAAGACAAAATATATCCTTATTTTTTATCAATGGTTCTAAATTACAAAATTTTGTTGTAATTATCAAATATTTTACATCATATATATATATATATATATATATATATATATATATATATTATGAACCCTTAGACATCATTCTCATTTAAGAAAAGTAGACACATCTTAATAAATAAATACTTATTAATTGCAATAAGCAAAGTCTTCTGCTCGTTGTTAGTAAACAAAGTATTGTTGTGTAATGTCTGTCGCGTGAATGGAAAAACATTGTTGTTGATTTACATGTTACATGTTTACATGTTAACTTATGGAAAATGACCGTTAATTATGAAGTTGACACCGTTGCCTAGCGCCAACAATGCCATTACGTTCTCTGCTCTGGTGGCAAAATTTAGCACTACGTCGTCCCATGCTTAACAATGAAAAAGGCTTCATGCGACAGACATTATAAACAATGGTTTGTTACAACCATTGTGCGAGTAGAAGACTTTGGCAATAAGAATAATAATTAAAAATACATAAGCATTACTGAGATGCAAGGCCATTATAACAAGTAAAATACATCCAATTACTGAAGACAAAATAGCAAAAAAAAAAAAAATAATGCTTTCATTAATAAACGAGATTGTTGGGTTGCCTAATTACAGGATAACGCTCAGCTGTTTACCTTCCCTCCCTTTGCCTACTCTTAATTGTCAAACCGTATGCTGTAAAGAATTTAAATCAAATAGAAAATGACTTTGTTGCCAGGTTTAATTATTTAAGGATTGACGCATTGACCTCAGTTGATATGGATCTCGGAAACGGCCCCCTTGATTCTAATGAGACTTACAGGAGTCTTGAAGCTCACCACAATAAGGTTGCCTAATTTTTTTGAAGAGGAATTGTTAGACCAGTTTTAAGAAAACTGAGGCAGAAGTTTAACATTGGCTTTATGGACAAAAACTGGAAATTGAGCTATTGTGAGAAAACCGTGCAGTGACGTCACGTGGGTTTGGCCTATTATATATTTATATATCTGCACTTGCAGCAAGCGTGACTAATGATGAAGAGGGATGTCTCGCATGTACGTCCTTGGACTGAAAAGCTGGCATTAAAGGTGAACTGAAGGGATTGCTTTTTTTTCCCTTTTGGGGAACCTTATATTACCTATCCCATCCATCTGCACTAATTTTTTCATGGCAGATACTTATTGTGCTGCTGTAGGACAATTAGTGAAAAAGTGAAGTTGTGACGTATCAGCGACGGTTGGTTGACTTAAAACTCGCCGCGGGGAAAAAACACACGAGCGACCGCGAGCGACCGCGGAAACTGCCGAGGGAGCGGGGCGAGCGGCTCGCGATCGCCGCTCCCTCGGCAGTTTCCGCGGTCGCTCGTCTGTATTTTCCCCGCGGCGAGTTTGAAGTCAACCAACCGTCGCTGATACGTCACAACTTCACTTTTTCACTAATTGTCCTACAGCAGCACAATAAGTATCTGCCATGAAAAAATTAGTGCAGATGGATGGGATAGGTAATATAAGGTTCCCTAAAGGGAAAAAAAAGCAATCCCTTCAGTTCACCTTTAATGGCCTGATAATAAATCTGATGAAATTGCTCTTATTGTTTCACAATATACCAATTGACAAACTTGTGTTTGAGGCCTCTCAGAAATAATAATCGATATGACGCATTTAATTGAACGCTCAAGAGTTCAAGCAGCGTTTAACCAGATATTAATAATTTCATACAGATGATACAAAACACTAAAAACTGCAGCACTTTGCCCGTTTTTATGCACATTTGCAAATTGCTTCATCACGATCTATGATGAATTATGTAGTTCATTGCATACTCTAAATCAAATGGAAACTAAACAAATTTTATTGCAAAAAGTTTTGCCACTATTTTTTGTTTTAGATTATATATAGAACTCGGGAAGCATTGTTAAAATGTTTGCCGAGGTTGGGTTGGGTTAGAAACCTGGCTATAACCGCTTCGTGAATTTCATCACACCCCAATGTGTATACAGTTTTACAGTATAAAATATTACTGTCAAACATTCAACACGGAGAAAGAAAATCACACTCATGTTTCAATTGATTTATATTTTATTTACGAAGCACAACTCAATCTGCTATGCTATACATTCTCCAAGGTATGTGGACTGCTGGTTTGTCCCCCCCCCCCCAACCCCTCAGAACGGCGAACACCCCTCGTCTCTTGACTACCCACGGTCCTCGTTATCGGCGAAGATGGATTTTGTTTTTAGGGTCCAAATTAGGGTCGTTCCCAAGGTCGTAGAGGACAAGGGCACGGTCTGCGGATGAGGGAGCAAATGCACCACTTGTTCGACCGGTCTGACCTGATGACGTCACGAGTCACGTGGTCAGCGAGCGATGACGTCACGTGCACGGCCAGTAGAACGACCATCACCTGCAAGAACAAACATGAATGATGAATTGACGTGGATATATAGTTGACATGGATATTTGATGAGCATAAAAAAATTAAAATATATGATTATAAGATTTTCATAATTTAGATAAGGAACCCAGTAAAGTTGGGTCTACGAAAGCAGGGAAGCGTTTGTGACTCACTAGACTGGTATATCTTAAAAAAAATAATGTTATATTTCTACGAATGGAAACATTTGAATCAATTCATGCAGCACGTAGAAATTATAATATACAAGACTTACATGATATTTTCAATGCAGAAGTTAACAAAGGGTTATATGTGCTATAATTTAATATATGCCAATATTTCATTTATTTATTGATTGGTTTGTATTTTGGGGCAATTATTGACAGTATTGACAAATTTTGGTCATGTATATGCCCCCATATGACAATATATTTTATAAATTTTTTGCAAGAAATACTTTTAACATTTAAAATTTAGTCACTTCTCCTAAAAACGTTTAAAGTTGATAATTTTTTTTATTTAAGGTATAAACTGAGAATTTGTCTGTCAAGGTCAAGAGGCGTGGCTATAGTGGCAACACTGTTTGCATTGGAATGCGCATAAATTTTTAGGAGGGGGTGGTGACAACAGTCCTTGAGAACGTTGCCACATTTCTCATCACATACAGGAAACGATCATCGCCACGGTTCAAAATATATGAAAACAATTCAGAAAAATAGTCTAAAAAATTAGGTTTTAGTAAAAAAAAAAGTAAAAGAATCTGTTGTATAGTTTTTTTGCAATGCTAATTAACAAATTTAACATTGGAAGGATACAAAATTCTCATTTAAATAAATTAATTATAATTAAACCAACGGTTAAAAAATTCCGAAAAAATTCAGAGCTAATTTGACGATTGTTGTGAGTCCACCAAATTAATTTGAAGAAAATCTGTTGTAGCGAATTTTTCGTCCAAATTTCTCAGGTTGATTGATTGATTGATTTATATTTTGGGGCAATTGACACATTTTGGTCATGTATGCCCCGAAATTTCTCAGGTTAAGCCTTAAGACCAAACGACTCCAGAGAGCGTGGCTGTCTTTCAATTTTTTAAAAATAAATCCTTTAATAAGTAGAGTAGGGTAGGGTAGGGTAGGGTAGGGTAGGGTAGGGTAGGGTAGGGTAGGGTAGGGTAGGGTAGGGTAGGGTAGGGTAGGGTAGGGTAGGGTAGGGTAGGGTAGGGTAGGGTAGGGTAGGGTAGGGTAGGGTAGGGTAGGGTAGGGTAGGGTAGGGTAGGGTAGGGTAGGGTAGGGTAGGGTAGGGTAGGGTAGGGTAGGGTAGGGTAGGGTAGGGTAGGGTAGGGTAGGGTAGGGTAGGGTAGGGTAGGGTAGGGTAGGGTAGGGTAGGGTAGGGTAGGGTAGGGTAGGGTAGGGTAGGGTAGGGTAGGGTAGGGTAGGGTAGGGTAGGGTAGGGTAGGGTAGGGTAGGGTAGGGTAGGGTAGGGTAGGGTAGGGTAGGGTAGGGTAGGGTAGTGTAGGGTAGGGTAGGGTAGATGAAAATTGCACATTTATTAGTATACCCTGCACATTCAATTCTGAATTATAAAACAACATTGCGGCATCCACATTATCAGGGAACTCCTTACGGCCACAGACAACGTAGGTTATAATGCAAATTATTGAGCTACCACACTTATTTTGATTTTACTTTTACGGCTTCTATCGAAATTTTTCGATAGTTTATTTTAGCTAAGACTAGATATGTTATCACTAGAGACCGGGGCACACACCCAAATAGTAAAAATGTAACGCCAGATTTTCCTTCAACATAAATCGTCAGATCAGACATTTTTTATTCAAATGAAGTGTACGACGCTACGACACTTTGTAAAGTAAGCCAAACAGAAACTGATATGAGATTTTATTATTATTTAAAATTACAAATGCAACTATTGTTTTGCTCATGTCATTTTACATCCAGAGCATTAATATATATATATATATATATATATATATATATATATATATATATAATAGTTAAAATAAATTTTTCTAACATAACACACCAGGTAATAAAAATATTTAATTTAAATATTAGGATATTTATTAATAGAAAAGGGAGTGTCACCATATTAGTTCGGACGTCGCTAGGTACGTACCAGCAGGAGCATCTGCACCTTCATGGTCAGCTGTTGTGTCAAGTGACTTCGATCTTCACTCAGACGAGCGATTTATAAAGACGGGGAGGTGTGAAAATTGTGTCGATGTTGCCTCATGTCGGCAGGGGACGTCCTGGCGATGTTTTGTCTTGTGGTGAGGCCCCTCAGGAAGCGTTACCGCACGGAGTGTCCATCTTCAAACCTCGAGACTGATCTGAATGTAGAACCACATCCTCAAATGAAATTGTGTGCATACTTGGATTATAAATGTAATGTCCTTACTGTTTTTTTTATTATTATTTTAAATGTGCTTTAAGGGGAATGTAACACGTCTAATGTTAAAAAGTATGCCTCACACGAAAATTACGAAAAAAATATAAAATGTTCTCCTCGAATCTGCATCCCCTATCAGTAGCTAAAATATCAGGTATACAAATTTATAACTTAAAACTTAAAAACTAGCTCAAATTTGTAATTTTCTATACCTGCAGATATTTTAGCTACTGATAGGGGATGTAGAGGAGAACATTTATTTTTAATTTTTTTTTTTTACATAAATTTCATTGAGTGATTTTTTTTAACAATGGGCGTGTTACCTTGCCCTTAATTGACAAGAATAATGTGTATCATTGACTATAAAAAATTATGCAGAAATGAATGGAAAATGCAAAGTTATGCTGTTCTCAATTTTGTACTGATTTTTTAACGAATTATGTTGTTAAAGATTTATCACTGTTCAGGTTTGAAAGCATTCTCCTCTTACTCCCTATTATTTTTATTAACAAGAGATGCCTAAAATTAGTTACCAACTATGACCTAAACAAAGGAGCTGAAATAGAGGTAAGATACCTAAATTACGAAGCGGACTACCAAATTTGCAAATAGGACAACTTACATGATTTTTGTCTACTGCAGAAATGAATAGAAGGTACCAAATTATACTACTTTGATTTTTTTCAGTGCTGGAACCACTTTTAAAAAATGATTGAAAGTGCGGATAGGTCCCCTGGAGGCGTCAATAGGCGTTTTTGCCCTCTCCTTTTTATTACGACTTCAGGGGTGCCAACATAAGTAAGAGTATTTCAATAATTATTTAAAAATAGTTCCGGGACTCCAAAAAATCTGAAAAAATTCAGATTGGCATAATTTTTTTCATTTTTTAAATAAGAAAATTTCATGTAAGTTGTCCATTCGTCGTACCTATCATTTGCCTAAAATAATAAATAAAACAATAATAAATTTAGACATTTTATTTATTAAAAATTTTATTTAGAAGCGCACAGTCTCAATCTCCACAGTAAGCTGCTTCACACCCCTGAGGACTTCAGGGTGCGAGGGCTATCTCCCCCCCCCCCCTCCCCCAGACTACACCGCGGGCTCCACGAGCAAGGGGATGGAGGAACTTCTTCTGCCTCGCCAGTCTTTCCAACGTCCAATCGGCCGTGTTGATTGCCAGGGGCACGGACCAATCAAGCACCTCTTAGACCTGGTGACGTCACGGGTCACGTGGTTCACGGGCAATGACGTCACGTGCACGGCCAGCAGAACGACCATCGCCTGCAAGCACAAACATGAATGGTGAATTGACGTGAACACTTGAACAAACAAAATTTCTTGCATATTGGAAAAAAACACAATCATGATTTTTTTATGGTGGTAATTTAAGTTATGTAAATTAAAATTTTCAATTTTTTCGGAGCTCTAGAAATATTTTAGCAACTTCTTGAATGTGCTGCTACACTCCCTGGAGGCGTTTAGTACCCATTCTTTTGCTAATTAACAATATCAGGGGATGCACTTTCAATAATATATTTGTAAACGGATTCTGTTCTCTGAAAAGGGAGTTTAAAAAAAAATGAAAATATAATAACATGGTGGTACCCTCTCTGTTCATATCTGCATTACAAAATCACATCACGTTGAAGAGTGGCGCAGTGTGCTTGACTGGGTTTCATCAGATCAACGAAGTCAAGCAACGCCGAGCGTGGTTAGTAGTTGAATGGGTGACCGTTTTCAACAAGAACCATGTTTCCCACCCAGGGGTAAATCATTGCGCTTTTCCACCATCTGTGGTTCCCCTGACTTTGGACCATTGCACTTCCGGTTCATTGACAAAAGCTGTAGCGTCCATCCTGGCTGAGGTTTTCACGTTTCCTCAGTCGTAGGCAAATGTCGGAATGGATTGCAAGGCCCTGGCCGTCATTCTGGAAGAGCCCGCGAAACGCTTAAGTTAGGGTTTCGGAAGGTTCGGGGTTTCAAACTTAGTGAGTAATTAGTAATTAGAAGTACCTAATTGTGGTTTGATTAAAAAAGTCACATTGGTTGGTTGAAAAGGTAGTTTCGACCAACCCCCTGCCATCAACTGGCCTAATGTCAGAATCAACTTTCGTACTTTGCTAAAATCAGAATAATGTTGCCATTACATGAACCTTGTATTTTTTAGGACCAATTCAGGACTAATGGAGAATTCACATTTTTTATTTTCTCGCGACATTGCGATATTTTACTTTAAGGCGGATTCAGATAGTGACAACGGCGATGCGATGCGATTTTGACGTAAAAGCTGTGAAATCCAATGCGGCGGCGAATTCGCTGGGAATCGCATTAATTACGATGTTCTTTCTCTTTTAATCGCCCAATATGGCTGCCAATGGATGTCACAGCAATTAGTGCGCATTGTTCGCGTCGCAGCCTGGAAATTGCCATGTAAATCCGCCTTCCCTTATGAAAATGATGGATCCAGTCTGGATCCAATCGGATCCAGTCCGGTCGGGTCGAGCTGGAACCAATTTTGGGCAGCACTTTCCGACCCGACCGGACCGGATCCAGCTAACTGGAACCAGTCCGACCGGTCTGGATCCAGTTCGACCGGTCTGGATCCAGTTCGACCGGTCTGGATCCAGCTTACTGGAACCAACTGGATCCAGACTGACCTCGTTGACTGCATGGATACAGTTGGCCGGATAGAGATATAATGGTTCAAACTCTCCTCTGATAAATAATAAATATAAATAATAAATATTAAACATTGTGTATATATTATACATTCTCTGCAGCCATCGGAGACAGATAAATAAATAATAAATAAAATAAATAATAATAAAATTATAAAATTATTTTATATATAATATTATATATTATATAATAATATAATATAATTTATTATATTAAATTATATAAAATAATAAAGTAAATAAAAAAATTATTGGTAAATTAAATTATTGTGTGTATTATATATACATACATTGTATGTGTTACGATCAATTAAGACTTTAGTTCGCCACATAGAAACATCTTCCTCAGGATCATATAGTGTGGCACACTATTATACTAGTGCAGTGTGCCATGTTAGCCAACGCCGCATGGTATGAACCATATCGTACGGCTTTCGGTGTGGCCTGCGGCTCACTACAACTGAGCGTCAACTTAAATTCCGTCAGTCGCGCATTCAACGAGCCATATTAGCAACACCATGCTTACATCCCACAAAGCTCTGCATGCTGTTTCTGGTTAATTTTCTGAACATCTCTGAAGGTCTTTGTGCACAAAGAGTACACACTCTTTGTGCACAAAGACCTTCAGAGATGTTCACAAACAATTTTTTTGAATTTTGTGTTGCATATTTAGAAATAAGTACACAGAAACTGATAAATTTAAAAGAAATTTATTTAAAAGAGTATTCTACAAATGTATTTTTTTTCTTGCAACTATAAACAACACTAATACAAAATAGTACATAAAAAAAAATATTTCATAAAAATGGAATATGAAAAAATTACATAAAAATGGCACGTAAAAATGAATTAAGTTACAGTAAGAAAAATTATGTAATATTTTCACAAATACAAATGCTTAAATTGTATTTGTGAATACATAAATGCTTCGAACACTTGCCAGTCTCAC